>OY101443.1:59189770-59362669 GCA_956483585.1 Gymnocheta viridis | reverse complement strand
TATCAGCATTGAAATTGCACAGACCTAATTAATCGGTCTTGCACTTGGCTGTTATTAGATTATGGAATCATGTGATTTGAACTTTGTTATTTACAGAACAAGCCCGAATAATTCAATTTATATTACAAAACAAAAATTTTCTTGTGCATGAAAGCATATTTTTTCTGATTGTTTAAGTTAAACAATTTGATATTAGTCATTCAATAAATAAAATAAAATTAAATGAAATGATTTAATCTAAACAACTAAATCAACAAATATCCTCAGCTTTAAAGTGTGTTTCATGAAATCATTCAATACAAAATATCGATAGTCATTCATTAATATTCAATACTTCAATCATATTTTCATCAAACAGATTTCCATTGAATTAAACTGAGCTACTTGAAAACAAAATACGAATATGTATTCAGAAGCTACTTTAAAAGCCGGCGATGTTTGTCTTGATTGTCAGCAACTTGGGCTAAAGAAACATTTACGTTATTTTAAAATTAATTTAAACGGTGAAACGTTATTAAAATGTGAGAGCAATGAGTGCATGTATCCCTACAATGACGAATTGTCCTCATCCGATGACGAAGAAAAAACTGTTGGTAACTTTACGGAAACAAATAGCCTCGAATTAATTGATGATTTGATTCAACACTACAACACCGAAGACGAATTACAAAATAGAAATAATTGTTTACAAATAAATCAAAGTGTCACTGAAGAAGTGACTCATTTTGATATTACATTTTTGGATGGTTTACATGTGATGAATGAAAATTTATGCAAAGCCGAAATTACAGTTAAAAATGATGAATGTCTTGTTGATGAATTTAATGTGGTTGAAAATAAATACTCTTCTTTGCCAACTTTTGGCTCTGCAGAATATGAAATGTCATCAGTAATTGCAAAGGAAAGTAATAATGAACCAAATGACAATAAATTGTCTGGCTCAAACTTAACTGGTGACACCCTGAAAGATTTCCCCATGGAATATAAAGTATCATACGACAATAAACTGTCAGCCTTAAATGTTACTATTAGCAACATTCAAGATTGCAAAAAGAAGATTGATATACAATCAATAGAAACTATTAAATTTGAGACTCCTTTGTACAATGATTTACCGTCATCATCGAAACCGTTTACTACACCTAACGACATTCTCTTAACAAATAACAACAATGTTGCAGATACAGCAATCAAAACGAAATCAAAACCAAACAGGACACTAAATTCTCCAAAATCGAAATCAATTGATATACCAAAAGCTGTTATTATTAAAGGAAACGCTTTATTAAAAAAATTGGCAATGATGGATACAAAGGAAAAATCACCAAAATTTATTACATCAAAAAATCGCATTAAAAAAAATACAAGCAATGGAAATATTATAAAGCATGACGAGCCTGGTTCATCCTTCAGCGGTAGTTCGGACTACAACGACTATAGTGTTGATAAGCTTTCGGAAATGTTTTTGTCAAAAAAAAAATAAAATTTAATGAAAATATGTAATAAAAAATAATTCAGAGGATTTTGTTACAAGAATTTCGATTTGTCTTCGCCAACTTGTTGAATATAAGCAGAAGATACATCATTATATTAAAATATTTTTTTGAGCTTGTACATTTACATTACAAATTTATTGGAAAATAGATACAAATTGTTAAAATATAAAAAAAATCTAACGATATACAACTGTTTTATTATTTAGCAGATTTAAGTCAAATTGATTTAAAATTACAGAAAAAAAAAATCACAAAAAATGAAAATTTTAACAAAAAGTTGAAAATTGAAAATACAAAAAAAATCAAATTGTAATATCCTGATTGAAATCTTACTAAAATAGTTTAATTAAAAAGAAAACATTTTATTTTTGCAAAAATTGAAATTCTACAAAATATTAAAAAATTTTTAAAAATAATTTAATATCATTGGAAAAGTATAATTCTACAATATAAATGAAATCTCTAAAAAAAATCTAAATTTTAATGAAAAAATCAATTATTCACCAAACAATCAACATTTTCTAAAAAATAAAAAAAACATTGTTCGATTTTATAAAATAAACAAAGATGAATACTCCTTTAGCTACGTATTTTTATACTTTTTCTCTGTTTTAATAAATATTTAAATAATTAATGCAATAACTTTATGAATATGTATGCATGTACACTTACGTAAATATGCAATGCATGTTTAATATATTCGTGTTCAACTGCGTCAAACGTTATCTTATCGATTTTCGAATATTCATAATAAGCGTGGCTGCGATTTCAATTATAGCCGATGATTTTTTTTTCAGTATTTAAACTAGAAATAGTGATATGGGTAAATTGCATAAACATATAGCTTATTTACTGCAACATCGTCATAACTAAAAAAACTCGTTCTTCAGAAAACGAGCTTAAAGTTTTTAATTTACATACATATCAATGGAAAAATTAACAAGTATTATCCTCTCAAGAGGTGAGTGAACAAGATATTTGTATGAATTTTTTACACTATCAGCCCAATTATGAATAAAAAATACCCCAGGAGATTTCTCCCTTTTCCCAAAAAGGGGCCGTTCACATATAATATGCGAACAATTAATGTTTGAACATATATGTGAACAGCCCCTTTTTGGGAAAAGGGAGAAATCTCCCAGGGAATTTTTATTCATAATTGGGCTGAATATGAAGAACGATACGTAGAATAATTCTACATTATTACCTCAAAAATTAAGTTTTTTGAGTTATTCCTCTTTTGCAGTAAATGAGCGATATCTTCGTCCCGAAGTTATTCTCACGTATGTCACAAAATCAAACAAAAAAAAAAAACTCAAGAATTGACGAGTGAAGCCTGCCATGTGTGAAGCGGGTCTAAGATCATAAATCATCTAATATTTTTTTTAATATAATGTTTAAACTTTAGACTCAATTTCGAAAGAATTTTTTTGGAGATACGTGAAGATAACTTCAGGACGACGATATGGAAATTGTAATCTGCAGGCTACGTCGGAAGTAATATACATACATACGTATATCTGTAACATGTTCACGGAATATGGTACCACGAAGGACAAACAATAGAAAAAAGGCTTAAAGAAAAGTCAGACAGCGGAAATATTTCTGTGAAAATTTTATGCAAACATACATGGCATATTTAAGATATACATAATTATGAATATTAAAAAGAGTTAAACAATACAAACTCATATATATATATATACGAGTATATACCTACTTATCGTCACCCTAATTTAAAAAAGAAGTAAATTTGAAAAAATACACAGGAGAACAAATCTTAATAGAATAGTCTAATGTATAGTTTTAGAACTATAAAATATGTATTTCCCTACATTTCTTACAGTTCTAAAACTATATATAAGATTTTTTTAGCACTTTTATTAAGCTTTTGTATTCTAAATTAAGTCAACGATATAAAGCATTTTTATTTAAATTAGCTTTATGAATACCTTAAAGCGAAAAAGAGTAATTCTTAGAGGAGAAAGGAGAGAAAGGAGAGTCCACCTTGTGCGTGTAGTGTTCCGTGCCTGTGTGGATAGGGACACACCCTATAATTTTTTACTGAATTATATTTGTTATATTTTTATTAAAGTGACAATACAGACCCTGTGAGAACTTCCAACGTCTGTATGTTTGCTGACTATTGGATGTTTCTTTTTGTAAAGGATATTGATAAGACATATGTATGTAGATTCTGCACTTAAGCATGCCAACAGCCACTAAACAAAGAAGTAAAGTGGTTAACAAACAGACGAGTAAATTTTCCTGATCCGTTATATATATATATATATATATATATATATATATATATATATATATATATATATATATATCGATAATAGCTTTACCTATTTAAATTGATGATATCGTGCCCTATTCAAGTTGGCAACTGCGTTCCCCATGTAAGTGGACATTTCAAGTGCCTACCTACTTACATATATGTATGTATGTATGGCTCACGATATACATAAATAGAAGCTTAGCGAAAACAATAGCGTTCAGCTTTTGAACTTTTTTGCGAATTATTACTATCATAGAATGCTACACAAGTCATTAACATACGTTGGCCTATATGTATATGATTCCATCACTTATTATGATGCTATTAAATGACTGTCGATATAGAATCATTGCTTCCTTACTGCAACTGGCATTCATTCCACTACATTCCATACATAAATATGTACATATTTGTTTACTTCTAGTACTGAATACTAATAAAACATGTCTAAGGTTAACTGAATGTTACTTACGTAGAAAATTACGCATTGATTTTGATTTTATCAATTAAAATATAAAAAGTGCGCCACTCTCATTCATTTAGTTTTATTTTCATTCTATAAATAGACTTACATGCATACATATGTATATATTTATATACGTACATAGATATATATATATTTGTCTAATTCACAACCTATTGTGTGAGTTTTATGTTGTATGAATGTTGTTGAAAATTCCGACATAAACATGCTCCTAAAGAAATTACAATATAACCAATAGTTTGTGAGTTGGACAATCATTAAAAAGTAATAAGAAATCATCAACAACTTCTATAAAACATACAACTCATACAAATAAATTGTGAATTGGACAATTATTAAAAAGAAAATATTAAGCAATTTTGGGATTTCAAGGCTAAAGTGGGATTTTGTAAACAAATACTGATCAAAAATGAAAATTTAAATTTAATGCGAAATTTTATCTTGATAACATATTTTGTGTTTGTTTTTTTACATTTAGCAAATTTTTTACAAATTGAATAAAAATTTATTATTTGTACCATAAAATTTATATATGTACATATTTCCAAATTAAATTCGATAAAATTTGTTGCTAAAGCTGTGTAAGGTTTGGATTCTACACAAAGTTGTAATAAAAGACGGGGAACAAAATGTACCTGAAAAAACAATTTTGAGCCCATGGTACAATTATTACCAGGTAGGTGCATTGAAAAAAATATTGAATTGCTGGGAATTTTGTTACTGGCTATCAAAATGACAATGTAAAAAGTATTTTTTTTACGGTCTGTAACTAAACTCCCAGCAAACAATATACCTTCTTTTTTTGTATTGCACCTACCTTTTACCGTGTTTGACTTTGTGAATTTTGAAGTGTTTTATACAACAGCGTTATATAAACATCTAAAACTGGCAAGATATTTTCGCCTAAAAGACCCCAACGCAAGAAGCTATCTTGTCATATAGGAAGCCGAAACTCTTTAAAATCAACACCCATTTTCAATTAAATTGGGTTTTTAATCCAAAGTGATTATTATTTTGGCTAAAGTTCGTAACATTTTTAGTCAGAAAGAATTGGACATGAGACAATATTGCAATGGAACAAGGGAAAAATTTAACACTAATTTCAACTTACAGAACAGAAACAACGTTGTTTTCGAGAGCCGCTACACTCCCATCATCAATGTTCATGTGTGTTTCCATGTATCCGCCACTGTTTAAGTGGCTCGGTTGAATGTGATTTTAAATTTGTATTTAAACAAAATATTACTCGAAAAAGGATACGAGAGTTATTTGTATTGTGGAAGGTATTATTCATTGTTTTTTTAAAGAAAACCCAACTTCACCACGATCAATATTAAAACCCACTGCTACACCTTGTTTTTACCCATGTACCATTTTTCTTTCTAATTTTTCTTTTTACTTAAGACTAACTTTTTTGGTTTGATTACTACTCGAGTATGTTTTGCTTTTTGTTTTTTGTCAACTAGTTGAGTTATTTGATATATTTAATAAATTTTAATTTTTGGTTAAACAAAAAGTTTTAAAAATTTCGCATCGAGTCCACGGAATCCAATAGAAGCTCTCTTGATAATTTTTGAAAATTACATTTAAACACACATGTTTGTGTATTATCTTGTTTTCATTTTATTTATTTATTTTTTCTTCTAAATAATATATGTATATTATTGCAACGTCAGGTTGTTTAATTTTTGAAAAAAAAAAACATTCTAGAACATTTGAAAATTGTATTTAAATTGTATATGTAATGGCTGTCTATCTATCTAAAGTTGTGTAACACAAGAAAATAAAATATAAAAAAATTAATCCCGTACACTGCTTTTATTTTATAGTAAATGTTTGCTTAAGAAAATTTTATCATTGAAGCAGTGTATTAACCCTTTTGTAATTGTGCATTCATTCCACAATTTTATAATAAAATGTTTTTTGTTAAGGAAATAATTTCTGTTGTTTTTCTTTTAATCTGTTTATGCTTGTGAACTTGGCATTTTTTCGCTGTTATTTGTTTTTATTCGTTCAGTGGCTTTAAGCCAAAATTAATTAACATTTATTTTGGGTAGTGTTATTTTTATTTTTTTTAACTAAAACTTTTTTGCCAACATTTATTACACAGTACAACACATGATTTTGGGACTCAATTCTGAGGATCGCACATGAAAATAGCCCCAAAAATTAGAACTTCTGCATCATTCGTTTTGTCAAGTTGGCTGCATTAATAATTTAGCGGCCATACGATTTTTTTTTGTTCAAGATCCACCTTTTTAATTTTTTCTATATTTTAACACGGTTATATCTCGGTGTACCGTACGTAGAATTGATAAAATGAATGAACTTTCTAATTAATAAAATTGAAAGGATTTTAATTTTGATCAGACCAAAAACTGAGCAAATTATACGAAGAATTCTAAGCAACTTTCCCCAGGAAACTATAGATCTAAATTGAATAATGAAATTTATTAAATTTAATTATTTTTTTTACCTGTTAACGCAAATTTTACGCAAAAATTACAGTGAATCAATGCTTAGGACATATTTTGTAGACCTTTGATTTATAGAGCAAAGTTGCTTAGAATTGTTTATAGAATGAGTTCCCCCCTCTACGATTAAATTTTTTTTTCATCTGTACAAATCGACCCACTAATGTATAAATAAACATATTGTCGGTCACAGGTTGACAACTCTTAAGATGTTTTTTACTTTTCAGGAGACAAAAAAACGTTATTACTCCGTTACTAAACCGTGTTGGAATTAATAAAAAAACCAAAATTAGTAGGAGAAATAGGGAAAGAAATTTTTAAATGAAACGTACTAACATGCAGAAGGACAAACACAGTCTTTTGGCATCAAAAACCCGATTCAATTTTTTTGGGATTAATAGTTGGCAACCTGTGACCGACGATATATTGTTCATAAAATGCTGATATCTTGATTAAAAAAATAAATTTGAGTCCTAATTATGGTACATTTGTTGTTTACATTATTGAAAGTTATAAAATGTATTGAGAACTTTACAACTACTGCATAATCATTACAAAAGTTATTTTTTTTCTGTTAAAATTGTACATACTTATGTATATACAAATGTATATTTATGCATGTATTTATCCATGGGAAAAACTAATTTAAAATAATTTTATTTTCAATTTCAGCCAACTATTCAAACAGCAAGTAATAGCAGTCTTCCAGCAACTGGCAGTACTGATCGTGTCATAACGCGTTCTGCAACTTGTTTGGCCTTGTTGGGTATCGGTTTGTCCTCATTCAGCCTTAAACAAATGTTGGCTAGTAGTGGCAGCACTTCTTCCAGAGTGCCATTTCACAAATTTTAATTATTAAGATAGTAGAATGAAAGTTTTTATATTCACTTTCAATTTTCTGCTTCTTTTCTATATTTAATTTCACAATAACGGGAATGAAGAAATGTGTGAAGTATAAATCGAAAATTGGGAACGTTCTCAACAAATACATAAATCTACATCAAGGACTCCAGAAAGCACAATGAACGTTTATTACGAATTACTTCAAAGAATTGTCAACCACAAGTGAAACTAGTACCAATCGATTTGATCATAATTAAACAAAAACTAACAAAATATTCGGATAAAAATAACTTGTAATTAGCGAACAAGAGAAATTTATTTCCTAAGATTTAATATATATGTATGTAAATGTATCGTGTACAAAAAAAGGAAGCAAAGAGAATTAGAGAAGGGAAATTTGATTCCAATTTGTTTAAAATAGTTTTATTGTTTTATCCAAATAAGCAATATTTTATGATTTAAATCTCATAAAAAACGTTATACTCTTGCTTTTAATGTCTCTAAAGCTAAGAAATGTTTTAGTCAGTTCATCATTCATAATGTTAAATATTATTTTAGTTTAACCTAAACAATACATTTAAGTAGGGTCGCACATTACATTAAAAATTTAATCATTTAAAAAAATTAAAAAGCACACACTGCTTCTTAGCTGAGTAAAAATAAGTGCATACATATTTCTGCTTGAGATTCTCCAACCTTAATTAAGATTGCTGTAAAACTTTCTTTCTCTCTTTCTTATGTTGTTTCTAATGTTAATATTTAACCATTGACAGAAAAATCTTAGCACATTGGCAAATTTTTATGAATTTTTTAATAATCTTATGATGTTAGTATATTTTGATTTAATGGCATCTGAACTCAAAATTTATTAACACAATTGTAACGTACATATATACAATTTATTATAGATTATTTTTAGTTAATATTTCTATTACCATATTTTTTTCTTTTTGCAAATTGAATGCGTTTCACGTATGAAAATTTCTCTTAAAAAATTGTTTCGATTGTAATTGTAAAAAATATGAAGTTTTTCACTTTGAATAAATAATTAATCCCGTTTTTCTAAAAAGATTTAAAAATATATAAAAATACCAGCTTTTAACATATAAGAAATAAATATGAATAATATAAAATAATTTAATTAGTGATTTGTTTCTATTGCGAATCGTTTATTGATTTGTCGCAGGATAAAGCAACAAATTTTAGTCTTGCTCCAGAATAGAGCAGTTAGTGATGTTTTAGAATACTTCCGCTCAACAATTTTGTTAGATGAGAGAACCACAAGTGTACAAACTATCGAAACCTGTATTGAAATATATCTTCATATCAAAATGACTCAAAAGAAACAATAAACGAGCTATTTCTAATTTTATTTTGTTTTTGTTTATTAGTTTAGTATATTTTTTATTCGACCTTATATTTTTTTCTTATTTTTGTTAAATGTTTTTTGTTATTTCAAAGATTTTCAAAAACTTTTGTTTGTTTTGTATACTTACATGCATTTCATTGGTGCTAATGCCAAATCATCAGTAGACCTTAAACCACAAAGAACCCTGTGCCTTAAACCATATTTTTTAAATGTTTCAAACCTCTTATCTTATACAAACAACTTTAGAAAAATCAATGAGAATTTCAAAAATTATAAAAGTATAAATAAGCATAGTAGGCTTTGAAACTTATTTAAAAATCCAAACAAACAAATTATTTTATTCGATATGAATCTATTTTATTTTCTTTAAAACCTTTATACAAGTAGACGCCCTTATTATGCATTTAAACTCTATTTAAGCTTAACATAATTAACGAGCTCATAATTCTCTAATCAGCCGCTGTTATTTCCCCAAAGGTCTGGCAAGCCTTGAAACAGCTGCTTTTAAGAATAAGCGACAAAATGAAATACGAAAAGTTGTGATGACGTTTTGGTCTGTCAGATTTTTTAGATATTCCACATCAGAATAAAAAAAATTAATTTAGTTTTTTGCCGTCTCGGCTAAAAAAATTTAACAATAATTTCTTTAAAAACGAAGAATAACGCAACACTATTATTATCTATGGCGGAGATATCGAATTAAGTAAAATATTTGACGTAAAACTTAAAAAGAGTCGAAAGTTTTTGCACAGAAAACCACAACAAACTTTCTTCCACAGGGGAATAACGACAACAAGAACGGAAAGCCAATAAAAGTGTTGTTTGCTAGAAAAGTAAAAGAATCTCGACAAAATGGGCATTAATGTGAGCAGGCAGGCTGATTTGGCTGGCAATGAGCTGCTGCAGAAATTTGTGGGACGCAATCATATTTCTCATGAGGACACAGACTATTGGCAAATGTTGCTGAACTACAATATAACCATCCCTGAGAGTTCAGAGGAACAATTGAATTTAGATTCTCGTTTGGAATCTCTATGTCAATCTTTTATCTGTAACAATTTAAAGACTGGAAATTTTGGTTCTCTCATAACTGTATTTTTAACTAAAGTTTCCGAATTACTTTCCTTGTCCGATGAAGAAAGCAATATGCACTTATGGCACACCTTTAATGCTTTATTTATTATACGTAGTTTGGTAAAATATATTATTGAGACGGGTTCGGAATTTCAGTTGCTTCAACATTTTGAAGCCATACCTGATGAAAACTTGATAAAAGCCGAAGAAGAAAATCGCGCGACAGGAGCTCTGGTGAAACCTACTGTCATAGCAGTAGAAGCAACAGAACATGATGACGCAGCAGCTACAATAAGAGCTGCTGCAGCAGCGGCAGCTGTTTTGCTAGATGGTTCCAAGTTTGAAACCTTCATTGATGCAATATTTAATTTAATTGTTGTGATTCCTGTGAAGTAAGTTGATTATTTAGATGAATGTAATTATTGCTTATTGGTTTGCTTTAAAGAGAATTCCCGCTCAGAGTAAAATAGCACGTATATTAATTAATTATCCACACAGATATTTCTGTTAACAATTAATGAACGATACCTTTTTATTGTATTCTTTATTAAAGAATCGATTAAACATTTTTCTTAAGGAAAAAGTTTTTAGAGCTAAAACTTTGAAAAAGCTATATTTTATTGTAGGGAATGTTTATAACACAACATAAGAAATTTTCAACGCGAAATCTGTATCGAAAACTTCAAACTTTTCTTGACAGAAATATTTTACTAGTTTTCTTTCTATACAAATAACTGTCGTGGCAATTTTGAGAATTTGTCTAGCCAGATATGTCTCACAAAATTATATTGTTTCTATGTACAAAAAAATAAAAAAATAAATAAATAAAAATCAAACAAGAATAATAAGAAAACATCAATAACCAAAATATTTTCTAATACGAATAATTTCTTAAAAAGTGAACACTTTTTAAACAAAATTTGTTTTAACCCATTCGCGATATGCCTGGGTATGGCTCTAAATTAGAGTGTAAAATATCGATACATACTTTTGAATACTGAATACTTATTAAGTATTGTCTGAACAATAACAGATTCCTTGAATTTAACAATTGGTTTAATGAAAATTTTTTAAATAATATAAATTAATATTATGTCTTACGATATTTTAATTAAAAATGTAAAATTTATTTTTTATACCTTAAATTCTATATTTTTTCTTAATGTATTGAGTAACTACTTTTTAGTATCGACTAATCAAGACAACTGCCAGTATTGAGTATTCAACAACCAAATACTCAATACTTTCAATATTCCACTAGAAAAATCGAAAACTCGAAAATTCTAAATTTAACAAATATTCTACAATGCACCAAAAACAAATAATTTCACTAATCGAAATTGAAAATTCGGAAAAATCCAAATAAAACTAACAATTTTCGGAAAATGTTCGAAGACGCAAAAAGGGCCAGAAACAGACAATTTATATGGAAAATTGTGACTCATACATGCGTGATTTTTATGAATAAAAATTGTACCAAATACCAAATTTATTCCATATAATACTCGTACTGGTTTTATATAGAAAAAATTTACAAAAATTGTGAAAATATTTTTTAGAAACTAAGAAACTTTAAATAAAATATTTTTAAAGAAGAATATTTATAAACATTAAAGAAAACTTAAAAATCAATAAATGTTTGTTAAAAAAATTTATTAAATAAAGCGATAAGGCTTGAACTTGTGCACGGAAAAACTTTTTACATTTTAATTAAGTTCTTAAACCAGAAATAAATACGACAATTACTGACTTTAGTTGGTAATTTTTTAATTTTCTATTAAATTTTGTCTCTTGCTTTTAAATATCTCTTTCTCTCTTTCAGAAAATTCACATATCACTTACATTTGGAAGCAGTCAACACTCTTATCACTCTTCTTTCAGTGCACCTCTTTACTCAACAACCAACCGAAAAATCAATTATCTTCCGTACTATCTACAAATGTCAACACGCAAATGTTTTAATGTCTGCCTTATTACATTTTGTATCACGTTTAGTCGAGGTTCCTCAAACGATGTTTGGCTCTTCGTCTGCCGGCTCATTTGTCTTTGGTATAGCAGAATCTTTACTTTCAATATTCAGCTTCCGCAAACAGCAGGACGTCTTAAATTTAGTTGGCTCCGAACTGTCTCAACAATTTCTTACTCATTATCCGCTGGCCAATCAAAGTCTTCTCTTGATTCTAATACTGACTAATCATTGTACAACAAAAGAGAACGCATATCGTACATCACTGTTTGCCTGTGCTGACTCTCAAGATGAATCACACAAAGATGTTGTATCGTTTCATATTGATTTTTCAGCTTTATATGAAACCTTGTGTCGCATCGTCACAATTGATCAAGCCACATTATTGTTGTATTTATTATTGCATCGTAATGAGCGGTTTTATCGTTTTGTCATGGCACAGCACGATTTGGAAGAGCTAGTGACACCGATTTTACAAACATTGTATCATGCTCCCGACAGTACATCTCATCATATTTATATGTCATTAATTGTTTTATTGATTCTGAGCGAAGACGATAGCTTCAACAAAAATGTTCACAATATAGTGAGTAACAGAATTTTTTTCAATTAAATGTTCTTTACTAATTTATTTTACTTTCTGCAGATGCTGAAAAACATTAGTTGGTATACGGAGCGTACCACATCCGAAATATCTTTAGGTGGACTACTCATATTAGTAGTCATACGTACCATACAATATAATATGCTGAAAATGCGCGATAAATATTTACACACCAATTGTTTGGCAGCCTTGGCCAATATGTCGGGACAATTTCGTAATCTACATCCGTATGTGGCTCAACGTCTGATTTCTTTGTTCGAGACTTTAGCCAAGAAACACGCTCGATTAGATGCACTAGTCAAGGAACCCATAAACAGTGAAGTATTTGTAAATATCTCTACCACACCCGAGGATATGGTACAAGACTTAAACGTACTTGAGGAGGTCTTGCGTATGGTTTTAGAAATTCTAAATTCTTGCCTTTCGAATCAGCTGGTCTATTGTCCCAATTTGGTATATACTTTACTTTACAAACGCACTGTTTTTGAGGCGTTTCGTTCGCATCATGCTTTTCAGGATATTATACAAAATATAGATATGGTAATAAAATTTATTTGCCTGCTTGTGCAGATTAAATAATATCGCAATTAATATTTTTAGGTGGTAGGTTTTTTCTCTTCACGTTTGCAACGTGTGCAGGAACAGCGCGGCGAATTGGGTGTTAGTGAAGTGTGTGAAGTAATTTTTAAAGGCGCAAGTCAATGGTCAAATGATCGTTTAAGGGTAAGTGGTTGACAATTTTTAGGTCTGACGCATTTACTTTAGAAAATCGTTAAAATTTACTAACATATTTTTTATGTTTCTAATGCAGTTTTCACATGGAAGAACTGGGGGAAAATTACGGCATTCGATATCGAACTTAATTCCATACAAAAGTTTTTGAAATTTCGTTCGATATCTGGTTTTTATTTGTATTATAATTTTAGGATTAACAAAATTTTTCGTACATAAAAATTCTTAGTTTCTGAAATATTTTTCGTAGATAATTTTGCAGTCTCTGCGACATTTTTCGTATAGAAAATTTATGAATTTCTGACACATTTTTCGTATCGAAAAGTGCTAAAGTATCAACATATGTGCTCATATTCAAAAATGTTGCAGCGTTTTCACTTAACATTAAATTTAAGTGCTTTTCACACATTCCATCGGACTAGAAATTTTTTTATGGAAATCGCTAAATTTTACGATTGATTTTCATAAAAATTTTTTAGAGCCTAGAGTTTTGTAAACAGCACTTCCATCATTAAATTAAATAGTAATGTAGATAGTTTTCAGACATGTAAATTTTAATATCTTGCAAATATTTGTTTCTTTTTAGAAATTTCCTGATTTAAAATTCAAATATGTCGAAGAAGATGCCCCCGAAGAATTTTTCATTCCATATGTCTGGACTCTAGTATGTAAATATGGCTGTGTACAATTTAACTCTGAGAGCATTAAAGGTGTGAGCACTGAAATTTCCTGCTAATATACACTCGAGTTTGAAACATGTTTATAATAAATTAATACCCTTTGGCTCCGTTTAAGCGGAATTAATTATTTATTTTAAATTACTTTTAAAGCCATACACCTGAAGCCAATTCGCTAACATCCCCATAATTTTTACGTAAAACATGCATGTATGTATATTTAAAGATTTTTCTTTCAATGTATTTATGCTTTCATAATTTAAGTAAATTTTATACACTACTGTGTTTTAAAAGTCAATTTTTAAGTTTATCTTTTGTAGTATCTTAAGTTGCTTTAAATACAAGAAATCAATTTAAAATGCTTTTAAATTTAAAAAGCTTATAACATACAATATATAATAAAACTTTTAATTATCAGCAACTAATTATGTTATTTACAAATATTTTGAAAATTTCAATTATGGGAAGAGTATCAACCAACCCATAGCATCAACAATTTTTATTACTGAAAAAGTTATAAATATATTTATAATTTATTATGTACTACTATTATAGTATGAATGTATGTATGTTGCAGTTCATATTTAAAAAAAAATATAATAATCGTATTTAACTATATAATTCGAAATCCCTTTTTATACAAAATCAATAAAAATATCAAAAAAACGAATTAAAAATGTATTTAAAGAAATTTATTTACCTGTAAAAACCATAAAACTCCTTCCTATCTTATATTGGTTCTATACAATAAAAAACAATAAACAAATTAGACACTAATTGAATATTAAAAATAGAGAAAAGGGAATTACAATAAAAAATACCTTTAAAATAACCGTAACTACATTTTAGTTTTTTAATAAGTGTTTTTTTTTTTTTGATAAGAGTGCCACTCAACGTGATAAGGTCAGACGGGAGAAACCTTGGCATGCATTTGAAAACGGCCAGATCCATATAGAAGCTGATGATAATGGACACAAACATAAAACAATGACCAGCAGCAATTTGCAGCTTTTCTTATTTTCCAGATGAGGTAAAGCAATCACAAATTATCACCGGCAAGCCATCATTCTTAATGAGTATTCCACGAATAGGTGTTTCCTTTATGAACTGCCAAGCGACCTATACCATCGTATAGAAAGTGGAATTCCTAAGATCCACTCTTAGAGTATTTATGGTATCCACCAGTATTGTTAAAAACGGTTGCACGCGGTAATGAAAAATTCTACAAGAAACCGTAACGCGATACAGTTAGTAGGGAGTGAGACGCAAAACTCTCGAACGCCAAAAAACTAACAGTGGCCTTAGAAAATAATTGCCAACGACGCGTGTTCTTTACTCGCCCAGAGCTGCTTTACGACTGTTCTTTTAGCTCCGGCTCACAGGGGAGGAGTATTTGTGCCAAAAAAGCTGGCCAAAAAGGCAAAAATTAATTTAAAGAAATCTTAAAAACTAAGTACGCTCGCTGATCGATACAAAACAAAATTTTACATCATATTGACACTGCTCTGAGACACTGCTGAAATCAGTAAAGTGAAGAAAATTACATGCGCTTTCACTGCATTTTTCGGTTTCAAGATGTTTATATGATATTTTTTGTAGCTAAACGTTTAAAGGTTATAAGGTTATGTCCCACACCCCTATAAAACAGGGGTCTAATCGCGGCTGTCGATATTGAGCTAATTCGATCGAGTATTCTTAGTTTGAGATTATGACATTCGATATCGAATAATGTGTTTATATTGTTCGATAGCGAATGCCATAATCTCAGACTAAGAAAATTTGATCGGATCAGCTCGATATCGAAAGCGTCGATTAGGCCCCAGTTTTAAATTTTTCTCCGCTCTATACAATATTATTTGTTACAAAATATATGGGTCACCCAGGTACCAGACAACTCACTAACTTACGCAAAAAAAACATACGTATAAAAATACATATCCGTACATGGGTTATTGAATACAATTGTTATCAAAACCGTTTTGAGTGAGATAACATGGAAAAAGTTTACACAAGATTACAGTTATTCCGAATAGTAAAAGAATCTGATGCTAGAACTATTGACGAGAGATTGTAGTGTATAGTTAGAAAATTATGCGAAATTTCCAGGATAATGATTTCGACGTTTTAATTACGATAATTTTATAAATAATATAAAATAAATATTATAAATCTGAAAATATATATAAAAATGAATCTATGTTTGTATATTATCTTTTAAGATTTTGATACTGTTTTACTCACGACTTGGATATTTAAATAGGCTTATTTATTTTATTTGATAATGCGGTGAAATTCAAAGCTATTTTTAATTACCTTATATCTGCACAGCTGGGTTGGCACTTGGGTGATCGATTGTTCGACATTTTTCAGAAACCGTTTTTCAAATAGTTCGAATATTTGAAATTTTGAAAACCCCGTTTTTGGTTTTTAAAATTGAGTAAAAACCGGTCATCCGGTTCTTTCAGTGAGATATTTATCATACATTAGTTTCGATTTTGATTTTTTTTATTAAAAAAAAGTTAACAGTTAAGGTCGAATATAAAAATTAACTTCATATATATCGTCACCTTAAATCCAAACGGACGTAACTACACATATATTCGTAATACATGTACACGAAAAATGTTGGACTCCTACGATCAAAAAGGGACCCATTAGTAAAAAATTTAAACGGGACTAAGTACAAGTGCATGTATTTTTTTACGCCAAAAGGAGTAACTACATGCACTCTTGCTTAAAAATAAATAAGTCTATATGTTATAAAAAAATAAAATAAAGGGATTGCAAAGAATACTCTTTTGTTATAGACTATGTTTTCGGCTTCTCCTTTAAAGTAAATAAAATTGTAGTTACGTCCGTTTTCATTTTATATGAGGATATTATTTCGCCGTAGCGAAAATCACCTGGTACTTTTACACTGAAAAAAAAATACTTGGAAAATCAACAGACAACGTTCGTCTAATTTTCAATATAGTAAACACTAATTTTATTTTAAAAACATCAAATCGAAAAGTATTCGACTGAGCCGGTTTTATAATTGTAAAAAATATCGGACTATTCGACATTCGAAAAATTAAAATTTTTACAAAAACCGAAAACCGTATTGTAAAAAACCCGGTTTTGAAAACCGGCTGAAAAACCGAGTCAATCACCCTATTTGGCACTTATAATAAAAAGAAGTTTCAAACTAGTTATTGATGAAATTTTATGTGAGAGACGGATATCGCCCATACATAATTATTATTCACCCTTATTCCAGTTGGCGACATCGACGTGACGTTAACACAATACCAAAAGATTGGAGCATGTCTACTCGCTCTTGGAAACAATTTTGTGCTAGTGGCAGTCTATTTCTGTTCTCTAAGGTCTAGAAAATAACATGAGCCTGTCAATTGCAGTCAGTTGTTTTTGAAAACGGGTAGACAAGCACCAATTTTTTGGTATTGTGTCGACGTGACGTCGATGTCGCCAACTGGAATAAGAATTATTAACATCTCTACATTTGCACAACAATGGGGTAACGAAGCAAACCGGGTATGGCTAGTTAATAAATAAATTTGGAAAAAATTATTTGGTGGTTGGTGGGCGGTGGGATTGTTGGAAAAACTTTCAACAATCTGATACTAGATTTTTTATATCAAATTACACCTAAAACTATAAAAAAACTCAATCTTTCAATTCAAAAAATAATTTTAATAATTTTGGACAGCTTTTTTGGCTCAAATGCTCCTCTGTGCGTGTGTCTGAGATATGGTTTACCGTCACTACTGAAGATATTAAATTTTGACCCGTCACTCTAAGCCACTAATTTACAGAATTTTGAAGCCGTCAAAGATGGTTTGGTCCAAGTGTTATTGGATATTCATTTGAACGGCAATTACGGAAATTCTTCACATTTCAGCACGACATTGGCTCTAAGCACTGCGCGGGCGTAGTCAAGAACTGGATTAGAGCAGAAAATTGCAATTTAATTCCCATAGAAAATCTATGTGGAACTATAAAAAGCGCAATAGCTGTCCGAATACCCAAAAACCAAAACATTTTATGGAAAATAGTCTAGAAGGAACAGGATAATATAAGGCCCTCCCATGCCCAACAATGTGCTGAAATGCTAAGAATTAAAAGTTTTCCAATTAAACATTAGCCCCATATAAATTAGAATTAATATCCTTGCGATAACGTTCTTTTTCTCAGATGACTTAATTATATGAGCGCAACATATCGAAGTAAAAACACACACATAAAAACCAATAATTTTTTTTTATTTATTTAAATCTATAATAAGATTTTATTTTGGATTGAACTTAAGTTCCTTTATTTTTGTTACAACAGTGTTTGTTAAGCTGGATTCACCCATAAAATTTTTGTCCGGACAAATTTTTTTCATATGTAGTTTGCAGAAGAGAGACGTCAAACTATATAGTACATATGAAAAAAAATTTGTCCGGACAAAATTTTTTTGGGTGAATCCAGCTTTACTGTTAATCAAATTTTAATTTTCAACAAACTTTAGTAACTTAATTATATGAGGACGACTGTATGTATATTTTTAAATGTAAAAATGAAAAGAACCAGTAATTGTGCACGAAAAATTGTTGTTTTTCAAATAATAGTGAGTGTTTTAAACAAGTCGAATTTATACCAGGTGAACTCGTCAAATCAGCTGACTCATTACACAGTACATTTTTCAGCTTATTGATTTGGGACTCAATTCTGAAAATTGTACGTGAAAGTAGCCCCAAAAATATGAACTTCTGCATCATTCTTTTTGTCAAATTGGCTGCATTAATAATTTAAATTTTAAAAACAAGAAAATTTAATATTTCAATATGGAAAATAACACGTATACGCATGGTATACCGAGATATAACCGTGTTAAAATATAGAAAAAGTGATAAAAATCCACCTTGAACAAAAAAATTCGAATGGCCAATTAATTATGTATTAATGCAGCCAACTTGACAAAACGAATGATGCAGAAGTTCTAATTTTTGGGGCTACTTTCATGTGCGATTCTCAGAGTTGAGTACCAAAATCATGTGTTGTACTGTGTTATATGTTATTATTTTTCATTGTCAAAATGTATATTTTAGTATAATATAGTTTTTGGTTACAAATTCACCACGAACAGTTTATTTTGACATCCCAGAATGATATTTGCCTTGATTTTAAAAGTGAAGCTTTCATTGTTCTTCGATTTATCTTGATTGGACGGGGACGAAAGTTGTGTAATACGTATTAGGGAGGAAATAAGTGATACAAGAAATGTCAACTAAACTATGACCAAAATCTATTAAAGTTTTTACATTCCTTGGAATTTTCTTGCAGAGTAATTTATGTTGGGTACTCGGGTTGCTCTATTTGATAGAAAAACAAATTTAATAATCTATAAATCTTTGATACACAACCATTTAAACTATTTGCCAATAATATATGCATACAAAAAAGCAAAGAATCAAAATCTTTACAAAGAACTCAAAATAAAGCATAAAATACTGTTTTTAATATGCCGTCAACTTTTTCTACGATTTCATTATACAAAGAAGTGTCAGCAACAATTTTACCTGTACACGGATTATTCAAAATGCAGTTACTTCTTTACGTTTTTAAATCGCTCCACAATATTGGTTACCATACAATATTGCTTCTTAGAAATCAAACCACGCTAAATACAAGAAATAATATGAATCTTAGAACAGTGAGATTTCGTTTAGAAACAAATAGAATACATGGGTGGTTTTGAATTTAATAAACTTCTTATGGATATCAAAACCATTGCACGAATTTCAGTTTTCAAAAATCAAAGAATATTTGCTACAAAATTTGGAAACGATTCTGTTGTAATTTTTTTAAAATTGATATCTATTTATATTAACATTTCTGTACATATTATAAAAATAAGAAATAGTTCCTTTGTTTATAATAATTCTATTTCAATTTTTTTTCTCTCTCTTCTTTATTTTTTATCTTAAATTATTGTATGAATTAATGTATAAATACTTTTGCTAACTTGCCTCAAAAAAGTCCAAGTGACGCTGAGGCCTTCAAATTTTTGTATATATAGTTTCTTTATTTAATTAAACAAATAAACAAAAAAATTAGTGAAACCATATTTTTGTTTTCGATATGAATCAATTACTACTTAACCAAATGAAAAAGTGGTTTCGTTACTCGATATCGGCTGTTATCGAGTCAAATTACAATTAAAAAATTTTAATAATTTTCAATCAATATCGTTTGCAGAGATTAGACCCCAGAACGAGTTCTCTGAAATCAGTTTTAGTTCATTCATTCATTCCTCTTCCATTCATCATCATCATCAGTCATTTATTTTATTCAATAATTCTCTTCTTATTTAATTATAATTAATAATACAAAAGTAAAGTACACATTTAAACATGCGCATAACAATTTTCATTGTAAACACATTTGAATGCCAACTTTACTTGGGTTCAACGACTTTGATTAAATTTTCTTTGCTATTGCTATTGAGTGTTGGAATTAAGTATTAGCTTAAAAATAAATTTATGCAAATTTTGTAAGATAATAAATTAAGCTAAAATTTCCCCGCCTTTTTATTTAAAAGTATGTTAAAATACGTCATATACGAACAAGTGTCGCCTTAAAAAATTCAATAACTTAAGAAACTAAACAAAGTTTCTTTGTTTATAAACTTTTCTCATACAAATGCTTGAAAATTTTGATTATTTTAAAATATTGAAAATTTAAAAATAATATAATTTGAAAACTTGATGTTGCCTAACATTTCCTACTCTATTTATTTTAGTGTAAACTGTATCGTATGCTGCGAACAATGTATGCACATACATATGTACGAGTATATTTTCAGACATTTTTCATACATAAAAATTCTTTCTGTGGTTGTGAGATATTTTTGCTCTACATGATTTGTTTTAAGATTATAATTTATTCCAATAGCAGGACAAGTTTTCTTTGTCTTATAGTTTTTACAACGAGAAAATTCCGGCTTTTTGAAGATACAACAATGACTGCTAAACACTATAGACCAATCAATCATACGTTTTAACATAAAATACTTCAATGCAACAAGTAGCACGCATATTCAATGAATATTACAAACTATTTTTATTTTTAACTGCTTATGTTTTTCTTTTAATCAATTTTATTCAAACTAAATGCGGGTTAGTTATAGTTTATTGACTTTTACCACGAATTTATTGTGTTGTTTATGTTTTGTGATGAACTTTGGGAAAAACCCGGAAACGGATACAAAAACTCAGTACTAGTTTTATTAAGAGATGAAATAACAGCCAAGAGAATAAGAGAGACACATAGAGGGAGAAATAAAGAGCAGTTAGCCAGCGTTCCCACTATAGCGCTTTTTAACATCCCAAAAGTCGATTTTTTTCTCTTCAGCTTTTTTTTTTGAAAAAGGTGTTAAGGAGCGTCTTTCTAGTTCTTTCATTCGCTCCAAATAATAATATTTCTCAAGTCCCTCCCAATAGGCTTTTGTTTTAATGACAATCTTTTCGTTTGACCCAAATCTCTTACTACCCAGCCATTTCTTCGGATAGCTTTTTCATATTCAAATATTCATGCGAAATGTAAGGTACTCGCTCGGTTGAGATACCTAGAGCCTCAACCATCTCACGCACTTTCATTCTCCAATCGTCCAATACCATTTCAATAGATTTTATCACCCTTTTGTGGGGTGACGACCTTTTGGGGACGACCTCTACGTTTCACATTATTTGTGCTGGTACGATCGCAACGAAACTCAATAAATAACTTTTTATTAATTTTAATTGGTGGTGCAGAGTCCCCATGCATTTACCAAGTCATTCTTTGGTTTCGATGATGGGGTTTTAATTAATAGCCTATTTCTGATTTAAGAAAGAACACATTCATTCGCATTCTATGAGAAAGAACATTGATTTCGATTTCTCTACATTATTTCTAAACGAAAAGTGACTCGAAAGACAACTCGAATGAAAACGTAAATGTTTTCATATAAAATCCGATTTCTGTGCTACGATTGTGACGTTAACATTGAGAATGAAATATTAAAATCAGTCACTTGTGGTTTTGCTTTCGTAACAAAATTTTAGGATTTAATAAAAATAAATATAAGTTAAAAATTAGCTGGAAAAAGCTAATTCGGCTTCCCTCCCATACTATTTTTGCTGGTTTCTAGATCTCCGAATATTAAAAAATCATAATTCGGTAAACAGTTTTAAATTTAGAAGTTTATTACTGAACCACATTGACAAAAATGTGGAATAGGCCATTGAAAATCCTCATGAAGTACTCTAAGCAGTTAAGCTTAGTTGCAATCCCATTTTAATTATAGAAACAAATTTGAGACACTATTTTAACTACTGATTAAAAATCACCATCGGCCACGCACGCTAATGTACCATATTAACAGAACAAAGTATTACCCGCCAATTTTTTCAATGGCTGGCTTATGGGTTTTTTCACTTTCTCTCAAATGTCTCTGAAACTTGGGCTCCAAAGACTCTTTTACTTTAATGAATGTAAACCTACGATCTGTAGCAGAATACCAGCTGAGATCTGTTCTACTCGAATTAAGCTTGAAACCATTATAATCAAATAAAAAATAGGTATACCACATTACCCGAACTTACTCTAGACCTGGGCAGATTTAAAGTCACGGGCTAAAAAAATAGGGAAAACCAAAAGAGCCTTAGAGAAACGGGCTTATACAAGCCGCTATTTCTATGGTCAGTTGTAGCACCCGGGGTGTTTGATGTAAAGCCTTAATCAATTGATGATTGTTTTTTTGCACTGGTGGAGTCACCAGCTAGTTGCATTAAAGATGTTGCAATGGTTACTCCAAATACAAACACGGAAACATTCCAGCGCCAAAATAAACTAGATTGTATGTTATAATGAATGCTTTTCAGTTACAGAAAAAACTAATTCTTTAAAAAAAAGGCTGATGCTGTTGAGGTGCGAACTGAATCAGCAAAGAGGATGGCTAAAGCCGCTGAAACAACACCAGCAGGTTTAAATGTATTAGTTAAATCCACAATAAGGAAGAAAATATTTAAAAAATTTTATTAATTTTTTTTATTATTTTATTTTATTTATTATTTTATTGACATAGTTTTTGTACATACGTAAGTTAATGCGAATGAAAGTGAGTGCCAATGAGAAATCCAAATGGGTTCGAATTCGAGAGAGTGCCTTTCATTCGCTTAAGTTTACTTTCTTAAATCAGAAATAGGCTATGAAAAATAATATAATGAAATTCACATTTTTTCATTTTCGTTGTGCAAACTAATAGATGCAGCTTCCGCAAAATACGACAGTAGTTTAGCAATAGATAACAGTTAATGGTTTTAAATTTGGTGCTTTGGAAATATAAAAAGTAACCGAATTATTAAACTGCCCTCGTATAAAAAAGTACAAAAAAACTAGAGTTGTGTACTAAAAAGTAGAGTTGTGTCGTTCCGGAACGACCTAGTTCCATTGAACGATTCCCTAATTGGAACGATGCGGACCGATCCAAACGTTCCTTTTTTATCGTTCCTCGTTCCGCAATTGCAAACCGTCTTGAGGAATTATAGACTTGTTCTGATAAATGTCAAAATCAGTATGAAAAGCAAATCCAACGATTTGACTCGTCCAGACTCTTCGTTACAATTATTTCATTCACATATTCTGTACAGTTAGAAGAGGGTTGACTTTTTGTATAGTGATCAGTGTCGAATACTTAATGGACAATATTATATTTACAATTTATTTTATAATTATTTTTTACAAATATTTTACGAAAGCACTTATAGAACTTAGCCTGGAAATATAAACAAACAATAGCGAATGTTCCTACACTGTTCAGAGTAAAACAAGGAACGATGAATGAAAGGAACGACATAGTTCTTTTCAGCTTTTGGATCGGTCGGAACGATTTCACAAAAGGAACGATTTCTCCCAACTCAACTAAAAACAAAAATTAAACCCAACGAGTAGCACTGACGCGTTAATTTTCCTCGTCGAAATTTTTTGAAAAGCACTAACTAACACAGTGCTAAAAGCACTGAGTTGACAACGCTGTAAATACGCGAAGTTGTTGGTCAGTTGCTTGCTTGCATCAAACAAATGCAATTTAGAGGTTATTGACTTTTACTTAACATATTAAATACTAACAACACTATGATCGTGCTTAAACTTTTTGTTGGCTTAAAGCCAAATCAAACATATGTATGTATGTTTATACAAATGTACACATATGCATACGTACATTAGTCCATTAATAAGTAATTGTTTGTTTGCAATTACATACATACATGTATTATATGTATGTATGTATGTAGATGTTTACAAGTATACAAATTATTGCAGTAGGAAAATTGCATTAAATAAATTATTGGATTGTTTAGAAGAATTCTCTAAACACTCAAACAATGAATGTAAATGTAAATTCAAAAATAAATAGGAAAAAAATTAAATAAAGTAAAGAAATATTGCAAAAGATCATGGCAAATAATACTCCAAAATAAACCATAAACAAAAATCATGGCGAACAATTATAAAAAAATGTTTTTACAAGAGCCAACCGTTGTTTTCATAACGATTTTTTTTTTGTACCTCAAACTTTATGCGAATGGATAAAAACAGAAAATTGTAGAAATAAATATACGAAATTCGCAGAAACTATTAATAAAACCATAAAAACAAAAAAAAAATACAAACAAACATAATAAATGAACAATGCCTAGAGATATTTTAAAATATATCTTAAAAAAATAGATACGAGTACAAAAATAAACTACGAATTACAAATGAATTCATTGCTTTTTTTAAACTACAAACGGATGTTATAAGTTTGTATTAATTGTTGTAAAGTAAAGCAAAAAAAAAACTAATTTTTTGCTTAAATAAAATAATATTTAAATTTTCTGAATCATGAACAAATCTTTTACCGTTAAATTTTTGACAATATTTTTTTTATACTTGTAGTTGTTGAAAAAAAAAACTTGTTTTGTTAATTAACTTGTGGAAAAAAGAGTATATAAATTATTAATAAAGTAATTGAAATAATTAAAAAAAGTTTCGATCATGTCGAATTACATACACATAAGTATCTTTCATAACTTCTACAATATTTATTTGTATATTTATATGCATCGGGTGGCCCAAATACAAGTATATTTTCATTTCTGATGGCCTTATTAGAAATAATAATTATTCCCATTATTTATGGATCACGATTCATTTATAGCTCCGCATAAACGGATCTCGGAAGATATTAGCATCAAGGACGTGGATCGCTCCTGGATCAATCGCATAGCATCGGTCTTTAATGGCACCTCACAGCAAAAAGTGTATAGAAGTCAAATCAACGCTCCGAGGAGCGTCACTTTCTCGTCGGCACGCACTGCGTACGACGATGGGAGCCATCAGTGTTGCCCGCTAGCAATCCAAACTCATGAAATTTTTGCACAAACTTGCGCAAAGCACTCGCTGTGGGTGCTGCGGCCTTCGGCCAAAATTTCTTTTTAGCAAACACCCATTTTTGGCAACACAACACCACCACTCACTTTGAAAATAAATTGCAATATTTTCCAACGATCTTCAAGCGTAAGGTGCGCGGAGGTATAATATTGACTGATAGTCAATATTTAGGAGGGGAAAAAAATCTATCAGTGTAAAAATAACAAGTAATTTAAAAACATACTTGAATTTTGGCCACCCTGTACATATATTCTGAATCTTCCTGAGTAGTTCGCATTGTAAATGAATGTGTCAGATAGAGCTTCGAGAAATTTGCTATTGAAAATTAAGAAAATTGGCTCATAAATGATTGACATATGGGCACTTCCACAGAAATATCTACTTTTTGTCATGTACGTTATCTTCTTTAATTGCTATCACATATTTTAGAACCCCTGAATTTTTTTTAAATAATTTCTTTTACTAAGTGTTGAGTCCCTTCCATTCTACATAAACATACACATGAAGAAGTAAAACAATTTAAGTGATTCTGTGGCTTTCACCTAATTAAAGAGTATAACATACGTGACAAAGAATGGACATTGCTATGGAAATACTCATATGAAATTTTTTTCTTTTCATGTTAGATATAGTTTTTTTTTGAGATTCACTAAAAGAATTGCAAATTGGCAAAAAAAATATTATATTCAAAAAGAAATCAAAATTCCACAAGAAACCGAAAAATACCTTAAAAATTAAAATTTACATTTTACATATTAGGGGATGTTCATATATTATGTAACGTGCTCATGGGGAGAAGGTATTGAAAATTTTCTGCAGAAAAATAATTTATAGCGAAGGTGTTTTTTTAATCAATTACGAATGGGGATGAACAGCCCCTTAAAAGTTTTAAATTTGACAAAATATTTATCTGTACTACAGTAGTTTTCATTTAGCTGCCTTTTGGTTAAAAACACTTTCGACTTAACTGCATAAATTTAATAATTTCCGTTCCTATTCTCTTAAATCCCATACAAATTCCTTTTTTAAGTGAACTTTTTGTATTTGCACATTTAAGATAAATGCCCAACATTTTTGGCATTTTAAAATTATTTTCATACAAAAAATCAACGTTAGCTTCGCTTTGACTTAACTCCTCAAAAATACATATTTTCTGTCATTATTCTTCCTTAACATTGTTTAAGTGCATTTTATATACCTGCATATTTATCATATTTTTTTAAGTAGTTTTAAAATATTTTTATGTAAAAAATCAAAGTTAGCTGCACACATTAAAAAAAAATATGGTTGCTACTGTTTCACATAAACATCCAACTTAAGATAACAGCATTTTTGACTTATGTGCACAAAAAATCGTGCAAAGTTGATTGTGCAGCTAAGTCAAAACTACTTTATTTCACATAAAAAGAAAACAAAATTTTTCCAGAAAACCAAAAACATAGACAATTCTCCAAAAACCCGTAATTTCATAAAAGAATAATCAAGAAAATAAACAGAAATAATAATAACATGACACACTTTTCCAATGAAAAAGAAAAAAGTAAGTAATTCCAAGTTACGCGGTGAAGCATTGTTTTCACCAATTTTTAGGTGGCGTTTTTTGTAAGTAAATTATAGCATTTTTTATAAAAATTGTTATAGGAAAAAGCATACGAGAATTATTTCTACTACGTACAAGTTCTCAAGTTACTTGAAAAAGCACTAATTTATTATCACAAACTAAATTTAATTTAATCTGTATACGTTGGAATTAATGCTCTTTGGAATATTGTCTCATGTTCCATTTTTCCTGAATAAAATATTACGAATTTTTGTCGAATATCAATTATTTTGGATTGAAAACCCAATATAGATATACATATCGCTCATTAACTAAAACAAAGTGATAATTAGAAAAAAACTTGTTCTTCAAAAAACGATCTTAGACTTTTTAATTTCCTCGCACCTCAAGCGAAAACAAAAAAAAAAATCAGTAAATGAGCGATATGATCGCAATAAAATCAAATTAAATAAATATTTTATCTATTTTGTACATAGTTTATGCAAATTGCGACGACATTCCATTTATTATGTATTTATTGTATATTTCCACTCTAACATGGAAAAACAACATTAAAAAAAATTCTTAAAAAATTACATCGACTTTAAAATTAAATAAAATGATTGTAAATGTAAATATTTTTATTCATAAAATCAAATTGTTGGTTTTTTTCTCTAGCCAAATAACTGACAAAATATTTATGCGGAATATTTTTATCACATTTTACAATAAATCGCAAATAATTTCAAATCTTGGAAAACATGCCTGTTAAATAACACTAATCGACAACAAAAGAAAAAAGGAACTCCTCTTGCAGCCTCTCCTCCTGGTACTGTGACAATTGTGAACTGTCGATAGCTTCTTAAAGACTGCGATATTTTAAAAACTTCAATGGGTTCTTCATATTTAAATCTCTTGGAAAAGTTATATGTGAAACAGAGGCTTCGCAAGAAGTTAAAATTTGCCGAATAGTGTAATTAGATTAATAATTTTAAATGTTATCATTTGTTATTTTTGCTGTTTTCTTATTTAAGTTTTGTTTATACTTCTCCATTTATCTAGCAAATTCTACTGAACGATTTTTATATTTCGTTTGTAAAAAAGTTAAATAAATAAATAATAAGAAACCGCTTGTTTATTTGCCTTTCTGTTTCGATTTGTGTAGTGGCCACTTAAATAAACATCAAGTAAATTATTTAATCAATCTTTTAAAATAAAAAAAAACTATTTATCGTTTTTTATGACAAATTGTTGGTTTTCTGGTTTATTGTTATTATCGATTCAAAGGAGTCTGTATGTCGTCTATATTATTGTATTTAATATGTATGGATATATGTGTGTGTGTAGGTATCTATGTGTGTATGTTTGCAAAAGCTAGTTAATATTTTTTATTTTCAATTTATATTATTGTTGGATTTTCGCTATTTTTACATTATTTGCTTGATTTGGATTTAAGCGAGCTTGTTGACCTAGACCCAACTTTAGGTATTTGTTTTGATTTCTTTTCATGGCCTTTAATAATTGTTTAATTATTATTAACTGTAGTTAAGAAAAATAAAAAAAAACGTTGTAGTTGTCTTGTATTGCAAAAAGAAAATTTATATATTAAAACAGCTGAAATTTTGATCGGGTGTCATAAAAGAAAAGTGATTTTAATTTCGAACAGAGTAAACTTTCCAAAGAACAAGGAAAATTTAATTAATTCTCAGGTAGAAAAGCAGAATATAAACAACGTTATTTTTCGAAGGACGCAACACCCCCTCATCAGTGTTATTATGTTGTATTTCATGCGTTTCAAGACTTTCTTTCTTGTACTGGTTCCAAGTAAATTAAAGCTTAATTTATATAAATCATTTATGTGAATAGAATACGAGAATTATTATTATTATTATTATTATTATTTTGACATATTCAAGTCCACAAATAACTTGAAAAGACTCAAACGTAGCAGGTCTGAATGTAGAGAGTAAAAATAACACTGTTTGTACTAGTCAGTCTCTCACTAGATCCTCGCCGAAGTTAAAAAGTCACATCAACATGGATTTGAATAGGAACATTCGCAATGACCATTTATATTTATTTTCAAAAGTATTCAAACATATTAGTAAATATTTGTTCAATTCACAATCTATTATATGACTTGTAGATTGAACAAATGTTGTTGGTAATTTCTAAGTAAACATTTGCTTAGAAACATGTTTAGTTGAAATTAACGGCAACATTTATACAACTTACAACTCATACATTGGCTGTGACTTTGGGAATTAAGAAAAAAAACAAAAACATGTTCATACAAATTTTCTAAAAAATTTAAGAAAGAAATAAATAATTCGATTTTTAATTTTTTAATTTTTATATATCGACGGATCCATTCTAAAACATGCTAAGTCATAAAAGCTAGTTTTTAGATAAACGCCTTCAAAGTTTATTGATGATATCTCGAACGGTATGAGATAGAACTTTGAAAATGAGACAGAACCTAGAGAATTTTTGTGTCATGTTTTATTTGAACTTTATAAGTTTGTTGCAGATCATAGTAAAATTTGACTTCAAATACTTTAGCATGTACACAAATCTATTGCCTAGTCGTCTAAGTGGACTTAGCATCTTTTTCATGGTACTTTCCCACTTATATTGGTCATCTAAGTACCGATACCATGTTTCAGTCTCGAAAAGATTTAGAATTGAAATGTTTTTTACGACTTGGAACGAAAATTGTTTTAAAATATATACTTAAACTAATAAAACAATTACTGATAATTTTTTATTATATTTTATTTATTAAAAAAAGAGAAATAATTGTACTTCAGTTTATACTATAATCATAAAATAAATTTATTTTTATTCTTAAGCTAAGTTTAGACGATATGTTGAATCAGCATATTTATGCTGAAAAATTTGTTACAAGTGCTTGCATATCGTGTAGACGCAAAATTTTTTCAGCATACATATGTTTAAAAGCATTTGCTAACAATTTGTTAACAATACCAACAAATTTTTAGAAAAATGTAACCGTGTAGCCTGCTGCTGTGAATGTGTTTTTATCTTAATTTATCTCGATTTTGTTTTTGGTAAGTTTGGAAACAGCTAGTTATATTTCCTCCGACAACATCATTATGTTTATTTTTATTTTTTATTTACATTAAAAAATTTTATTGCAAAAATTATACGTATACATAAGTAAATAAGTTGAATAATAATTAAAATGTGCTGCCAAACTCACTAATTTCACAGGCAAATGTTTATACGACTCAGCATATGTACCACTAAATAAAATCAACATATCGTATTAACACATAAATTGTATGCTTACTCTTATGTTGACATTTCATTTGCCTACATATGCTGACATCAAAAAATTTGCTACTTTCAACATATCATGTAGACGCCAAACATATTGAATATGCTGATAGAGGCATTTGTTATTATTTCCAAGCATATGAGTGTTAGCATACATCTGCTGATTCAACATATCGTCTAAACTTAGCTTTAAATAGAAAACAAAAAAGAAAAAGTAAAACATAAAAATTTTAATCATCACATTCTGAGTTGACTACATATTCGTTTCCAGCAACGCTCTTGAATTTTCGGTAGAAGTTTTGGTAAATCTTTGGAATTAAGTTTTGGTCACATAAATATAGCAGATCATTATGTTTTGCTTATGTTATTGAAAAAGTTGTTGCATATGCTCTCTGTATGTCTTGAGGAATCAAATTTCTCTTTCTACGCCTTTTAGTTTCATCATACAGCTTAATTTCTTTTGCCTTCACTGACAGCGTGCCTCGCGAACACACCGGACAACAATAGACGAACAGCAGTTTGAATTTTCCTGGTGATGGTGATGGTAGAGCGTTTGTTATATTGAGTCTGACGAGATGCTTCAGCGGCAATACTTTCAAAAATATCATTAACAAAGTTGTTCATGATGCTCATCGCCTTCGAGGAAATGCCAGTATCAGGATGTACCTGCTTCAGGAATTCTTTATACACTTTATACACAATTTATTTTATTTTGCATACATGAACTTTTTCATTTTTTGTATCTTTTGACCAATTCAATGCAGAAACAAATTCCTTGAATTCTAAAAAAATATTCATTTTGCATTTCAATTATGTTCATTCTTCTTTGCATTTCATGTGCATTCTTTGATTTTTCTGTAAAAGCATGCACACTATAACCTTCATTCTGAGTATAACTTTTTTCGGGGAACTTGTGAATTACTATGTCAATATCCAGTTTACGAGAAGCCCATACGTAAAACAAAAAAAAAAAATATTGTTTTTGTTTTATCCGCCACAATTATGAGACCAAAAATTATATTTATACATTTATTTTTGTTTTCAGTTTCTACAAATTTTGCAGACAGCATGTTTCATTGTAATATATTCATCCCATACAAAACATGACTCTTGTTTCAAACTGAGTTCAAAGATGGCAAAATTATAAGAATAGAGATTCATTTTTTAATAAAACGTGCTGACTTCAGCACAAGACGAGAGAATTTTTTGGAAATCGAAGCACGCAGTTACAACATTTACAATGTCAGAATTCTCTTGTTCATCAATACCTTTTAGTTTTCTAGATTTTTATTTGCAAAATAATTGTTGATTGATAAAAGATTTTTTGAAGAAAACCCCGCTTAATTTTACTTTATAATGTTTGATATAAATGAATAATATTTTTCAATTTGTTTACGGCCATGCCCAGCATTTTTCTTGCGCGAGAACTCATTATCTTTAGAAAAAACTACAATTATCCACACTTGTTCAGTTGACAACTTTCTCCAAACTAAATATTGTTATGTACTCGTACACTTATTTGAATGAAGAAAAAATTACAAAACTGTATTACGTCCATGATGAAAATTCGAAAAAATAAATGCTCATTCTATAACATGCTAAGAAGTACTTTTAGCATAAAACAAAAAAATAATATATCCAAACAAAATCATGCTAAACGTACTTAAAACATTTAAATAAGGAGGTTTTTTAAATTTGATAAATTATGCTAAGTACATTTTTTCTTATAACTTTTGATAGGATAGTCCGATTAATATCAAAATTTTACAGAATTCAGAAAGCAATTCCCAGCATGTTTTTGAATGGACCCGACGATGTGGAGTAAAAGCAACTCTCAAAGGCTTTAAAATTTTCTATTCGCAACCCCAAAACATTGTCAACACCATTTCAAAATAAAAAAAATTTATATTCTTGAATATTAAAACAAATTTGACGAAATTTTCTTTAATAATTAAATATTTTTATTAAAAAAAATAAATATACTTTAATGTAATTTTCTTTTACACACTAATTTTAAATAAATACTAAAATATTAAAAAAAAAATAATTAAAAACTAATAAAAGAAAATATGATTTTAATTATTGTGAAAAAAACTCAATCTAAAAATATTTCCTTGATTTGTGGTTTAATTTCTTTTCATAAAATGTATTTAAAACTAAAAAATCATTTTATGATTATCACACGAAAAAGTAGACTTATTAAAATAGAATATAAAATAATTGTGTTTGTTGTCTTGCTTAAAATTAAAAGTCCTTAAATTTGAAATAATTTGGTTGTTTAAAAGTTTTTGGAAAGTACACATTTTAAAATGGAATTACATGCCCTGACAGGTTGACATGCAGGTCTTGTAGCTGGGGAAATTATTTTCATTGCCATCGCAGCCACCAAATTTAAACTCGGCACAATCTTTTTTATTCGCATCGTAACTCCAGCGTGGTATGAGAGCACGACAAACACCTTTACGGGCTGGCATACGACAAAATTCTTTGGGCTCCGTTTGTGTTGACTCTTTGGCACCGGGTACATCATCCAAAGACATGGTATCAAAGAAAGCACTAACATCGTCGTATAAATCCCAGGGTCTGGCCATGGACGGCGTTGAATTTAGACACACAATAAAAGCGATGGCGACTGCCAAATATAACACACAATTGGATACTTTGAAGAACATTTTTGTATTTGTTAATATTTTACACTTGTTGTGAAATAATAATGTCTTTAACTTCTTTTCTATTTATGTTAGATTTTTAAAAGTTTGTTTGATTTCACTTTTTTTATGTTTCCACTTTGTTAAGCTGTTGGATTTTGTCTGGTAACTGAACATGGGCTGTAAGCTGCAGGTGGTTTTATACACTTTGGTCAACATTTCTTTTGCCATTGGCGATGACGTGCGATTGTAAAGCAAAACAAACTAAACGAATATTCATACAAACGAACATAATGATCGTCAGTCAGAAACCTTTCAAATGTGTGTTAAACTAGAGAGAGAGACCAGTGAATGAGGATGACGATGACGATGGGTCGGTCGGTCTCTCATTCAAACAGTTTCGTCATTGTTGCTGGTTTTTCTTGGTTTTTATATGTATTTGTGCCAAATGGAGTTCAAATAGTTGTGAGTATTATCATAAAAATTTTTGGGGTTAAATAAACATTTTGATGAATAATTTGTTGAAAAAAAACAACAAATAAAAATATTGTGAAATTATCATGTTTGTCATAGAATTTGAACGAAAGTGAAAATGTTCAAATGTTCCAATTCGTAATGTTGTGAGATTTGTTTGGCCTATGCTGACACAAAAACTTCACATATCTTAAGGCGCCATTTAAACATTTTTAAGCACACAAAACTAGTGTAACAAATATTTATGTGTCGCTCCTAAAAATATGTTCAAAAATTGTTTTGAATCTTTTGGGATTGAAAACGCAAAATGTTCGTGATTTATTCACTTCCTTTCTAAAAACTGTACATAATTCCTTTTTAGCTTCGTACTATTTCACCTTTGTGGACTTCTGTGCCAAAAAAACCTAAATTAGACTTCAAAAATAAATTTAAAAATTATTAAGGGCTTTTTGGACGTTGAGAAATTTAATATGGAAAAATTTTAAATCACAAAATCAAATCAAATTCAAGTGGGTTCTTGATTTAGAATTAACACATGAAGAGAGTAACATGCTGTTTTTGGAGGCCGCTGCTGTCACTCATTTTCGTTCATGTGTTTGTTTCTTCCACTTTTTAGGTGTCTGTCAGATCTTAGGAATATCAACTAAGCAATAATACAACTTATCACTTCACTTCATTATATTCATTTTATAACAGTGGCCCAGAATCAAAATAATTAAGAATTACATATGTCAGACAATTAAAAAATTTCTTATTTGATCGCGATAAAATTTCATATGGGCGTATAAGAGAAGTCTTTCAGTTCAACTTTTGAAAATCTTTCCCCAGATTGATCAAAATAAAGCATTCCGAGAATGCAAAATATTTTTTCGCGATTTAGATTTCTCATCCGATTAACAAATTGTGGATGGAGGTTAAATTAAAGCTCTTATTCAGAAATTTATTCGTTTGAAAATTTAAACAAAGCAGACTTAGGAAGAAAATCCAGAAACATCCATTAGGGGGCAAATTACGGCATTCGATATCGAACGAAATCCCATACAAATTTTTTTGAATTTATATGTAAATTTCGTTCGATATCGAATGCCGTAATTTCCCCCCAGAAGACGTTCGGCAAAACGTGTGCAATACTCCATCTTAAATTTCTGTCAATGTTGCATATTAAATTTCCCAAGTCTTTTTTACACGAATTTTAAACAGAAGCAAAATATAACTTTGAAATCAAAAGAACGTTAAAGTAGTTACCATAACGTTAATTGTGCGCCACCCTATTTGATTTTTGCCGTCACCTAAAAGTAGGCTATGCTTAGTGTTTACGTAGTACATTTACTCTTGTATACATCATGGCTGAAATAAATAAAAGAAGAGCAATTTTGAAATTTTATCTAGGCCGTTCAGGAAGCTCTGATTTATTTCTGAAATATGTCTATTCTGCTCCATTGTGCCTCTTGTTTATATGCACGTATGGTAATCGAAAGATATTCTTCGGATACCTTAACATTTCTGTGAAATTTCATACATAACTCCCACGATCTGCCTAACTTTTGGGATTACAATAATACTCATTATCTTCGCATGCATAAATGCAACCAAAAACTCTTTCTCTCTCTCTCTCTCTCTATTAATGAGTACAATAATTATGGATTCTCTTCAATTTCTTTTAAAAAAATATTTCTTACCAACAACAGCGCTTGCGTTACGTCTTCCAATTTATCTTATTTGTTCGCTATTATGGCCTTTCGTGTATGTTGTTGGGGAATTCTTCAAAGTTTAGTTGTTATTGTGTTGTGTTGTGTGATTGCCTGGCTCTACGTGCGATTTATTTGGTTGCCGGCCACTAGTAATTCAGATGAATTTAACCATTTTTGTGGCTTTGTTACGTGACGTCATTTTCACTGTAATTACCAATTTGCAATTGTAGTTAGTTGTTGTCTTTATGTCTTACTGTGTGTCTGTCAGATAGAAGTATATTTTTTATGTTTTTATTTAATCATCACTTTACTCGTACTTTTGGTGGCACGCTTAAAGCCCAGGTAAACAAAGCCATGACGTTTTTTTTTGCATTTTTTCTGAAGTTTTTTTTACAATTACTTTAACGTGCAAATATGTATTTACTACTTGTAGCTTCGCAATAAAACAGACTACGTATGTATGTGTTTGTGTGCAATTGTGTGCGTGTGCAATTGGGGATTTTTCTAGCTATCAGCTTTGTTTCAAGTGTCTGAGGTTGTTGATGTCATTCCCCGGTTGCATTTATCTTCTTTTTTTGTTATTAATTTTTTACGGTGTTAAAAGTACAAATAAAAATTAAATTTTTTTATACATAAAATACTGTTCATTATGAAGAAAAACTTAAAGGGGAATTTTTTTTCATTTAACAAGGAAATAAAGTAGTTTAATGGAGAGCAGATAATAATTAGATTAATGAATAAAAACTCAAGATTCAAAGCAAATTTTGTATTACAGTGCATTTTTTGTAAAAAAGTATTTTTTTAAGGAAAAAGTAGCTTTTTACAAATAAAACAAATAATGAATTAAAAAAATATTTTGTGTTTGGCAAAATAAATAAAAGTAGAAATTTCAGTGCTGTCGGCTTACGTTCAACCTAGAATTACTATCTGCTTTGAACATAACATTGAAATTCATCACACAAAAGAATTTTTTTGTCATCTTTTTAAATCCGATCCCGACTATATTGGATTCAGTGACAACCCTGATATTTAAATTTTACAATGATAAAGTGCATTGTCAATTACCATAACAACTCGTTCATCATGTCTAACCATTGTTTGGCGAATGCACCTTTCCATACACGTTATTGCATTTTCTTTCTTGAACGAACTTCTTCTTGTTTCGCAATGAATGAATCGATCCATGAAAACTATCACAAGCGTTGCTTTTTTATTTTGATTTTAACAATTCTCATATTGAAATTTAGTATGTATTTTCATATTGGATGTTGCTATTAAATTTTGAAGTTTACTATACTTATTTTGAAGCATGCAGACAAAGATCTTTAGTGAGTATAAGCTGTAGAGAGCTTCTTGATATTTGTAATTATTGTCCACGACGCCGAATTGAGGTTCCTGCATTGTCACCAACACTCTCACACACTGCTTCAATATTGACATTTGAACGGCTTGGTTTTGGACGAATAGTTTGCAAGGGATCCAGTCTCCCCGAATTTTCAATTAATTAATATAATTTTTAATTAATTTATTTAATTTTTAATTGATTGATTTAATTTTTAATTAATTAATTTAATTTTTAATTAATTAATTTAATTTTTAATTAATCAATTTAACTTTTAATTAATTAATTTAATTTTTAATTAAACAATTTAATTTTTAATTAATCTCTTCACAGTTGATGATGTTAACTGCCAGGCCCACTATGTCGATCGAATTCTATCTTTCGTACAATTACATTTAAAACAAAAAACAAATTCTAAAATTTTGTTTTTGTTTTAGATGTAATTGTACGAAAGAACGAATACGTGTGACATAGTGGGCCTGGCAGTAAAACAATTTCCGACCATATTTTGTATGAAATTTTCGAACTGCAGCCGCCAAGCTTTCATTATTTTTGAAATATTATTCAATATTGAAGAAACGTTGTTATATCGCGCAAAGCACTATTTTTAGTAACCCTATACTATCTACTGTCGAATTGTTTTTTTAGGGTTGCCAACACTTTACTCCGTAAATGATGCCACAAAATTAAAAAGTCATGTTATTTTTATTAATATTTAATTTGACACTTGGCGCTATAAATGTAAAAAATTTTAAAAATGTAAATAAAATGTTCGTGTTTTACTAAAATTATTGAATTTTTATAATAGGGAAAAATGGGAACTTTTCTTGTGTAGAGGAAAAGGGATAATTTTAAGGGATTTTGTTAAATTTCTGCTGGTTAATTTCAGATTTATACCATCCGATTCGAGAGTAATAGTTATGTACCTATATAACTTAATTAGTAAAATTATTTTCAAACCATATTCGCACCAACAACAATACATTCAGTTTAAATAAACTAGATAATCCTGAGTAAATTAGGGTTTTATTTGTAAACTATTCTCTAACTTAAACTGTTTGTCAGTTTTGCTATTTAAATTAATAATTTTATTTGTGTGACATTCAACAGCAGCCATATCATTGGGGTATTATTTATCATTGTAATGTTCATAAATAGTTTTAGCTTCGATTGGAAATTATTATTGTCGCCATTTAACACACACATACACACACTCACGCACATTCCCGCAAACACGGACAAACATGTGTGCTACAGAGCGCATACATACGTATACTTTATGCCAACACAAGACCGGCATCGTCGCAAGAATGAACCACAATAATTCATTCAATTTCTTTATGCTCGGCAAACAATTGTTAAATCTTGGAGTATCTTGACTTATACACTGATTTGTTTCACATCCAAAGGGAATATCAAATATAAAGGACACATAAAACACATACATACACACATACATACATAAGTGTGAACATTTTTCTTTTTAACTCCTCCCACCTTTTCTTGGCTTCCAAAAGTCCTCATACAAATCCATTTGACATAATCAGATAAAGTGTGGCGTTTTGGTGTCTGCCGTAATATCTATTTTCACTGTTGCTGTTGTTGTTGTTGCGAGGAAACGTGTGAAGTTTGCTGTAGTTGGCCATACTTTGTATTTACGTGCTTGTATTTGTATGAATGTGTCTGTAGTTGTATCAATTCTAGTGGAATAGCATTTGTTTCATATTACGATATTGGTTTTACTACTTTGGTTGGAAATTAACTAAATTGATAGTCATACATACGAGTTGACATCAGGTGTTTTTTAAATTGAGCGTACGAGTCGAGAAAAAAAGCAACGAAAATAAAACAGAAAACGAGATGAATGTGTTTTTATCTTTTAGAATTTATTATATAAATTTATGGAGTATATAAAAGATGTAATTTAAAATTATTGAATATTTGTGTGGTTTAAAAATAATATTTTCCGGACTTTTTTTTAACAACTTATAACATAGAGCTGTTTATTAAATTGGATATTTTATTCGTAGTACATTTAAATATATTGATTTCAATTTGTTAAACATGATTATTCTCTTAAAAGCTTTTTTATTTCTTTACTTTTTCTTATTTAGTCACTAGACTTTTTTGGCGAGATGATCATAATTTGATTTTCTTAGAAAAGCAAAAATTCTTTTTTGTGCAATTTTACATGGTAGTGCATGTAACTCATGAGCTGATTGCATTTTAAGGGCGCAACTATATAGAGAAGGGCCTTGAAACAATATGCACGGCAAAAACTGTGATGACTTTAAGACAAATTTTTTGTAAAACATTTATATAATTGCTGGTGAAAAACTCAACACAATCTTAAAGATTACAACAATGTGATGCTGAAATGTATAAATTTATTTTCTTTCAATTTGTTTTATCGGTTTCAAAGGACTACAGACGACAAATTTCAACCAGTGACTGCAATTGCTGTCTCTGCTTTATTGTACAACACAGGGTTCATGAATTACACAGAGCATAAACTTGGAAATGTCGACAATTAACAACAACATACTTTTCAACATAAACTACTTATCGTCTGCATTACATTACAGTAGTTATAAAATTACCTACCAAAAAATAAACCAGTAAATTATTCTCCGAGCGGTTATAGAGCGTGTGCTTTTCATATGATTTTGATCAGCGCCTGAGTCCATGGTCTCGCAAAGTGTTTAATTTGAATCGTGTGTAAGTCGATGAAAACAAGTTTTCATAAAACAATTGTAGATGAGAGTAGTAGATAAAATACTTGACATCGAACACAACAAAAGCTTTAAAAGCACAACTTCAATGCGCAAACCAGACATTTAATTTTATATTGTGCTTTGTCTATACAACGAATTTCAAATATTGAAATTCTGAACTCATTATTTGTAAGCGAATGTTGTAAGTGCTTGCCAACAACGACATCGCCATGTTAAAGTAATGAGTTAGTCAGCATTTTAACTAAAACTTTAGAAAATTTGTTTGATAAAACTTTTTGTAGAAATTGAAAAAAAAAACTTTTTCCGAAAATTGTCGACAGCGATAACTTTCAAACACATTAGATGAGTATTAAAATTGACAGCAAATGAAGTTACGTATCAGTGTTGCCAAGTGATTATATTCCTCACACAAAAAAAAATTCTGAACTCTCTAAATTTGACTTCTTTTTAAATCCTTTAAATGTAAAATGTAAAAGTTTAGATAACAAATTTAGTTCATGTAAACTAATTTGACTCAGTTTTAATTTATATGCTGATATCATTAGCTGAAGGAAGCAAAAAATCCCTGAAGCTTCGAAAATTTTACTGAAATTTCATCGGGAAATATTTTTAATATAATCCAACATGAATGTGTTTTGCTGTACTATAATTTATAATTTATAAGTTAAGGAATTAAGCCGAACAATTAATTCCTTATAATGAAATGTCTAAATAAAATGAATTTCGCCTTAATTGCTGTTGTCATTTACTAGATCTTATTTAAATGGATGCAATCTAGAAAAGTCCAGCGAAATTGGTAAAAACGTTTGGATACTCAAATGGAGCGAGAAAAATTCTGATCAAAATAGTAACACTTAGTCCCGGGTCACACACATCAACTTTAATCGATCAGGAATTGTTCAATTTTCTTTTGAAGATGCCTTAATGTTCATACAGAGATTTCTGTTTCAACTATTTTCATTTTCTTTTGCTTCAAAATCAACTTCGTATAATGTTCCGATAAGTCAAGTCTGCACCCCTCTCCATTTTGTTTTCCTCCCTCTCTCACTCATCTAAAAACTCAAGACTTGACGGTTCAAAATTGATGTGTGGGAACCGGTAATTAGATATTTTGTTTGCAAGCAAATGTGACAATTCCATAAAAAAATCCCTAAATATTAATTTTAGCCTCTTAAACTTCCCGCTTAGAATTTTCAGTCTCTAAGAGAAATACGTGGAAAACACCCTTAACGTTGCAACTCTGCTGCGAATGGGAACTCAAATTCGAATGCATTCTTTTCCAAGCACATTGCTGAAAAATTCACAAATAAATTACAAATTCATCCATTAAAATTACAGAAAACTCGAACTTTTAATAATCATTCTAATTGCACGGATTAATCAAGAAACTGCTGAAAAAATAAAACCAGCAAGAAATAAAACATCTCATTTTTAAAACAAATTACTCTTTTCAAGGCCCTTAATAAAAATTCCCCTTCTTTCGATACATCCTGCCAATAACTACCATTCCATGTGTGTGTGTGTTTTTTTTTATACGATTCTTTTCAATCTCCCAACTCCATTTGTTTGTTCACTAGTTACGTTGTGAAGCAACAATTTAATGCCTTTTAGCTGCTGCAGCCGTAAAACGTTAAAATTATAACCGAAATGAGAATTTAATCGAAGTACGTGAACAGAAAAATGAAAATTTGACTGCATCTTGGGAATATGCACGTACTTACGTACACACTCGTATGTACGGCATGCAACAAACAACATCATATTACCACAAAAACAACCTGCAACTGGAATATTTTCTTTATTTCTATTTCAACAGCCGACGAAGACTTTTGCAAAAAAATAAAAATAAATAAAGAAATAAAGTCAGCAAGAAAGGGCGAGTGTTGCACTTATGCATTTTAAAGTAAAAACTCTTTTGCGGCGCGTCCAATTGCTCACACTAGCAATGATTTGAAGAAAGAAGAAAGAAACTAGTCTCTAAGAAAAGCAGTTGAAAGCATGAGGAAAAAATATACATACATGTATAGCAACTAAGGTCCTGGTTTCTCTGAATGCGAAGGAACATTTTATGAGAATATTCATATTGAAAGCAAAAAAAAATACAAGTTTTAGTTAAAATTTAGTTAACAAATGAGACAAGCAAGTATTTTTCCTTGCATTGGAGTGTGCAAACTTTGAGCTTTATATGATCAGGGCTTGAATCATCACATCCATGATCGTATCGGCAATCGTACGAGAAAAAATTATGTGATAGGTCAATCGTATGAACTGAATGGACATGATGACTTATGATTGCAAACGGATCGTAATTTTTGTAGCAAATTTGAAAGCATACTTTGGTACATGGGACTTTCAACAGAGGTGCACTCACTCACTCACTTGGGAGTGACCAGAAACGATTATTTTGTTTGACTGTCCAAGCAGCGCACTACTTCCGATCCTAGACCAAGTATTTCCCAGACAAAGGCTTTTCAGATTCCTCTGAAAGCTAGCTAGAGTAAGAAGGTGCCCAGTCATGTAGCCTGAATGGTTAGAGTACTTCTTAACGTCTCAGGCAAGAAGATAACTTAGATAAATATTCACTGAAGCATGACTGCATCGTGGGATTGCACACAAAGATAGCAGCCCTATCACCAATCTAAGAAAGGAGGGCCAGCCTAGGCGCCCTATGCTCCAGTGGGAGGCAGAGGAAATATGTATATTATTCTTATATATTTTTTCGACCATCTCTTTTTTAAATGAATCTAATTTTTCTCGAGCTATAGGTAAATTTTTTTTAAAAAATGTTAACAAAATTTTATTAAAAAACCGCTATATTGCCACTTCTTTGTGTGGCTTCTTCAGGGATATTTAAAATTGTGTAAATAAAAAATTTTTTTACAATAAAAAAAAACAAAAAATACCAAAAATTTTCAAAATTAAAAAATCAAAAAATGAATAACTTAATAAATACGTATGTATACACAATCAATAAATATTATAATAACCAAATATTCAATTTCCGTTTCCGTTCTTATATAGTAAATATCTATATGCATGAATCTGCTTTAAAATTAATTCTATTTCCCATTGGAACATTAATAATTTGTAGCATCTCTAACATATATCGGCGTTTGTAGTTATTTTCCGTATTTAAAACTGCTACATTACTAAAATCAGGATTGTGATTAAAAATAACACAATGTGATACTAATGCTGTTCGAAAAATCGAAAGTAGTGTAAACATATGCTCATACTTTGCTTGTGCTTTACACTTTATTCCGCAAGCATCTCTCGCACAGATACACAGAAGGAAACTGTTGCTTTAGTAAAAATCTTTTACAACTGGTTGGTTTTCACTGCTGCTCGTTTAATGCTCCGGGGATGCTACAAAGAAGCCAGAAGGCTAAATTAGATACGAAATATTCTCTTCACTTCTTTCCTACAAGCCATCATCTCTTCACTTTAACACTTTAAATGAAATGGAACTTGAAATAAGCTATTTTTTTTTTAAATAAAATACAGTACGTTAAATATAAAAGCATTACCTGAAGCCAGCCCAGGTACAAATTAATGTTCAACAGTGACCACCTCCCTGCTGCTTAATACGAGTAACGTTCGTTGTTATTTTTGCTCATTTCAAGCAAATCATTCTGCAATGGCTCGCAGAGTTGAGTAACAAGTCAATGCCATTAGAAAAATAATAAAAAAGAAACAATCAAGTTGCAATTCTCTAATGAAACGTCAATAAAATTGTTTATTTTATTGATATGTTTGTTATTTTTTTTAGTTTTTTTGATGCAGTTTGTTAAAATAGCCATCAACCGAATACTCCACATCTTCATTTTTGGGCAAATCTTTTACCACCGATCCATTTTTTCTAGTTCGAAAATAGAAAATAGTCCAAGGTATCTGAATCTGTCGCATAATAAGGTAATGAAACAATTTGATTTTGAATTTATTGATTTTGGCCATTGCAATAGTGAATGTATGAACTGGTTCATTTGTCTTGATGAATCAACAATTTATTTTTCACCAATTTATCACGTAAACGCTATAATTAATTAACTTAATAGTCGCCGTTGATTGGTTTTCCAATAAAAATTATCCCACACACACCCCAAAAAATGGACGCCATACCCTTGCCTGTAGATGAAATTTTCTTCACTTTCTTTTGGCACGTTTCTCCCATTACAGTCCACTGTTTTAACTGTGCCTTTGCATCAGGTGTGAAGTGTTGGACCAGTGTCTCAGCCATGGTTATAAATTGATGCAAAAACATGGCTTTATTGCCATGTTCAAAATTTATAAAAATGTTCTTTATTTATTATTTTACATATTTTATGCTTCCTGCCTTCTAAAATATTTCATTGAGACAAGAAGTGCATATTGCTGTATTGAAGAAGAGATCTTTCTAGTTTTGAATTAATTTAAGAAAACAGATATTTCTCGATAGAATATAGCACGAAGATATGATTAGGTAAGGAAGCCAATCGGGTAACATCATCGTAGAGCCAGTCAAAGCTAATTACGAAGTTCAATGCCTGCGATACACAGCGAGTCTGAAGGCAAAAATGATGATATTATATATAAAAAAGGAGTTGTCCCATGCTCGTCATTTTATTACTCGAGAATCACTCAACCGATTTACCAACCAATACATGCGTTGAAAATATCTACGCAAATGCTCCCAGCCAGCATTTGGCAGATTATTTGACGTGCGCGATCATTTCGCGACTCTTTTTTCAATCGTCCAGACGTTTGTTGGAGTAAAATTACTTTTTACTCTTTCAAATAATGCTTCTGCGAGGCATTCTGACGATTGCTGGACGAGTTAATCGTTCTTTACGCATTTTGGCGAGCAACGACCGTATTTGACTCTTCCAAATTATGTTTTTACGCCTTATTTTGGTAATTGTTGGACGAGTGTTTTTTTATGTTGTTTAAGTATTCTTGAAAATCGCCGTTTACGCATTCAGGCGATAGTTATACGAATTTAACCGTTTTTTTATTTTACTTTTGCTCTTTTGAAGGAAGAATAGAAGAGTCTTAAACAATTCTTTTAGGCGCATCGTAGAAGACTCATATGGAAGAGACGTCGTCTTGACACTGTTACTCCCGTTGTACTAGAGCGATCGGAATATGATATCGCGGATGATTGATTTAATCACCCGCACCGATCGTGGAAGATTCTTCTACGATCGAAAATACTAGCTGGAGCTTTATACGGACACTTTTTTGTTAGTAGTGTGTTTTTCCATATAAAATACGAAAATGTCACACAGGAGGACGACCTAAAATAATTTTTTGGACGATGGTTTATTTGTATTTGCGGTGTGTTTTTACTTAATGAAGAAACACCCAACACTTTGAGCGGTTTTTAATTTAACAGTTTAGGCTATTTTCACTTTTTTGGGCTTTTAATTGTTTCTTGAGCAAGACGCATATCCCAATAGTTTTGGACGTTTCTTTATGTAGTTGTTTTGGGCGATTTTCACACAGTTGATTAGGTGTAATTTTAAGTTTTTAATAAAATTTTCAGTAGTATTAATTAAAAGTTGAAACTAAATATTACTAAAGTCGTTTTCTTTTCTCAAAAAATACATTTCTTTTACTTTTTATAAGAAAAATTATGCATTTCAAAGTTTTCTTAAGACAAAAATTTGCCTCGTAAGTGGTGCTACAATAATTTCTAATAAGCTCACTATTTCGCAAAATCATTGTATTGCAAATTTTCAATAAAGAAAGCACAAAAAAATGTTTCACTTTTTTCTAGAAAAGAAAGCGCCATAAGATTTCAGTTCTATTTTTTATAATAATAATAATACGATTAATCAAAATAGTTTAAAAAATCAAATAAATAATAAAAAAATTGGATTAATAAAAAAATCAATTTAAGTTGAAAGGAGTTGTTTGGTTCGAGTTTAAATCACGAGTTGCTAATTTTTTTATATTGAGATATTTTTTGATAAACTCAAATTGTTTTTATTGAGAAAGTAATATAAAATATTTTAATCACCAACTGAGCAGAACGGATCAGTATTGATGTTGAGATCGCTACAACATCTCACCAGCGTTGTATGTTTAATTTCACACCGTGGTTAATAGTGATTGGAAATATTAACTATTTAATCGAGTTATATAATTATAATACATACATAATTATAATACATACATTTTTCTTATATCGCACTTGATCAACAAAAGGGCATTAGCTCGAATTTTAAAATTTTCAAAAGAAACAAAATACCTTTTGATTTTACATCAAAGGTATGTTAATGAAAAATAGAATTTAAATCATGCGTTTCATTAGCAAAACATAGACAAAACAATGTGAAATTTGTACAGCAGCTAAATATGAATATTAGAATGCAAGTTTAGGAGAAAAGTTAAAAATTAAAATTTCGAGTTAATACCCTCCTGTTGATCATGTGCGATACGTAAGCATTTTTACAAGTTAAATCCATTTCGTTTAATACGAAACTAACCATCTCTGATTATTAATTTTGTAGTTACAAATTACAAATTTAATTGAATAAATTAAATTTTTAATTGAAAATAATTTTTTGTATATTGAAGGTTTAATTAAAAATAGTAAGTAAGTGTCTATAAATCAAATACCGCAACCGATGCCGATACCGAAATAGAAAAAACAACAATACCAATACCTTACTAGTATCGGTTGCCAGCCTTGAGTATTAATAATTAACTTATGTCATTTTGTCCCTTTCATTTATACCTTGTCACGTTTCCTTTATTTTTAATAACATTATCAGCTATTTTATGTATCAATGGCTGAACGTTATTTGTGTCGATGATGTAAATTTCATTATTAGTTTTTTCTGCTCCTTTCAACAAACGAACATTTACTTCTTCTGTTCGTACGAGTATTTATGCATAAAATTCACAACAATTTGCATATTACTTATTTACTGCAAACAAATTTATGTGCTTCTTTTTTGATGTTCGGTTGTTATTTTTGTTAAATCTCCCTTATGACGCTGTGGATATTCAATTAAGCAAATTAAAATCATAATTATATTATGGGTGATACTCGTACATACGGTTTTGTGAGTTTTTTTTTTGTTTGTTTTCAAATTGATTGTGAATCAAGTGTTGCATGTTGTCGCGTGAGAAAAACAATGACTAGAAGCAGGCCAACGGCTATGAATGAAAGTTCACATGCGCTTGTGTTGTTATTAGAGTATTCAAAAAGCGGAACCGGAACCGAAGCCGGAAACCTTTTTTTACCGGAGTTCTCTTTTAGAAAAATTTAATCAAACTCGGATTATGGCGGTTGTCCCGTATATAATTTTTAAGTTTTTTTTTATAAGAAAAATGTTTTTTGTGACTCTATAATTCTATACATAATGCGATAATATGAAAAACAGGAAACACAAAATAAGTAGAAGGCTTGATGAAAGAAGAGATATTTGAGATTTTTGCAAGCATTTTTGCGTATTATTTCTGCATTGCAAGCAATTTTAAACATTAATATTGTTTCAATAAAATGTTTCCAAGTGGATGAATTGGCTCTTGATGCAAGCCTTCCAGTTTTCTTTAAGTTATATACCCAATTTCCGATTTCCGATTTCTAATTACCAGAAATCCCCTAAATAAAGCTTATTATTATAATAACAAATTAATTCTTAAAATATTTTTTATATTTTTACTTTAGAAGTTTTGAATTATAATTTAAGTCAAATATTTCTGAAACTTTTTTATTTAAAATCGTGAAGTTTTAGCAATATTCCGACCAGTAGAAAAAGGTTTTTTCAATACTGATTAAATACATATAACAAAAATATCGTTATGAAAATAAATATTCCTTTTTAAATTCATATTTTTGTTATATATTTTTAATTATTATTGAAAAAGACTCCTACTACTGGTCGGAATATTGCCAAAATTCACGATTTCTGATAAAAAAAATTTCAGAAATATTTAAGTTAGAATACAATTAAAAAATTCTAAACTGAAAATATGAAAATTATTTTAAAAATTAATTAGTTATTATATCTTTAGCGAATTTCTGGGGATTAAAAATCGAAAATTTGGAGGATATGACTCAAAGAAAAGTAAGGCTTAGCAGAATAAAGCTATTCTCGAATATTAAATTTGTATCCTTAAACAAGAAAAATACCCGCGGCTTGGGGACAGGTCCCATAAATTGGGAACCATGTGCTGATGAGGTGTATTGTGACACCAAAAACGTATGCGTGTTGCCCCTGGAAGTAGTAAAATTAGCTTTTCCTGTCTCTTTCGTTGTACGACGGAGTCTGATTGTCACGAGCCATAAGCCCAATAAAAATAAATTCATTTAATTTCAAATACATATGAACCGTATCGGAAACGGGGTTATTACAGACTATTTTTCAAATAACTCGAAAACCGGTTCCTAAAAAGAAAGTCGGATTTCGTATACTCTAATTGTTATATTGAGAAATGTGTGATGCCAAAAAATCGTTATGGATTGAGAGCCGTAAATAAGTGAAAATAAAGGCAGAAATAATAAAAATTTGAATTTTTCTTTCAGCTTTGTATTTATTCTGCAATATTAAATTTTTGTTGGCTTTTGATGCTCTTTTGGTATTTTTCTACTGGCCACCACTACGCTTGTTCTATTTTAACAATAAATATTATGTGTGGGTGTGTGTATGTGTGATAATTTGTGTGGGTGCTTAAGTGTGAGTAATTATTTTTATTGAAAACTGTTGCACAAAATGCTATTATTGAATGGTTATATTAATACTCATTAATACATACACTTTGTAACGGTATTTAGCAAAAGTCGAACTGAACGTGTGCATGTATTTATGTGTTTAAATGCCCGTTAGTTCATTTGTTAACAATTGAATTAAACAATTATTTGAGTTTGAGTTTAAATTAAACAAAAGTTGAAAAACAAATTTAATTGTTCCGGTTGAAGTGACCAATAGAAGAAACAATATAGTGTGAGAAACTCAAGAGTTGGCTGTCCATAAAAATTTGGACAGGCGAAAGGATCTCTTAATCAGCGTTGTCAACTGGGTGCGTTTCGCACCATTTTCGGTGATTTTTAAAATTTTTTGTGCGTGAAATTCCTTAGCTGGTGCGCGGTCTGCTTTTCTTTTAATTTCGGTTTCTTTTTTAATTTTTGGTGGCACCAAAGCAAATTCAACACAACTTTTTATTTTAGTGTGAGAAAAAAATCTGCGTACAATAAAATACACCTGTTTAATTTAAAATAGTCATTATAAATTTTTGATCTCTTTTTAAAAAGTTTTGTAAAATTAATAAGCAAAAATGTATCAGCTTGTATAAATGAACGCAAACATACATACTATGTATGTACAAATTAGTTTAGATTTTTAAACTATAATGAAAAGGCTGTGTATTAGGCTGGGTCGATTTAGAAATCTATATTGCGTCATCGATTTTTCGATAGCTTATGGCTTGCGGAAACTAAATTTATTTTTAAGGTAATAAAAAAAATCGGCTGATTTAATTTTTTTGATTTTGATTTTTTTTGGTTTTTATTCCAAAAATTCAGGCTTTCAAGGTCATTTGAAAAATATAAATAAATAGAAAACCAACGGGTAACAATGGGTTAATTTAACGTTAATTAGTGATGGTAAAATTTGAATATTGAAAGTGGTAAAGCAGTGTTTACTGTAATAACAGCTAATAATACAAATAACTCTCGTATGCTTTTTCTAGACATTATTTGTATAAATACAAATTTGAAATCACATTCAACCGAGCCACCTAAACAGTGGCGGATACATGGAAACACACATAAACACTGATGTTGGGAGTGTAGCGGCTCTCGAAAAACAACGTTGTTTCTGTTCTGCCGTGTAAGTTAAAATTAATTAGTGTTAAAATTTTTCCTTGTTCCTTTGGAATATTGTCTCATGTCCAATTCTTTCTGACTAAAAACATTACGAACATTAGCCAAAAAATAATAATCACTTTGGATTAAAAACTAATAAATAAATAAAATCTACTTATTTAATTGTTCATCCTACGTTTCGTTGGATTTTTCCAACTTCTTCAGGGATGTTTGTTTATTACAATCTGGCAACCATAATAATATAAAAAACAAAATAAAAGTTTTGTATTTTTTTAAATATAACCTTTTCAAGATGAAATTGATTTTTGAATTATTATTATTTTGAATTATTTTTGATGAAATTGAATTATCTATTAATGAAAATTCTAAATTTGAATTGAAATTTGGGCGCCTTGAAAATTATATTTTTTATATCTCATAGTGGAACTTTTTTTCCTCATCGAAAAATCGATGGCACAATATCGACAAATTTTTGTGTATATTATAAATTTTTAATATAAAAATATTAAACTTCTGATCAAAAATAAAGTTTTAAAAATATTTTAATAAAAGAATAAATGGTGAACTATTATTATTCATTTTCAATAATTATTATTAATCGTTGATCTCTTTTTAAAAATTTAGTAGAGAATTTAAGAAATAAAAAATTATTATCTCCAATTTTTATTTTTTTGAAAAGAGAAACAATATTCAGGGAATTAGTAAACCCACCAACCAGTAGGTGTGTTACCTTCTTTGGGAAAGGGATACTGAGAGAGGACAGATGGAGAAAGTGAGAAAGCTTAATTTTTACAACTCTGATATTACGCGTTGTGCTAGCTTTTTGATCGGTGTTGCAGCGACTCTGATGTCAAGTAGGCGTATTAAATGTGCTACGCTGTGCAACCATTTTATTAATTATTTTGCTACAATACCGACGAAGGAGGACGCTGTCATGTCCGCTAGCATACACTAGTATCAATTGCTGCCGGTACTGTTCAGTGACCAGTGCTATGCCTTCATCACTTAAAAACTCCGACAACAACAAATACATAATAATGCGCATCTGAAAAAATGCTGGATGTTATAACTTGCCTGAAACTGGGCTCGAGCCTACCCACGTTCTTGCTTTGTAGTCAACGCGCTAACTACTTCAGCCGACAGCATTTTGGGGCGTTTTTAAATTTTCAAGTTGACAACGCTGCTCTTAATGCTTCATTCTGCGATAAACAAAGAAGCAATTAATTATAGATGTTTGGTTCTTTAATCTGTATAATATTGCCCCAATTATTTGTATGGTTTTCGGAAGTCTACATACGACTTTTTGTATGCCCAGAGAATATGATACAACAGAGTCAAATCTCACGAATGAAGTGTTCAAAACTAAAGTAACCAGTGTTGTCCAACTTGCTCCACAAAAGTGACTAATTCCCAAGCTGCAGGGTATACATATATACCTACATATGTACATACGTACAATACATACGTACATATGTTTTTTTGAGAATTTGGAAAATTTTCTAATTTTTGTTATTAAAACTGTGAACATACATACATACATATGTATGGATGTGTAAATTTTTGAAGTGTGTGCGCAATATCGCTTTAAATGTATGCGTGTGTGAGTGTGATTTTTTGTCTGTTCATGTTCATACATATTTGTTTATTCAAATATTTGCTAATTTGATTTTAAACCACAAATAAATTAAATCTGTCAACACCACATAATCCAACCATAAACAATAAACACGTTTGCAGCATTACTTTTTAGCCAGCAACATATTGTTGGTGCAGAGAGAGTATTGGTCGTGTTTGGCCAGTCCAATGTGTGTGTGAGTGAGAGTGTGTGTGTGTGAAAGTGTTTTTGTGTTCACTGCTTTTTTTTGACAAAATAATCAAATTATTTACAAACAATATGCATACGTACATACATATATATTTTTATGGTTTGAAAGTACGACATGGGAGTTTTAGTAAATGCAATTACAGTCGAACTTCTCTATAGTGAACTTATGTTTATGAATTCAATTCCAATTTTAGTGTATGTATTGTGATCACCTTAAAATAGAATTTCCATACATTTGATTTTTCTTTATAATGAAATAATTTAGTAGATGTAAGGTTATTTTAATTGCGTTCTTGTCTCCGCACAAAGAATTATTTCAAACAACTTTCAGTTACGCATAGTAACAACACTGTGTACCGAGAAGGAAAGAAATCCGAAAATATGAAGAAAACCCTCTGTGGAGATAAGAAGTAACGTGCCGACGAATGTATTAATATCTATAAATGTTGTTCGATTCGTAAATGCTGTAAATTTGTTCAAGCTGCTGGCAAACTATTGTAACAGTGAATGCAATGTTACTTTGTTAGTGGCGGAAACGGAAAAAATATAATATATATAAATATAAGTTCTGTATAATGAAGTGATTTTCTGGTTCCATGCAGATTCATTACAAGGAAGTTCGACTGTATTAATATAATTTGAAAATTTGTGAAATTGAGTGGAATTTGTTGCGTTAAAATTGCAACAATTGATTTTTGCTTTTTTTTTTAAAATAGTAAATCAACATGTTATAAAAATTTTATAAAATTTTATTCTCTGTTTGGTGGGACCAAAGCAGAATTTGTGGAACGTGAGTAGACGCCAGTGGACCCTATAAGATGATTGTTGTGTGTCCCAGAGGAATGTTTGATGATCTCTGCTCTGTATGTACTTATGTATCTCGTCAATATTTCTGTGTCATCTATTGTGGGACATTTAAATGTGGCGCCTTTCTTATTCTTTGAAAAATTCGAATTTTATTAGAAGACGTTTGAAGCAACAAATAGAAAGTAACTTCGCCAACGCCTGCAACCACAATCCAGTTCGAAGGACTGTAAATAAATTGTAATCGGTAGTTATAATTTTAGTGTCTCTCTTTGGCAGACACAAAAATAGAGTTTTGAAACAATAATTGGACATCAGCAGAATGGAACCCGTATTTTCGGAGCGGCTATATTTTTGTTAGCATTCAAGGTGCCTTTTGTATCTGGCGTTTTGCAGCATTTTTAGGACTAATTTTTAATAAGTAACATAATATTTACATAAGAATATTTTTATCCCTGCTGACTTCATATAAACTAAAAAGAAATCGAAAGTAAATTGTCATTGTTTTTGCCACTTTGGATATATAATGAGAGTGATTCTGAAGGTCAACACGAATTTGTTGACAGTGATGGAAATCGAAACGATGCATTCTCAAAGCGCAGTGGTGGAGGATTATGGAAAAAAAGCAGAAGAGGTACCAATGGAAATGCCTAAACCAGTTTCTAAAATTTACGTATCGCCTGCTTTAAGAGCCGCACAACAAGGAATTGGTTCCAGCTTAAAACTTAAATCTCTTAATAAAACTGCACCTGATATAACCAATTCCGACTGCTTCATCACTTTGAGGGCTGTTTGTCCAGAAAAATAACATAAAAAGAAAAACGAACCTGCATTCGAAGAAGTCCGCCATGGCGGTCGCATTCAAAGAGTGAAAGAAGCAACTGTAGCACCAAGTACAGCCACTAATCGTTTCCAATCGTTTCCAATCGAAAATAAACCGAAAGCAAGACCTTTGAATAAAAAGTATCATTCTTTACTCAATAACAAAAAAGAGTGTGTCCGTGTGTTAATAAAAATATATTGCTATTGGCATTCGGCAAAGATTTCCACGTCGAAACTCGTTTAAATTTTCAAATAGACATCTATCCCATAAAGAAACAAATACAAAAATTTACTCCTCTTCCTGTTGAGCTCGTAAAAAGTCATCGAGAGGTGATAATATTTTGTAAATTTATAAAACCTTAATCAAACTACACATAAAGTTTATTTTTATTTATGCATTTTTTATATATTCTAGATATTTTTTTAAATGAATTCACTTGTACTTTCCATCTGTCCCCCCTTTAAAAATTTAAAATTCCGCTAAGAACCCAACTCCTATTTTCCTTGAAAATAATCTTCATTGTTTAAAAATAATGGAAAATAGCAATTATATGTTCAATATATTTTTTCATATTCCATATAAGAATGCAAAAAAACTCGCAAAAAAGAATGTCAAAAAACAAAAAAATGAGAAACACTCAGTTTTTGAATCAATTCTTTTATATTGTCTAATTAATACTTAAAAATAATAATGTTTGCTAATTAATTAAATATTTTCTATTTAAAGTAATTAATCTACTAATTATAATCACAATTAAAAAGAGAAGAAATATGGTATTATGTATTTACAAATATTGTTTTTGTGGAATCTGTGGTTTCTGCTGTTCGCGTTAATGATTTTGTGGTCACAATCACAAAGTTAAATAATAATAAAAAGTATTCCAAAAACATGAGTAAGTATTGTGACAGTGATTGAAATTAAATTGTACATATTTTTAAATATAACAACAATAATTTTAAATTTGTTAACAAATTGATTGAGTTATTTAAGCGATTTGGGTTAATAAAATTTGTATTGTTTCATAACAATGCAATATTTCCGCAAATGAGTGCATAAAAGTGAATTTATTTTGAAATATTTTTATTGAAAAATAGCTGAATGCAGTTTAAATTTATAATATGTATTATTAAAATAAAACTCACAAGATTGTTTTAGCAACTGTTTAAAGCACATTAAGCCAGGACTGTATTGCTAAACGTCAATTAAATTTAGATGTTTATATATTTTTTCTTTTGTATTTAAACTTAAAATAGTTGCAAAGTTTTATTTAAAATGAAATATTTTAATTGCAAACAGTGATTTCTATGTAGAGAATATTACTGGAATATTTAATGCAAAGGGGAGAAATAGACAGATTTTTATTATTAAGAAAAATGCTTAAAACTGGATTGTTTTTATGTCAAAAATCAAACAAAATTATTTTTACAGAAATTTTACAATTTGTATTTTAAAGTGCGGCAATTTCATTAAATATATACTTTATAATAATTGTTCAATTCACAAGCTCGTATTAACGACGTGTGTGTCGTGTAATCGTCTAATTATACAGTATTGTATTTTTGTTATTGGTAATTTTCATACAAAAGTGTTTCATAATTATACGTTTGAATTAAATTTATATTAATCGAGATTGCCGCGATATCTTTTTTCAAAGATTTAAAAAACTTTTGCTTGCTGAGACTTTTTAGATAGTCTATATACATGCATTTCATTGGTGCTAAAGCCAAATCATCAGTAGACCTTAAACCATATTTTTGAAATGTTTCAAACCTCTTATCTTATACAAAAACTTTTAAAAAACCAATGAGGGTTTCAAAAATTACAAAGTGTAAATAAGCATAGTAGGCTTTGAAACTTATTCAAAAATCCCAACAAACAAATTATTTTATTCGATATGAATCTATTTTTTCTTTACAACCTTTATACAATTAGACGCCCTTTGGGTCCAATGAAATGCATGTATATAGACTAGCTAAAAACCCTCAACAAACAAAAGTTTTTTATACGTTTGAATTTTATATGTTTTATAAATGGCTGTATTGAGGACAGGTATGGAAAAATTCAATTTGTAAAGCTAAGTTTACACGATATGTTGAATCAGCGTATTTATGCTGACAAATATGTTAAAAGTCACCCACATCGCAAAAAACGCGGAATTCCGCCAAAAGTTGCGAAATTTAGAAAAAGTCGTAATATCTTCTAAAACGAGATAGAAATGCAAGGAATATGAAAAACTCGCCAAACACTACAAAAATGGCGATAATTCGCAATAACTTCCAATCATTGTGAAGATTAAAATGTTTAATATCATTTAAAAATCGATGAAACAAAAAAAAAATAAAAAAGTAACCCCCATTGCAAAAAACGTTAAATTTCGCCAAAAGTTGTAAGTTTTTGAAAAAGCCACAGAAATTTGTAGCCTTGTATCCGTGTAGGCTGCTGTCGTGAATGTGTTTTTATCTTAATTCATCTCGGTTTTGTACTTGGTAAGTTTTGCGATAGCTAGTGATATAAATTTTATTGCAAAAATTATACGTATAAGTATATAAGTTGAATAATAATTAAAAGTTGTTGTCAAACTCACTAATTTCACAGACTACATTGAATTGACATTTAAAATACTAATGACGATACAACAAATTTGTCTATTCACAAGCCCATAAACAAATGTAGTATTTTTTTAAACGATAAGCCATACGATTGAGCTTGTGAATTGAACAATTATTTTTTCTTTTAATAACGGAATTAATAACAGGTTCCTGAAGAAAAATGTTATAGTAAAAATTGGCAAAACAAGATTCTTTTTAACAAAAGTTTAGTAAATATTTCATTGTTTCAAAATTAGACAATCTGCATTTTTCATTAAATGACAGCGACAGGTCACTGCCTCTTGTTGCATAAATTGTATTTAATGGGGTTCTCCAACAGAACTTTGAATTGGATAAAATCGTATCTGGAAGATAGACATCAACCTGTTCGCTTCATTAATGCTCTTTCTAGAAAAATTTATGTTAAATCTGGCGTTCCACAGGGTAGTCATCTTGAACCCATTTTTTTCTTGCTTTATATCAACGATTTACCATTCTCAGTACAATTTTCTGATATACTAATCTATGCTGACGACGTCAAGATATTTTTGAATTCGGATGATCAACTTAGTCAATCATATCTACAGCAAAATTTGTATTAGTTTTTTATTTGGTGTAAAGAGGAACTATTGGCTTTAAATCTCAAAAAATGCAAATATATGCATTTTTCCAGCAAAGTTAACTCTAGTGGGTGTTTCACTTTAGGAGGATGTATATTTGAGTGCGTGGGTGAGTTTCTTGATCTTGGAGTTCTGTTAGATCGAAAGCTTCTGATTTAAACTTTCTTTAAAGAAATCAAAATTGTTCGGCCAGAAGCGGCCGAGTACACATTTTTTTCTGTTTGAATTATATCAATAATGTAAAAGTGATATTAGCCATTGCGAATATATGAAACTCTCCAAACTTTAATGATAAAATTAATTAAAAAAATGTTGTAAAAATTTTATTGAACTTGGCACATAAAAATGAGAATGACGAACATATATTTTCCGAAGTTTTTTATTTTGCTTAAAACAAAAATTATAATAATGAATTCTTGCGGAGGAAAATTGTATTGTTGGAAATATGTGGTTGCACGGAAAAATAGGAATTGTTTTTATTGGGTATGTATGGATTTTTTAAAGATCCTTCTGGGATCACTGATTGTGAGATAGATAGAGAGAGAGAGAGAGAGTGAGGAGAAAAACGTTGCTGACTTTTTATGCTCGGCTTCAAAGACACGTCTTTGAAGTTTGTTCTTGATCGGCTTGGAGAAGCTTGCGGAATAAGAAAATAGCCACAAATCACGAAGGAATTTTTGACATTTCTCTCTTTCTTACTTTCAGCTTTCAGCGACAGTAGTTTTGTTGCCAATCGTAATTTGGATTTCTAACGGAACTTCAGAATTTCTACAAAAAATTTAAAAAAAGTTACGAATGGCCTTGGGCTGTAATTTCAACTCGTGCCTTCTCTGTTTATGTTTTTTGTCGTCAGTGGCTTGAAACTGTAATGGGTCTGTGTCTCCAAAACAAGCGAAAAGTGTCAAAACATCCGTCACAGTGTTGCCAAATTGATGTTGCCCTAAAAGAAACTTCCATGCAAATTAAAAAAAAAATCAAGTAACAAAATATCCTTTGAATTCATTAAATCTTTAAGCATTAAACTTCAAGTTATATTTTGTTTTGACAAACTTATAAAGAAATACCATAAAACTCTAGAATAGTTTTTAAAAGTTTGCCAACATTTGAGGCACTAAATTTAAAAAGAAAACATGTAGGAAAAGTAATACTTGTTACAAAAATCTCAAAGAAAAAAATAAACACAAAATACCACTTAATATGCAGCAACATTTAAACACGAAAAAAGATATTTGTTTATAATAGAAAAAACCTTCCATTGTTTTGCACTGCCATTGTCCCTTCATATTAGAGCAAAAGGAATAACAAATGAAGGGTATGAGTGGACACAAAAAAAAAGGTTTTGAATGATTGGGTTGCAGTGACAATTTTATGCCTAATGGCCACATTAGAAACAAAAAACACCAAGAAAACAACTCAAAAGATGACGAATGAATGATATGAATGCAAATAATATCAAGTAACCACCATCATAAAAATCCCCTCAAGAAACTACTCGTTCTATCGATTTCTGCTCTTCCCTCACACTCTTGATCCATTGTTGTAAGTGAAAGAAAAAAAGTACTAAATGCAATATAGAATTTCATATCTAGAAATAAGAAAACACAAGACAGGAGATGCAAATTGGACATTCATTCATTCACTCATTCGTTCATAAAAATGTTGAATTGTTTTTTTGTATTTTGTTTTTGGTGTTTTTCAGAGGAAAATTATCATGTCACAGCATGTCTCATTTTGTGTTATGAGATCCTTTTTTACATTTTCAATTGTAAGTATTACTTAAAGTAAAATTTGATGTTAGTTTACAACAAAGAAATATAACAAAAAACAAATTTTTCTTTTATTTTCATATACATACATACTCACTTACATACAAAAGTATGTATGCATGAATGTTTTTTGCTGGTTGGAAGCTTAGCGGCTTGAAATAATGGGAAAAAGGTATAGAAAAGTTAAAAATTTAATACTACTTACAAGTATTTAGTTAAATATTTATCTTAGTCTTTTGTTATAAAATAATACATGCCTAAGTTTATATCTTTTAATAAACATTACCTCTTCTTCTAATAAAAATGTGAAAATAAAATAGAAAAAAATGTGTACTAAAATGCGGGTACGAGTATGAAAAGAACAACAATAACAACGAAATGAACAAGTGAAGTCTGAAAATTACCACTGCAATGCATTTGCTGCCGACAGTTTATGGGCTCATTGGTCTTGCTCTCAATGAAAATGCACTACGTAGTAAGAATTACTAAAAATACTACTGAAAATAGATGGATACGATGTGCACTTGCAAACATATAGTACACTTGAAGAAAAAATAGAAAATAAAGTTAAAGTATCAATCGACCGCATTCTAGATCTAAATTCTAATATTGAATATTTACATAAATAAGTACATACGATAAAATATAAAAACAAAAAACATTCTAAATAAACAACTTAAAACTCTGTCTCATTTCTATGCAAAAGCAAATTAGACAAACACATATGCACACTTTGTTTACTTTTCAAGCTGAAGCTGATACATGCGTGTGTAATAAGTGTGCATGTGAAAGTAAGAATTTTAAACGCTTATAGCTCCCTAAATATCGAACCGATTTAAATAAAATTAAGATTGCGCACATGTATGTAGAAACCCTTTTAAAAACAAATAAATCTTTCAGTATTATGGCCGTAAAAGGGATCTAAAAAACGTTTTTACCTATTAGTAATATAGAAGTTAGAAAATCTTGGAATAGTTCAGAGGATTTGGTTGACATTTTATTTTTAGCTCTTACTTTTTTAAGCCCTCCGCAAAGTAAGAATTCAGAAAGTGCTCATTAGACTTGCTTATTTACCACCAATCTATTTGTTTAAAATTGAAAACAGGAAATTGTATCTAGTACCTCAAAATAGAAAATAAAAGCACAATTACAATTCGCACCACAACAACTGGACTACACGTACATTTTATATGAAACACTAATACTCGCCACAATGTCGCCAGCACTAAGAATTTAAAAAAAATGTTAAATACTATTTTGGCATATTTTAATAATTATTTAGCATTTTTAGCACTTTTTTTAGATCACGCTTACCCAGTGTTTTAAATTTAACATCGTAAAAGCTGTAAGTTTATTAAGTAGACAGGAATGGAGAATATTAAAGAGAGCGATCCTTACCAATTGGACATATTCGTTTTAAATTCTCATTGTTTCTTATTTGTGTGATTTTGCAAAGATTGATTGATTGACTGATTGATATCCCCTCCTGGTTTCATATTTTATACATATTATATTTTTATTTATATAACTTTTAATAAGATTTATTATTATTGATTAAGACAGACATATTTCTTTAAGTGTAATATATATATGAGCTTATAACCGCCTATACTTTCGTACACACATATGGATATGTATGCATACATGTAATCATACAATTCACTCATACTTTGGCAGAATGAGAGAGTTTCATTACCATTTCACAATATTTATAACATGAAACATTTCATTTTATGGGTCTCGAAATGAACAAATGACGCTCGTGCCTTTAAGCAGGACACACACATTTAAACACACACACACAGACATTCACATGCAAGAAACGATATGGATGAGGTTTCGGCTTACAAATATTGTCTTAATATGAACGAGCACACACACTTTGCCATACTAAAACCTGAAACAGAAACGTACACAACATTTTAGAGAGAGAAAAAAAAAGAAATAAGGCAAACATCATTCTTGCTACATTTTAAATAAATATTTCGCGGGTATGAGTCAGCTCGGCAGGATGAGATCGCCGATATAAAGGGGTTGAGAAGGTGTAGTAAGAGCATTAGAGAATTGTAGAGTCTACTGAAATATTTTGGCATTTTGCATAATTTATGAAACACAATTCATGGCGTAAACACATGCACACACACACACACTTGCAGATATAAAACCTTAAAAAAAGCACACAGACAAATAAACTTCAATGGCAGAAAAGTCAAAGTGAATATAAGTTCGTTGCTGCTGCTGTAAGGATAAAAACAAGCAGAACAAAGAGGCATATAAAACCAACAAACCAACAGACAAACAGCATCAACATGTATCAAATCGAATTTAACTATTGCTTTGGCAAATTGTGATGTTTACTCCAAAATATATATTTAGAATTGTATTTTTCTTTTTATTTTTCTATATTATTTTTTATTTTTGTTGCCTGCATGCCACACAGGTGTTGAATTGTGTTAAAAATATAAGACAAAGAAAGAAAAACATTTGAAACGATTTTTTAGAAACGTTTTCAATTTATCATGACCAACTACATTAGAAGTGGTCAAATGTTTGTTTAATTTCGAGATGTGAGCTCGAACCTACAAAAAATGTGCAGTGAACTTAAAAAATGCCTCCTTTTTTCGTTGTTTTTGTTATCAATAAAAATAAGCAACACTTAACAAATAAATATTTTTTCCATTTTTGCCATACGTTGGATCTACCACTTATTTGTTAACAACTATCCTTATCTTATGTCCTTGGATATTTTTTAAAGGATTCATGTTTGTTGAGTCTCCTGGGCAATTATCTCAGACACATATGTATACCCTGGGACACTCCCGGACTTAAGCTTATGATCAGGGAATCGTTCACTGATGTGCTGCAGAAGAAGATTTCTAGTGGTTTCATTTCGCAGTCCCTTTGACGATGTCTCAGTCAAATGTCGTTCGCTGCGTTAGTAGAATACTGTATAAATTATTCTGCAGATCAAAAGGGAATTACTAATTTACTAATGAATAAAAGAGTATTACAAAAATTGTTTTAAACAAAAACACATTTTTATATTTTACATTTTTTAATTAAAATATTTCATGCCAAAACCCAACTTAAAACTTTGCATGGGCGTGACACTGCCCAGTTTTCTATGTATAATGTTATATTATGGCGGGGATTTAGTGTGTTCCATGATAATTGTTTAAGTAGAAGTATTTGAAAAATAATATATATTTCGTTTGGGCGTGGCACTGCCCGCTTTTCTGATCATAATATTATTGTGCTACTAGGATTAAATGTATGTGCAAAGTTTAAAAGGAATCTTTGATATATAAATTCTTGATAAGGATTATTTACTTTACGTGGGCGTGTCACTGCCCAATTTTCTTACCATAATGTTGTATTGTCGCGATAACTAAATCGTTAAGCAAGACTTTAAAACATCGGTTTAGTAGGAATTGTTGAAATGGAATATATACTTTTCATGGGCGTGGCACCTCACAACTTTTTAATCATAATATACAAGTATAACGGAAATTTAAAGTATGTGCGAAATTTTTAAAAGTTTCGATTAAGTAGAAAAATAATATGCATTTACTTCGTATGATCGTAACTTCGCCCAGTTTATAGCGGCAATAAGCTGGAAATACATCCTTTCAAAAAAAGAAAAAAATCCTAGATCGGCTAAGCAGCGGAGTTATGAGGGAACACACATAAGAAATCGCAAACGAAATGATAACCAACTTTTTTTTTAATCGGCTAAGAAACAACTTTTTAACGAAAACTGCAACTGGTTTCTTAAGGACTCTTTAGCCGACCGTAGAAATCGTAAATGTATCGTAAATGTACCGTAAATGGAAATGTTTGTGAACCAATAGAAAACTTAAAATCGTGTCATGTATTTTTGACATATAAAAAAGAATCATTTATGCATAAGAAACATCGAAATAATCACAGTTTCGAAGTCGAAATTTGCAAGGAAAAATATTCCAGAACTATTTATTTAAAACAAATAGTTAAAATAAAATTTTCTTTCTTATTTATGAAATTCAAAATGTACTTGATCTGTTTATAATTTTCCTATAAAGAAAAAAAATTATAGATTTTATAAAAAATATACTTGTTTTTAAGAGGCACTTTTTTAAAAGACAATTTTGTTTATAAAATGTAATTGTTATCAAAAGTACTTTTGATAAAATGTATCTATTAAAAAAGGACCTTTCTGTAAAAGGTACTTTTTACAAAATACTATTTTGACAAACGGTACTTATTAATGTTGATGTTTATAAAAGGTGTGCTTTGTAAAAAGTACCTTTTACAGAAAGAACTTTTTGAAAAAGTAACTTTTTGCAAAAGCTAATTTTTAGAAAGGAACATTTTAGAAAGAAAATAATATAAAAGGTAATTTTTATCAAAAGTAATTTTTAAAAATGTACCTTTTTAAGAAGGTGGTTTTTGTAAAAGGCACTTTTTATAAAACACAAATTTTCATAAAAGGTACTTTTTATACAAGGTACTATTTATAAAAGGTAATCTATTATATAAATAGGCAAAAACAAATTTTAAAATACCTTTTTCTCCTTTGTTAGCCAACCGATTTTCTTCATTTTTTTAACAAATGGTAAACATTATTGAGCTTTAGTGACCCAATGTCATATTATTTAAATCGGTTCGGTATTAAAGGAATAAAAGGCTCCTAAATTTGACACCACTAAAAATGCTAAAAATACACACGTACATACATTCACTTATGTAAGTATTGGTTCAAGTAAAAACATAAGCAAAGCAATGAGAGTGCTTAAGAGTACCTATTCATGTTTATTTTTTCTCTTCAAATGAGGGAAGTTGAAAAAGAAAATGAGATCAGAATTGAAAGATATAAGAATTAAATATGGATGGACATGTTCGTTACGTATGTATGTGTTAGCTTCAAGCAAAACCTCAATGTAATTTTATTTATTGTTTCTTCCATGGGGAGGGGAATAAGTAATTAGGTATTTTTTTCTCTTTAAATGAATGCAACTAAAATAGGTATAAGTTTAAACTGACGGTCGAAGTGTGATCACAAGGCGAACTCTAGTTTTTATTAAAGGATAATACTTATAGTACTCATATTATGAGTATAAGAATAAATTATAAATAAATTAAGAATAGGTTTAGCAGATTTATATTCTAAGCAGGCATATATATATATTTTCTACTAATTTTAATTTGGCTTTTTAACTCAATACTTTGTGAGCTGGCGATGTTACAAAAGGCCATTGCCTACCAAATTCTCTTACAAATTATGACTTGAAAAATTCCATATTACGAAGTCATTGTATGCTCCACAAACAATAAAAATGAAGTTTTGTGCCGTTCTTTTCTGTAGAAAATATTTCTTATTTGTTCTCTGTCTGAACTTTCGGATATGGACGATGTAATTATAGGAATGAACTTTGTAAATGTGTACAAAATAATTTTTTATTTGACAAAAGAAATATATGAATCTTTAAAAATCTTGAATAAAAATAACATTTGCTGACTTTTAAAAAAAAATTTTGCAATATTACACACCACAAAAACTATTACCTATACACTCTTGGCTGTCACTTATGACCAGTTTTTGACTTTGAGACTAGAGATTAAATTAACCTTAATCTTCATGTGTGGTTTTCGGGTAGTCGATTATATGGTTTTGCTTGCTAGTTTAAGCGGCCAATCGTGTTGGTTTAATCTTAAACTAGAACTGTCAACATACACATGCTTAACATAAACAGTTGTTGAACTAATAAAAACAACAAAAATACAGAATTTTAAGAAATCTAAATAAAAATGGATTATTCTAGTGGAGAGGAAAATTTTAGTGACCCTTATTCCACCTCACTAGTTGTGTAATTCGCCGATATTTTTGAATCCACATTCATATCACTTGTAAAAATCAACACTCTAAAATTGTAAATATGATCAAAAGCGCGCATTTTCGTTTTCTTCTGTAAAAAAAATGTTAATGTTCTGTTGTTTTGATAACAATTTTGAAAGTTGCAAGAAAATGTTGCCATCACCCAAAAACATTATAGTCATTTGATACTAGATTAATTTAATTGTCAGATTAGCTAATTAGAGAATTAAATTGGGTTTAATCTCAAAGTCAAAAATTGGCTCTTAATGTTGTATTCTATTTTCTACAGATTTGTCCGTAACAGAACAGAACAGAACAGAACGAAAAAGTAACAACAAACCGCACATACAGATTTTTTAATCGAGCAGAAACAGAACAGCTGGTTCGTAACAGAACATACAAACTAATCCTCTCTTTAAATGTCTATTGTCAGCATTGAACTCGTGCTTTTGAAATTATTGTTTTGTATTTTGTCAAGTGTTTTTCTTGCTGGTCTATTGCACTCTTATTATTGTATTTCGCGCAAATAAAATTTTCACCAACACAAACAATTAAAAAAAATTAAATTTTATTTGCCAGGGCTGGAACTGCTGATCATCTATATTATAATCGTACGCTCTACAACTGCTTTACGCAGAGAATTAGTGACTTTTTTTATTTACTACCTAACAACAATAAAAAAAGAGCTTCCAAAGACTTTCTTAAGATCTTAAATATGCGATCTGGCACCTGTGAAATTACGCATTGCATTATTTCTAAAGATTTTTGCATAAGCTTGTCATTGCAGGAATTTATCTTTTTTGATCCGAAGCGAATATTTAAGTTGCTAGGAAAATTAGTTTTTGCCAAGATTTTTTATGTTCAATCAGTGCAAAGGAAATAGTCAAGAAAAGTTTTTGCAAAAATTTTGCATTAGTTCTAACTTCGTGACGAATTATCTTGATGTTGTTAATAATAATAATCTAAATTCCACTCTTATTGATACTTTGAAAACAAGGAAAACGTAATTCCTTGAAAATTACTTCTAATTATTATAACTGTGTTAAAGTAATGCAGACAGTAAGCAGTTTGTCTTTAAAAGTATGCTGTTCTTAATGGGAGGTCATTACTGGTATACAATTTATATATTTGTTTAATTTAGAAAATTATAATTCTTGTTGGTCACTTTTATGTCAATACATTTCAAATTTATTTACACTTATTTTTTTTTTGTCTTTCTGAAATGAATATAAATTTTATTTTTTCCACTTCGGCCAGTTACTTGCAGCATTTGTATTTATTTGTTGCTTCAGTTGTACATTTTCTTAGCCACAACAAACAACTTCATTTCGTATTTAATAGTTTTCTACACTTGAAACATTTAGAGTTCGTAAATTTATTTGTTTCAGGAAAATTTGCTTGGAATTTATGTGACACTACGGATGCAATTGATCAAATTAAATAAACATGAGCTTTGCACCAAAACCAGGGGCATCAGACTGAAAATGGAATTTAAATAAATTTAAATGAAAAAAAATACTTTTTGGTTAAAATATGCTGGTAATATTTAGATTTGTCTGAAACGAAAAACAAAAAAGTTAAATAATTGAGGAGTTCGCAACTTATTTTTAAAAACAAAAACAAGAACATATTGACACAAACATTAATTACAAAAAACAAGAACAATTGAAAAGTATTAGAACATTATGACAACATGACTTATAGAACATCTTGTGAATATCTTCCAAATAATTTAGAAATGAATTGTATAAGAGAATTATTAAAGCTTAAATTAAAATTAAATGTAACTAATAAGAGCTTAAGTTTATTAACCGCAGTTGCTGACTTTCAAACTGAACAATATTTAAAAATTATTCGGTATTAAATTTTCAATTTAACTGTTTGTCTTTCATATTTCAGCAGCGAACCTACAAAACAGTCGGAGTGTTTTTTCCTTTTATTTCAAATGCTGCATGATTTTATATTTCAGGAAATGTTGATATAAACTGACAGAAATCGGAAGTTATTGTACCACCAACCAAATGTACAAGAAAACGTATCCCTGCATACATTGGGGGCTGTTGGTTTACCCATAATTAAAAAATACATGTTTAAAAAGCAGCATAAAGTTTTGTTTTACTGTCTCAAAAAGAATACAAAAGTTTTGTCACTTCTCAAACGTTAACAAAGTTGTATGCAATCGTAGTACATTCATAAGTAAATACGTTGGGGTTTTTTGTTGTGTGTAAAAATAAGCAAATGTGTAGAATTTTATTTATTGGGGGTATTGCATTTTTTTCAACGGGTTTTAGGGATCAAATTGTTGCTGACTTAACACCAGCAGATATTAATCTGGATATAAAAGATAAAAAGACTTCAGATTAAGAGCTCTCAGGATCTAAGGCAGGATGCAGTTTTATAGAGAAGTTTTTCACTAAGTAACATCTGTAATAAAATAATATTTTGTCATAAGAAAAATTGAGCGAAGTGGTGCATTTTTTCGTGAATCTCTGTAGTGTATATACGCAAGTTTTTCTGCAAGTGGTTCAATAGATATGAGCGAATTAAAAGGACTTTTCAAAATGCAGCGTTCGCAGTTTCCTTGGAGAACAAAGTTTAGCTCGATCTTCTTTTTACTTTCAATTGAAGTGAACAAATCCTCGGACTTTTACTCATCGCTGAACAAACTTGAGAATTTTCTGGAACAACTCATGAAAATTGCAAAGATAATTTGTCTAAAATGCGTTGCCTACTTATAGGACGAAGTTTTTTAAGGATAATTACCAACTGTTAATGATTGAAAACAAACAAACTGCATGATGAAATTATAAAAAAGAAACTCATATGATTTGGAAAAGTCGAAGTGAAAGAACATTATAGAGCGTAATTATTTAGAGCTCGTTTTCCTTGCCATATAAATTAAATTAAATTGAGTAACTTATTAACTTATGGCGTTTCCTTTTCTAGAAAAAGCGCAAAATTTTTTTGCTCTTTTTACTGAAAATTTGCAATATAATGATTTTTAGAAATAATGAGTTTATTAGAGATTATTGCATCATCACGTACGAGATAAAATTGTCATCTTAAGAAAACTTTAAATTGCAATTTTTTTGATAAAAAATAAAAGAAATGTTAAATATTTCTTAGAAAAGAAAATGCCATTAGTCAAAATGTTAAATTATTAAACGGATTTCTCAGAAAGTGCAACCCGATTTGAATAAATTCTGATATCTTGCATCATGTGATGCTTTCATAAGTAGCGGCAGGCGTCAACCTCGTAAATATATTTTGGAACCAGATAATGTTGTTAAGAAATCCTAGTTGATGAATAAAAAGTTTAACTAATGTTTATAAGTAATTAGTCGAACTTTTATTAATATTTTTATATATTGAAACGATTAATTTTGGCTCAAGTTCAAACCCGAATTTACCCATTTATTTATTCTAATTTTTTTATTTTTAATTTTTATTAGAAAATTTTTTGGATAAATTCATTATTATTTTTTATTAAGAGAGTACTATATATAGAACAATTTTTAATATTCATCATACTAGCAGAACGGATCAGTACTGATTTCGAGGTCGCTACACCATCTCATCAGCGTTCTTTGTTCAATTTTACCACTTTTGACGGTGGATACTAGTGATCAGGAATATCAACTATTTAACCGTATTATTTAACAAATTAGGATACGAAAAGTACAAACTTATTCATTTTCACATGTCAAATCAATTTCGGTTAGTACGAAATCCCATCTATGATGAATAACTACTCTATATATTTCAGTCTCTCTTGCTTATTCAGCGCCATTGGATGTTGAGAAATAAGCGGTACTTAATCATGTTGTTAGGTTTCTGTCATTTGTAGTTGAATTTCTTTTTTAGTATTCAACCAACTATGACCAAGTAAACATGTAGATTTTGACGCGTGCCATCGTTATTTATAATTAATGTTTATAAGTAATTACTTATAAACATTAATTATAAATAACATTAATCGTTTCAATATATAAAAAAAAGTTTAACTATATTCAACTCATTTGCATACATACATGAAGGAATATATTTATTTAAAGGAAATTTCCAAACGAAACGTATCCTACCTCCAATTTGAAAAAATTTTGGTCGAAATACCAAAGATATTGTATGTAATGCACATTCAAAATTTCCTGAAATTACAATTTGTATTTTATTTGTTACGAAATTTATCAATTAAAGGATATATAGGAATGACATGAACTCTTCCGAGGTCATTTTTTACACTTTAACCTTTTTTTAATCAGTCAAATTAAATAAGTATTTCGAGGAAAAAATTTAATGAACATAATTTTCTGTTTATTTTCTTTAATTATTCGCATTCCCACACAACAAGACTTATGTGCTGTTCATAGAATCCAAGCAATTGACTTGAGTAAAAGATATGTGTGGAAACCACTCGAATAACTGAGAGGTTTTCAGACAAATTGTTCACTCAATGCGCTTGGGTTCTATGAACAGTACATTATAGTCTTATAATTTTTTTACATTTTTTATTGTATATTTTCCAAGGACGTTTTTTTAGCTAAGCTTATCCACCAAATCATCAAAGTTTGGTAGAAACACTATGGATTTTATAAGCAGTTTGTATGAAAGATTGCGTGAAGCCTCAACTCTGGTTTTATTTGTAATTGCATTTTTCCAATTTGAGGATATATGGGAGGGAAACGCATCCTTGAGCAGACATCAGCTAAATTTTTAATATTTGTACAAATGGTCAATTTAAATAAGCGTGCCAAATCTTATGACTGTACCATAACTGCATTGATATTGTTGCCGGCAAATGTCTAATCCCACCCGTAGACGACATGTTTTTTACGTCAGACTTTTCACTTTTGTGCATGTCTGTCAAAATTTTTATTTTACGGGAGATATATCATATTAGCTCACAAACATTCATGTACAATTACGTCTGACATTGACCATATTAATTTGCAACAGCGGTGTGCAGTAAGTATCATTATCACAATAAAAACAGCTGATGTCACAAAGTTTTTCAGATCAAAATTGAACACACTCTAATTGAAATTTTGTCAGATGACTTTGCACATGAGCTTTACAAAAGCAATGTTTTAAAAGTACCACACGACATGTACGTATTTTACAGTGTCGAATTTGACAATTCAGATGTAAAAAACATGTCGTCTACCGGTGGCATAAAGAGGACGAAAATACATACATAATTTCTTTTTGTATTTCTATTAATGTCTCACATATGTACATACATATTTCCAAATAACTGCACATTTTATATTTAGCTGCTCTGGATTATACTTTGTACAGAATCGGGCGATGTCAAAGCGCCTGTCAAAGACAGATTTAGGTTTGAGTTTAAATGTGCTTAGATCTTGTAGTTTTAGTCAAACACTCCTTAGATGGACATTATTGTTTCCGCTATTTACTTATTAAGGAAGAAAACAGGAAATGTTTAAGCTGAATATTTGGTTTCTTATTTCCCCTATACAATTTTGCGGCAGTATAACGTAGTTGCAAATTTTGTATAAAAACTTCTATAATAAGTAAAAACCTTGCATATTGGAAATGATTACAATGAAATCATGAATGTGGTGTTAAAAACTGAATGAATAAATTTACAAAACACTTGTACGAGTATTATCATTTTGCTATTGAAATCTCTCGAAGGAAACAGCGTCAAACTTTTTAATGTTATCAACACATGGAAGGGTGTGAGTGCGAGAGTGTTTGTGTGTGTGTGTGTGTGTGTGTATGCAAGTGTATGTCACACACATGCAATTGTAAAATACAAAACATTTGTATTTCGTATTTAAATGCATTTATGATTTGGTTTTTATAAACTTTCTCATGTTTTGTTTGATTGTTTTTTAGTTTTCTTTTGTTATGCAAAGAAGTTTATTCATTCGTTAAGTTTTTAGTTCTTTTTTTTTCTCTCTTTTTGTTAAACTCATTAAACACTCGCACATGGTTATAAAAATGTTTGCTTTAAACAGGTGCCAGGATATAAAATTGATAACTTTACAAATAAGAGGTGTTATTTATGAAAAGTTTTGGCGAAAAAGGCAAACTAACAATATGCATGTCTATTCTCAAGCACGACAAAGAGAACTTATATGTGCGAAGCAGAAAATTCCCACCCTAAATAAATAAGAAACCTCCAATAATATGCTGAATTTATGCAAAAAAAAAAAGATTAATAATAATCACATAAATAAAAAAAACTTATAAGCAATTTAAATCTCATTCTGCGCCACACTCTCTAAATATAGTTTGTACTGTTAAGAAGCTTTCCACATATTACGTAACGTAAAAGCGGAGGAGGTGGAGGAAGTGGATGTGAGGAGTTAAAGAATTTTTTGCGGAGTTGAGTTTTTCTTCTGAAAATGTATTAAAAGGTTAAAGCATCAAGCAATATATTAACAAGCTCTAAGCTTAGCTCCAGACTTGCAATTTTTGTTGCAGCAGCTCTTGAGTTTATTGATGAGAAAGGTGTGATGATTGGTGGGTAGGAGGTATACAAAGTTTCATGTGCTCTGCTCTCTTATGCTTTCAAAATTTGCACTTGTCAATTTGAAGTTGGCTGCAGGTGTATTTGACGATTTATTTTATTTCATTTCTTCAGTTGTATGAAATATAACGAACTTTTGTATAAAATGCAATTTTTCTTCAAGAAATGTCACAGTATAACAAAAAGAAATAAGAAAATTGCAAAAATAGAATTTCAAAATGAGGACAGTAATGGAATTCTAAAGCAGAATAATAAAATTAACAACAAAAAATGTAAGATACTTGCAAATAACTCTTTTTATTTGTATACCCTTTAAGTATAACTGAAACAATAATTATATTTCACACTTTTGAAACGATAGTATGTAGTGTATAGAGTTACCTCTTTCTTAAAGCTTTATCCACAATTTTTGACTTTTCATCCCCCAACTTTTGCTGTTCTTGATCGAAGGTTCAGTCATCTCAAACACGTGAGGTTTTACAACACATTTAAGAAATTTTTGAATCACTTTAAATTGACATGATGAGAATTTAATCGCTTGAATATACCTCACTTAGCTCGTGGTGTAGAACCGATCATACAAAAAATACACAATGAGTGTAGCACTGCCCATACAAAATGAAAGCAGAACAAAAAGCGGTTTTGTCAATATATTTGCTGAAAATATCAATATAAAATTTGTAAAAGTATTTCTTTCCGTTTTCAACAGCGTTAAGAATCAAAATTATGATTATGGTTTTTTTTATCATAATAAGTCAGTTGACAAATTATCAACTTAATCAACTCAAATGTAATGTGAACGATTTTCATATTTTGCTTAAACGCCCTTAAAATCTCAAATGTGAACAGAGTACTCGTATTTTAATAGTAAATTAACTAATTAAAATAATTAATAATATTTGACAGAATTGCTCAGATGTTCCAATATAATTTTTTCCAAATATCTCTGCAATTTTAATTTAAAGTTATGAAATTCGAGCAATACTCTCACAATTTTTGTTGATTAAAAATATAGGGTGGCGCAAAATTAACGTTATGGTGATACAATATGACATGGTTATTTAATTGATACAATTTAATTTTAATTTATGTGTTCACACATAAGCTGTGTTCATTAACTAAAAATTTGTACAAATTTGTAACAATTGTTACCAGAAAGCGTTCATTTACTAAAAAAATTTGCAACGAAAAAACGCCGAAAGAGCGTAAAAAATTGAGAGACAGAAAAATTCTTGCAAGTTTTTACAAGTAAAATTTTTACTTGTAATAATTATTCAAACAGCTGTTTCGTGTTTGTGTTTACAAAATAATATTTCTAAATTTAGTTGAAAATAAAAATATTTTGGAAAATTTAAGAAATTGTAAGTAAATGTAAACTTTGAAAACGATAAAAAGTATTAAAAAGATAACAAATTTATTTTTGTGTAACTTAGGAACAGCAGAAGCAAAATAAGATGTCTAATAGAATTGAACTAAGCAACACAGTATCTGGTACATCAGTGGCAAAGGATGTTCCGGCAAATAATTCAATTTTCACAGAACAGCTGTTATTTTTAGTGTTGTAAATATTATGAGTACCTAGCTACTCGGTAATTTACACTAAGCAGGCAAATAATTCAACTAGTTCAGATTGTATATTTGCAAATAAATTTAAATAATTTATTAAATTACTTTTTTAATGCTTTTGGGGTTTAATGCTGGTAGCAACATGATGTTTTTTTTGGATAAAGCTTTTTATTGCAATGAAAATGAAAATTTCTTATATTTGTTTCCTTTAATAAATATATTTAACCCGTTTTTCGTTATTTCCGATGTTTGAAATAAAAGTGATATGTGTGGGCAGGCTGTTATAATGTATAAACTAATTAAAAATAGATATTTTATTCATTTATTTTATTCAAAAGTAGCTAATCATCCTTATCGTGCTTAGCGTATTTCGTCTAAGCCTTGCTAAACTTTTTATTATTCTATTACAACCCGTACTTGAAAAACGCCAGTCACGACAATGCTAAATATAAATGACCATAATCGCATTATTTTTATAATAATATACATATACGTATAATTTGTCCAGTACTCATATATACTCATACATTACAACGCTACTTTAACTTGCAAATTTTTGTAGAAAATGTCTTCTTAGCTGTCTAAACAAATAAATATGCGAGTGGCACTGTCAGCATAGATGAATATTGAAGAAAATATCACACACCATATAAAACGCAATAAATATGAAGTTTTACAAAATTGGCATGTATTGAGGCTATTCAGCTGTTTTGGCGCTACTAACTTGTTGATGTGCCTTGTATTGTGCAGTATTTTCTTCTAACTGAACTTAGTCGTACTTGTCTGGAAACATACTTGTAACAAGGATTGCATTTCGAGTTTCACTCAATTATTAAGTTATGCAATTAACTTAACTGCAATTAGGGATGCAATAAACCACTCAATTTATTAATTGACTCATTGTGTGCTAAATTCAGCTCAATTAAGGCCTCTATTAAGGTGTACGTCTGAACACAGTATGAATGCTTCATATCTTTTTGATTACAAAATTCTTTTTTTCCGTTTGTTTAAGATTTGCAGAAAGAAGACTTGGACTATTTTAAATGCAAAAGTAGAGAAATTTAAGATGAAACAGTGCACAAGTTATGTTGAACGTCTTCTAGTTGATGTTTCTGGATTTTCTTCCACAGTCTCGGGTACATGTTGAATATTTACGGTGTTAAGCATCGTGCGTGGTCTTCAGGCATCAGGGAGAATCCTTACACTGCCGCGTTGGCGAAAAGTGCCAGCCTGCCGATTTATTTTTGATACTATCCAGCTAGCATATAATGTTTGTTAGACGATTGTGTTTAATACACGACTCTCAAAAGAATCTTCTGATGATGATCTGACGGGTAACAATAACAAAAACATCTACTTTTTTTACACATTTTATGACACGCTCGTCTTATAATCATGGAATGTTTAATATGCAAGTCGTAAAAAAATCTACTAATGATTATTTGAAGAGTACGAAAACAACAATGTTGCACTTTGCACTACACAAAATTTCAAACGATTCCCCCTACGATAAATATAAGCGTCTTTCGCTGTGTTATGGAAGAATCTCACAGAAGAATCAGTTCGTGTAACAGCTTGTCCCGTGCAAGGAATGTTCTACGATTAAAAATGCGCTCGTCGACGATTAATAACGTTCTTCTTTCACGATTGAAAATGCTAGAAGTGCAACATTTTTGAAATATAATGATTTAATATATAGAAATAGAGAGTTTATTAGAAATTATTGCTTCATCACTTAAGAGTCTTACTGAGGGGTTATACGATCAAGCTTTGTCTATCAAGTGTCAATACACTCACACTTTTTTACTGATTCACTAATACTTTTAAAAATTGATACGAACTTGCTTTTGAATTTCTCTTTCCATGGAGTGTTTCAATTTACTGTCAAGAAAAAATTTTTTGGTTTGCTTTTTAACAAATATTCTGCTGCAATTCAAAACTACTAATTAAAATCAAATAATCAAATATGTTTGTGAATAAAAGTAATAAGTGTAATAATGTTCTGTGATGTATGGAGCAACTATATGGAGCTGTTTTCTTGACGATGACATCTAGAAAAATTAAATTACTTTAAAATTGCGTGCAGCATACGTCATAGCTATCAATTTAAACTAATTTTGAGAAACAGTATGTGTGAAAAACTTGAAAGCAAAATTTGAGCATGTTTAAGAAAACTTAGAACATCAATTTTTTTTTAAAAAATTAAAATTTTTGACGAAAAGAAAACGGTATAAGAAACTATTCCGCACGCTAAAATGTTTACATAAGCATGCTGCGTGAGGAAAAAAATAATAAAATAATATAAAAACAAAACGCAATGATTTTTGTTCGTTGTTCTATTGTGTACTGCTCCCTTTAAAATTTCCGAAGCAGCCTTGCCTTGCGCTAATCTTAAACAAAATATTATAACAAATTTTAAATAAATTAGCTATAAAATATTTGCACGACAACGTTAATATTGCGCCACCCTGTATACATAAATACATGTATAAAGATATCTTAGTAAGAAAATAAAAAAGTTTAAAGAAAAATAATTCCGAAACAATTCCCAGATCCCCCACACGAAATCCTCAGAAGCTGGGAGGGAACACTGGCATATTATACCTGTTGAGTTGTGTTTTGTGTGAAAATCACGCATCTACACTCCTAACAACAACAACAATTCAACAACTTGACTCAATGGCTTCAGCAAACAAAAATAAAGTTAAATAACAATTAGAAAAAAATAAAGATTTTTTTGAATACTTTTTTGCAACTTTTTCTTTTGTGTTGTTATTAAATTTTTAACACCTGATTTTTATTGCTATTTTTTTCTCGCTATTTTATGGTTTTATAATAAACTTTAGTACTTAATTGAATTTAATGTTAGCGCGCGGCTTATGGATTTTTATAAAAAATAACAATTATATTTATTTATTTCAAGCGAATGTTGATTTAGCAGCAAAATTTTTTTTATCAGAATTAAAAACTTGAATAAAATATTTGATACAATCAGTGATGTAACAGATAACGATATGAAGATATTTCTTGGGAACTCAACCAAGAAATACAAACGGAGTATACTTCAATAATTTTCAATAATTATGTTTATGTTTGTGTGAGTAATTTTACCTTTGTTTTGCTTTGCTTATGAAAATTATTTAATAGCTTTTTTCATTTAATTCTCCATCAAAAACCATCAACGAGAAAGTAAAAAGAAATTTTGTAGAATTGCTCTGAAAAATTCTAAAAAGTGAATGAACACTTTACCATTCATAGCGTAAAGTAACGATTATCTAATTTATACAATTCTAATTGCCGTATTCATAAAAAAATAATTTGGGTTTGAAATCTATTTTAAGGAGAATTTGTATGAAAAATTTGTTTTAAAATACTTTTGAAATACAAATTATTTTTTATGAATACGGGACTAAAATTTTCGGCTTATCTGTGAAAAATTATTAATTTTTAAATATGATATACATTAATTTACAGCAATCACCTACATTTGCTGCAACATCATTTTACACTGATGTACTAGATCCTTAATTCAATTGCCTTAAGCATCTTATTTTAATCCTATTGATCCTAAGTTAAACTAAAATGGGGTTTCAACTTCTTTTCGGAAACTTAATTTGTAAATACAAAACAGCTGTTTGAAAAATTCTTACAAGTAAAAATTTTGCTATTAAGAACTCGCAAGACTTTTTTAAAGCTAAATTTTTTGTTCTCTTTTGATGCTCTCTCCTTGAAAACTTTTTGACTCAATAAACATTTCTATTAAAAATTGTTGCAAATTCTTAACCACTTTAATTAAATGAACAGACCTATTACTTCTTTATGTTGCTTCAGCTGTTTTCGACAATAAGGGTGAAAATAGCGAAAACAAAATGCCTTTTGTTTTTGTTCTTGTAGAATCAACAGTAATTTAATAAACATACTTTGGTCATAAGCTTTATTTATTATTATTATTAGAAAGCTTAAAAAGTGCCTTTTTTATGATGGCCAAACAATAATTGAAGTCCTAAGGCCGAGTCTCTGTCCAACGTCTGTCATGTCTGAGTATTATGTCCGTAACAGAAAGGAACGAAAAAGTAACAATAACAACAAACCATACATACAGTTTTTTAATTGAATAGAAGCATAACAGTTGATCCGTAACAGAACAGAACGTACAAACTAATTCTGCCTTTAATTTGTTATTAAATTCTTCTGAACCCTTACGGCATTGCTACACGTTCAATATACCTGTGTATATTGACTGCGATCCAGTATCGCCATATTTATTGAACGTCTAGCATGCAGTATTGACACAAGTACAGATGGATCACTGAATATTTTGGAATTCGGAAAATGGATCGCGATCCAGATATCACAATACATACTGAACGTGTAGCAGTGCCCTTAAGGTGTGTCACATATTTTACATACACACTGATAAATTCCCTTGACATTGACTTTATTTTGAAAACATGATTTGAAAAATAATTTTCAATTTCTTGTCTGACAAATTATCTTGGCCTTCGCTTTTCAACTTTTGAATAAAATATTTTTTATATATTTTTTTAAATAATTAATTTTTAAAATGAATTTCTGGTGTATTTCTACAATAATTTGTGTCATTGTTATAATGGCATTAGTTTTTGTCAATTTATTGGAAGCATATGTGACCGAAAAACACCAAAGTAAGTTGCAACAGCTATTAAATGAATTTCGCAATGAGGCTAATAAAACAACAATGGACTTGGAAATATTGGAGAATATGGTCAGGCATAATAGTGATCATGGCAGACGCCAACGGCGACAAGCCTTAGACTTATTTAGTAATTTTCCCGAGGGTTCAAACAACGAAAATGTGGAGGAGGAAGGAATGGTACCGTATTTTAATTTAGATATTTGCAAAGATGGAAACTGTGGTTCGAAAATTGGGTATTCAGATCGTTCAAAGTATTCTTTGAAGCCATCAGAAGAATTACACAATTTATTGGCAGCTTTAAAAAAAGAGCAGAAGAAAGGGCCAAGAGAAATTTCCTTGTTTAAGAGTGGGACAAATAATGAAGAAGAAAATAGATGGAAAAATGTAGAGGAAGAAGAGAATCTTGTAAAAGAGGAAAACAAGGCTGAAAACGAAGTAGCGGAAAGGCAAAAGAGCTTCAAAGTGAAAAGTAAAGGTAAGAATGGCCTCAAATCCAAAAAGTTTTCTTGGGCTCAAAATGAAAAGCAACATAAGTTTAATGCAGCTGATAATCTTCAGCAAAATTCAAATTTTTTTAATGATCATATTACCGATGGCTCGAATTCAGATATTAGCGCTTGTCAGCATTGCTCTCAGCATGAAGATAATCTAGTTTTTAGCAATAATTATAAATCTTACAAGGACAAACCGATTGATAACTATGAAAATAAGTCGAAAAATCCGAAAATTTCCAAACAACCCAAGAAACTGGCCAAACAACAACCTTTTCTTAATTCCTTCGAGCAGAAATATTCTATAGAAAGTCAGCAAAATGATGACGAGGATGATATGGAAGATGATTTGTATCAAATCAAATTACCATCAGTTATATTAACACGGACTCAACAAGAAAATGAAAATCAAAGAAACGACTGCAACTCGACCGCTCTCGATATTAATAAGGAGAGTAAAAATCACGCTCTGAATGTTTCACATCACAACTTAAATGATCAATTTGAAAATACCAAGAACAATCTATCCCATGAAGCCAACTATAAACTTTCAAAAAATGAGCAAGATGATTCGGAAAATAAAAAAGATTTTTCTTGGAAATGGAGCATATTTAAGCGATCGTATCCGTTTAATGCCATGAATGAGATCAAGTTAAAGACAAGTAGACGTTTAATGAAAAAAGGTTTTGGTGCCTCTTTACCCAGTTATTCGTTGGGAGAAACCCGTCGAGAAATAATGATTGACAATATGTTAAGAAGAAGGGAGAAGGAGATGCTTGAGGAGAAAAATCGAAAATATAAAAACTTCGATGAGCCTATTGAAAATGATGTCAGGCAAACCGATAAAGAAGTTGGAGATTTCGCAGATATGCCAACAAAAGCACTTTCAGCAACTCATGATCTTAAAAACTGGACTTTAAGTAGACGGAAAAGAATAAGTGATTTAAATAACAGATACAAAAGAGAGCTAAACGAAATTTCATATCATAATGGAAGTAAAGCATTAGACAGAAATTTAAGCTTATTCAAACATGCAAGTAATATACCCAAAAACGCTTTAAAAGCAACTTCCCAATTTTTAAAAATTTCGAGCGGAACTGATAAAGCTTTAAAATCAAAGACTAATAAAACGAAGAATTATTTAAAAGCTTTTAAAGTCGATGGAACAACTAAGATGCAGAACAGAGGACACAAATATAAAGATATCGAATATAATACACAAAAAGCTTTAAATCTTGCAGGTCCTTTAGGTAATCAGCCGAACGAACATAAACTAATATCATTTTTAGATAACGAAAATAAAAACAATCACCACAGATTACATAGTCAAAACTTAGCAGGAGCTTGTCCAGATTTAAAAAATAGCATGAAAGCTTCAAAGGAACAAAACTATGAACTTTTAAATTATAAGCCAGTCACACGAAGAAAACGCTCAATTCAAAGAGAAATATTCGCAAAACAGTCGATGAACAATGAAAATCAAAAGCTTTCTTTAAATAAACTTGAAATTAATGGCAAACTCGGTGAACTTAATAAAACTTCTAAAACACAATATAAATCTTCTGTGAAGGCGGTCAGCAAACATGCCAGAACTTTTAAAGTCTTGAAACGTATAAAACGCTTTAATCCATCCAAAGCTTTAGAATTGCAAATTTATAAAAAATTCCATAGCCCTAAAGCTTTGCGGAACAGTACACTTAAAGGCTTGCCAAATAAAAAATATATTAAAGCTGAACGAATTAGAGAGAAAAGATCATTGAAATCGCACTTTTTTATGGCCAAAAACTCGGCAGGGAATGAGAACTTGATTTCAGTAGTAACAAAAAAATTATTGCAAAAAGCTCAACATATTAAGAAAAACCTTAAAGATTTTGTTAAAAAATCTATGACATATTTACAATTTCGAAAAAGTTTTACTAAATCATCTGGTGATTTGCACGATTCTGCAACTAAAGGTTCGGCTACTGCAAGCTATAAAGCTCTCAGCAGTGACAAAACTGAGCCCAGGGCTTTTGATATACCAATGTCTTATGAAAAAAATGAAACTGCTTTGCAACAAAATCAAACTTTACCACAAGAAAAAGCCGTTAATGAAACCGGTATTTTGAAAAGTGTTAATAAAATAAGAAACCCAAAATTAAGATTTTTAAAAGACATTGTGAGCAACTTTTTTTTGTTTCAACAAGATTTCAAAAACTATAATGAAACATATATCAAAGAATTGTATAAGCCGCGGGCAAAGAGAGCTGTTAAAATATTGAAACCTTTGACAGGTGAGAGTATTTTAAAAATTTTCTTTAAAATTGTTTTATAGGTTGTGCTTTTTCAGAAAAATATCTTCCGAATGAGAATAACACTATTATAAGTGTTAAATCGGATGATTTTGAAGACTTCTTAAATAATCCCGAAAGCTTTTTAAGCAAAACCAGTAACAACGATTTACACAAAGGTTCTTTTGATGTTCTACTTAACAAAACAGAAGCAAAAATTAGCTTTTTCATAAATTTTTTGAACTCAAAACCATTAAATAGGGTAAAACACTATTTAAATTATACTAAAAGCCTTTTCCAAACGATAAATAGCACAAATACTGCTAAAAGCTCTCCAAAGAAGCTTTTAATTTCAAGTCAATTGAGTGGTAAAATATATAATAACCATCACTATGCCACCAAAAGCTCTTTGAAATTTCCCCCTGCCATAAACTGTTTAAGTCTGGAACTTTCTGGTGCATCAAAAAACATTTCTTATAACCATTCAGAGGTCAATGTAGCTGGCGAAAGCTTAAAAAGATATTCCAATGATAATAGTAGCATTATCACAAAGATAAAGAAAAAACATGTTAATGAAAAAAAGCCCGATAAAGCTTTTGATTTAATGAAAGGCTTTGACCTTAGCAAACAACTTGAGAATAAAAATTTGGGAATTAAGTTGTTTGATGTTAAAGCTTTAACAAAGTTTAATGAAAGCTGTATCTATAAGCAAGGACAAAAAAAGCTTTCAAGATTAAATGAAAGCTTGGCACTTAATAAGCTGCAAATTAAAAAACAAGATTTTGAAAAAGAATATTTAAAAAGACTGGAAACAAAGCTCCATCCATTTCCCAGATTCAATGAAAATTGTGAACAAAAAAATTTAAGCGATCAGAAAAGTTCTTTCAAGAACCAACCTAAGGAAATAGTGAGACGACTTAAACGTTCTCTTGGCGGAGGCTTGCCAGAAGATCGTTTTAAAGCCGATAATTTTAAGCATCTGAACAAAAGAAGTTATTTTTTCCATCATGGTGATTTATATACGCCTGACTGTGATACTGATTCATATAAAAATCCAAAAAATCGGGAAAATTATTTAAATGAGCCTCAGCAAATGTTTGGTAACGAAGTTTGGCCAACAAATCAAGAAAGAGTCAAGTTGAATAATTTTGAAGATAATCATAAAATATTCTATCCAGAAGAGTTGAACAATTTGAAAACTCGAGATCCCACAACACAAAAATTTGGGGGAACGAAATTCGAAAATCTCTGGCTTGATAATAAATCCGGCAAAGAGAATGCCAAACGGCAAAGAACAAATTTTAAACACCAAATTTCCCAAATGCAGCCCAGAAACTTAAAAAACACTTTTAAGAGGCAGAATTCGGATTATTTGAAACGTTTTGTTGCTCAAAATAAAACTATACAAATTGAGTTAAAGTCAACAACAACAAAACCGTCAAAAACTAAAATTTTCAAAGATCAATACTTAAGTGACTTGACAGATTTTAATAACAATTATAAATTCAACGAAAACATTTTTAACTGGCCAAAAGACAAACTGAAAACCCATATCAATCTAAACAATAATTCCATGAACGATTCCGAAAAACTCAGCTTGGAGTTGCGCAATGAAATTTTGAATTGTAAAGCATTTGCCAGTTTAGAAGAGTTCATAAAGTCTTTGCCCAAAAATTTGACACACTCTCTGCTGGGTGGTAAAACTGAATCAAATTTGAATTCTTTTACAGAAAAGAATGAAATGGATATAAATACATCAGTTGCTGGAACCGAAGCACTTTCGACTGCAGAACCTTCAGTTTCAGGCTCAACAATTAAATGTTCCACAACAACCGAATCGGAGGAGAATGTTGATGAACACACTGAAACTTCTATGGAGCCCACTGAAGATGTTTATCAGCCAGCTGATATGGACTTTGAGCAATCAACTGAAACTGGCTCACAAGATGACGATACAGATGTATCTTCCACCGATTCGGTGTTGGAGAATGTGACCGCAGAATATGAATTACCAACTAACGTGAACGACCAAGACTGTGTTCGTTTAAATATTTCCATTAACGCTAATGTTCATGGCAATCCGAAAAACAATCATTATCGTGGTAATGGTTCATTTAATGTCATACCCGGCATCATGGATGATCGAAGAAGACGACATATTTTTCATTCACCTCTGGGAAAAATTCAAAGAAGAGCATTTCAGCAAAAGAAAAAGTGAGTATGTGAGAGAGTTTAAAATTTGTTGGCAATAATTTTGGATAATTCCAGTGATGTCGAGGACAATGAAGAAGAGCTGAATGATTTAATGTCTGGCAAACTGTCATCGAAACTTGTTAGTAATATTCTAAATACTGTACAGGAAAGTGCCCATTTAAAAGCATTATGGCCCAGTTTACAACGTGATCGACCATTAGAAAACACACAACAAACAAATTTCTACGCTATTAGAAATCAGGTATAAAATAATTCTCCTTTTTACGATACAACTTAAAAAACAAATTTAATTATATAGTTTTTTTTTTAATCAATCATCCATTTCTTTTAGCAAACAGAAAAGCAACTGCAAAACTCTGAGAAACTTTTAGATCGAGTAATGTCATCTATCAACAGCATAATCGAGCAACAAGCTCGATCACAAGCTTGTGTACCACTGCGTCCCGATTTACAAGAATTTTACAAAACCATTTTACAATCACGCCAACAACAGGACATGTTAAGGGAAAAGCACCATCTAATAAAACAAAGTAAACAAAGTAAAGATTTCGGCTACAAGATCCAATCACTAGATCCCACTGAAATCGAGGAAGAAACAAAAATAGTTAAAAAATTACTTAAAAAATATGACGAGTTACCGCAAGAGGATCAACAGCAGGTGGCTGTTGCTCATGATGATTTGGTCAAGAATTTAATAATTTTACGTCAGCTACAGGATAGTGAAGAGCAGCAAAAGCTTGATTCAAGAGAAAAGCGGGAACATGCTTGGGACGTAAGCGACGAGGAAATAATGAAAAGTTTACAGAGCCAATATAGTCCGCAGTATTTGAAATTGTTGAATGCAGCTAAACTTTATAAGGAAATTAATAGCGACTGAAATTTTTTCATTTCTGTTGTTATATTCGATTTTATATATTTTTAAGATGTTTAATAATTAAATTATATTTTATAAAGAAATGTTTAGATTGATTATTTTTTTTATTAAACATATGATTCAATGAATCCGTTTATGTTCTTAAGAAATTTACAATTTATTTAATTCAAAGATATTTAGCGCAATTATAAACAGAAATTCCTCATGAAATTTTTACCTTTTTCTTTTTTTCCTATTATGAATAAAAATTCCCTCATTTTACTTTTTAGTCAGTTTTTATTAACCGTGTAAACCGGAGAAAAAAACAAAAAGCTAAAACGTAGTTATTTTAAATATTTTTAAGTTTGGGTTTTCCCTAAAAAAATCCCTCACAAAACAGAAGGGAGTTTGAATTAATTGCAGATATTTTTTCTCGAGAAATGACCCTCATAAAACAAATTCCTTGCGAATATTTATAATTGGACTGATTTTGTATATAAAAGAGTAATTTTTCAAAATTAAAATTCACAAATACTCAAATCATGAATTTACAAACTTTTTATTTATATGCAAGGCCGAAAAATAAGCTGTTGCTTATTCGTCGGCAACTAATTACTACTATTAACAGCCTTTTACTGTTCTTTAAGGCCTAGAAAATAGTAGAAGAATATTAAAAGTAGTGCTGGCATATTCTACTACTTTTCATTACTCAATAATATTCAATACTTTTCATTGAGTATTGACTACCCAAATACTACTCGATACTTTTAACGGATTTTTTGAATTTATAACGCATAGTTTTTATCTGCAAATTGAAGTAGTTCCTTCAAAAATTAAAAATAGATTATAAAAAATAAATTTTAAGGTAACTTTTAATTTAACGTTAACAACAACTTAAGAAATAATTTAATTGTTCTCAAAAAAATTATTTAGTTTTGATTTGATTAAAGAATCTTACACCTAGTTTTCTTTTTATACAGTGATGTATTTTTATACACTATTTTAGCCACTCAACTTGCTTAAAAATACAACTCTAAAAGTATCGAGTAATTACTTTTGATAATATTCTCTTATTTTTTCGGCCTTTTCTTTAATAATTATAAAAGATTTCTCCAAGCTTTAGGTCAATTTATATAAAAAGTGTGTATTATTTATTTTTTTAATTTTTTAAAATATCAATATTTCGCCAATATCGTTGATTGGCTTCTTCAGGAAATTAAAAATTTTAAATAATACACATTTTTTATATAAATTGACCTAAAGCTTGGAGAAATCTTTTATAGTAATTACTTTTGAGTATTGAGTAACCAAAAAAATGAAATACCCAATACTCGGTGCCCACTACTCAATACTTTGCAAGCACTAATTAGAAGTAGTCAACTATTGCCAATAATTCGCTACTCTTTTGAATAACTTCTTCAGGGAATACTATGGTATTATATTATTGTAATAAAATAGTTAATAAATTTAACAAACTAAAAATAATGTACTTCTTAAGAAGAGTACCTTTAAAAAAAATTGTAAAAAAAGTTCCCGAGAAAAAAGTACATATCGTCATATAAAATGCAAAATAACGTAACATCACTTTTCATAAGTTTACAGGAGAAACAAAAAACTGTATAATATGGAAACTGTTTGTGATCTTGAAATCATATTTTCACGGTCTTTAGCGCTTTCTAGCGAATGTCGAGCAAAAGGACAGCGTATTTTGGATGTAAATAATTGACGACACTGATGATGATACGTTTTTTTTGTTTAATAATATCATTCACTTCATGATACGCCATTTTGAATTTGGGTCATTACTTTTTTGTTTTTGTGTACAGAAGCTTGAAATTTTGCACACATATATAATATGATGTACTAAATCGTAATCAATAAAAAACTCAAATTTTAATTTTTGATGATAGGTTGTTTTGCATTTTAGGTGAGAATATTTTAAATACTACCTTTTTAAAGATGTCTTCAGACGCTATAAAAGTTTGAAGCTGCCTGAAATTATGCTAAAAATATTTTTCTTCCTTTAGCTCCAAAGTTAACCGGAAGAGAAAATTATTTTTAATTTCATTAAATTTCTCATCAAACAATTTAAACATCGATTTAGAAAGAATTCGTTTTTTAATAAAAATTTAAAAGCAATTACGATTTTTAGTAAAATGTTTTTACTCAACCTTATTTTGAAATAGAATTTCAACATGATTTTAGCTGAACTGCACAAAAGTGTACACAATAAATAGAATTCAATTGATATGTGTAGTTAAGAAGTCGTTTGTTTCCATTCTTTTTCTTTTTTTCTTTTTAACACATTTCTTAAGATTCAAGATAAAGAACGTATCCGTATGCATGTTAACGTGCAACTGAACTCCCCCCCAACGTAAATGAAATCATTCACAATGTGTTCTTGCAGAGAAATGAATAAACACAATAAAATTATAATTTTCACATAAATATTGTAAATTTATGAAATGTTTTGCAATATTAACAAAATATTATGCTCGCTTACAATCAACAGGGACCCACACCAGACTTTGAAGCCTCCACTTTTACTCATACTCTCGCATAAATATAATTTGTACTTTAGAAACTTTTTAGGATTTACATTACAAAAGCGCACGCACACAGACACAAAAGTATACATATAGATTTATATATATATACTTTGTACACACACATGTTGAAATCATAAAGTGATTTTGTTTTTGTTTAATGTGATTTCAACTTAATGAAAATCTAATGTGAGAAGTGAGAAAAAGTTTTCATATTCGACGAAATAATTACAATTGCAAACACCACCCATTCCTCTGCCTGCCCCTGCTTGACTGTCGGCCTGGTGTGCTTCATTTAATTTTTTTTGTTTTGCAGAATATTGAATTAAAACAATATCAAATAAATAGTATTAAAAACGTTTAAATAAATTATATATCTCAAAATTTGGAGAAGGAGATGGGGAATTAAATTTGCCAAACTGTATGGAATGGGTTATGCAACCCCATTATTCTCCACAATAGATTCCGGGAAAGGTAGAAAATAATTTTTTCATATTCTAGGAAGACAAGCCGGGAAGACTTTCTGATAGCACAACAGCTGTTTAAAGCGAAGAGAAGACATAGCGGATGTTTGAGCCACAACTTCTTTCAACTTAAAACTACTTTTGTCTGCTATTTAAAAATGTGAACTCAGTGAGATATTTTTTTCTCCAGTACACACACAACCGCTAATAATACTGTAATTTTTATATCTGCAGTCACACGCAATAACAGCGTAAGTTGAAAAACATAGTTACGAGAAAAATATATTTTAATATAAACAAACATTTCTGAAAAAATCAAAACGTGCATTAAAATAAACTTAGTGCCACATCTAAGGGTACTGCATTTACGAACGCTCCAACAATTTTATGGCAATGTTTTCCTTAGAGTGTTTTCCGCAAACTTTTACTATGACTTTTTAGTCTAATTTACTTTTCCTGTCCTCCTTAATCATAAAAGGATTACAAATGTACGAAAAATATTTGACTCTACTAAAAATATTAATTGAACTCTTTCTTTTTGTTATCAAGAGTATTTTTTAACCTGACTTCGTATTAATGTTTCACTTAAAGTTTCACTGTTTTCATTTGCCCATGGAAACTTTTTACCATGAATATGTTCATTTTATGTTCGTTTTTTTATATTTTTGCCTAAACAGCCGCTCTATGATTTTGTAATTATTATAACGTTGCAATACGTAAATTTAATACATTTTGCACGCCTTGTTGACCCCTTTCCAACAATCATTTCTTCAAATACTAATGAGAATATAGAATATTATATTTTCAAAATAAGCACGAACAATTTGTTACAGAATTTATGATGATTTCGAACAACTTTGTTTATGAATATGCGATTGTTTCAGGTTCATTTGATTTCATTTTAATAAACTATTGAAGCTGTAAATAAATTAAAAGCATTTTTTAAAGAATTGCTGTTAGGCGTTCATTCTTCGTGAATTGGAAAATACGAGAATATTGATTTTTTTTCTGATTTTGGTAATATTTCGCTACCTTAGTGCAACATAGTCAGAGCCCAAAAAGACGTGATTTTTTAGTTAAAAAGGCAGAATTATTCACCGTACTATTATTTATATTGTGTAAAAAATTCATACAATTATCTGGTTTAGTAACTCTCCTCTTGAGGGAAGAATAAATATTTCTTGTATTTTTCCATTGAGGTGTGAGTGAATTAACAACTTCGAACTGATTTTTTTAAGAATGACTACTCCTTTAAATATGACTACGTTGCAATAAATTAGCGGTTTGACTATATTCTAACTTTATCGAGAACATATATGTTCTCTATTTTGTTTTCGATAAAGATACAAACTGTTCTTTATAATCCTTCTTAACGAGATATATGTAGGAATTTAAAATTGTGCTACTTTGCGTTTTATTAGTTTGTTTTAGAACTTCACAAGCATATGGAAAGTAAAGAAAGTACTTGATTTAAAAATAAAAAATACAGAAAATTGGCGAAAGTGAATGAAATAAAAATTTTTTATTTACTTTTTGACCAAACGAACTTTGAACAAATCTTTACTAAATTTTAAAACATAATTATTATTATTTTTTTGTGTTTAAAATTTTAATTTCTTCACTTACCGAACAAATTTGAATTATGTATATAAAATAATAAGAAAGAAATCTGAAAAATAGAATAATCGCTAGAATAGAAAAGGATAAAAAATGAATTGTAACACTAATTATTTAGCACTCTCCACTTAATTTCCAATCGCTAGTTATCTTCGGGTTTCCATAATAAAACAAACCCGTCTTAAGCTAGTATACATAAAACCTTACTTGTTTGGTAGATCTCAAGCCCAAAGGTTGACTTAATTAACTATAAATAAATTCGCAACATTTCTTTAAATAATATGCTCTAACTTCTACCACTTAAATTTAAATATTACCTGAATTGTAACCTATAACAATTGTACCTACTTACTATTAAAGAACAACCTGAATACAGTTGGCATTAATGTACTACAGTCAGCGCATCTTGTGTTAAGGTCTCGTGCAACAACTCTCATGTTGTAAGTATATGGTAAGAGCTCTCGTTACCCATCAAGAAAGAAATTAACCTCCTATTTTCTTTCCCCCTTTCCCACGTTATTATGTGTATATCACCCACATAAGAGTGGCGATAATAACGTAATCTCAACTATTGAAGAATAGAAGAGATTTTTCTTATTAATTGGACAGTCGAAATCATCATTAGTTTAAATTAATACACTTTTAAAAAGATTATTTCATATAAATGTTGCACGCAGCTACGCCGTATGTGGTCCACTTATAAGCTGCAATTTCGGCATACTTTTTCTGTATGTAATGTTGTCTTCCAGGGCTGAAATTATGGATGACTTGTCTCGGTACATGAGAGACTTCATGTATTCCTATAAAATATCGTATGATCTTGGCGGCCATTGTACTCCTCAAAAACATGACATTAATTGCTCACCAAACTCGCCTGGAATGTGGCATGTAACATGTTCTTGTTGAAACCACACTTCAACCAAGTTCAATTCTTCCAAATTGGGTAAAAAAGTCGGTAATCATCGCATGATACCCCTGTAACATTGCGATTTTCATCGTTCTTGAAGAAGTACTGTCCAATTATGCTGCTCCCCCCCAAAAACCCCACCGAAGAGTGTATCTTTCAGAGTGCATTGGCAGCTCTTGAACTAACGGTGGCTGCTCTTCATATCAAATTCGGCAAATTTGTTTGTTGACGTAATCCTTGAGCTGAAAATGAGCTTTGTCGCTGAAGTAAATTTTTCGATAGAAAAGTGAAGCTTAATCAAACTTTCCTAAGGCCCTTTCAGCAAACAAGTCACCTGGTTCTAGTTTTTGCTGCTGCTGTATTTTGTATGGTTTCATACCAAGGTCCTTACGAAAAATTTTCCATGTGATCAAATAACACAAGACCAATTGTTGACAACGTCGACAAATTGACATACCGCAATCTTCATTAACACTGGCCGATACAGCAGCAAGATTCTCTTCGATAGGTACTCTTCGCATTTAGGTCCAATAAAGTGAAGGTGGTGCAACATCTGGTCACGGCAGCTTGAATGACTAGTTCGGTGGGACGACCATGAAATGGGCATAATTTACGAAATACAGTGCTCATCACACAACACGAATTTTTATAATAAAATTTAGTGATTTGCAAGCGCTGCTCCTTTGTTAGTCTATTCGTGATGAAATGGCAACCCTTTCTGAGCAATTTTGGCATTGCCACATGTTATGAATATTTTATTTACACTGAAAAAATTTACACTGGAAAAAATAGCAAAAAATTACCGATTATGTGGAATTTAAAAAAATTATTTGTTTAAACTAGTTAAGGCACATATTTTATTTTTTTATTTTTGAAAAATAAATTTATTTAAGATTTTTTCAACCGAATTTCATAAAGTTTAGCTTTTTGATTTTTTTGTTTATTTTTTTTGAGAACTTACAGAGTATAAACAATTCTAGTTTTTTTTATTTTTTTTAGTTGCATTCCTTCTATTAAAAAATTATCGGTAACGATTTGCAATTTGATTTTTGAGTTTATGTTCTTTCAAATGTTAAATAGTGAAATTCCATTAAATCAAAGAGTAATCTAAGGAATTATAAGTTTTTAAAAGTAAATAAAAAATTTATCGACACTAAGCGATTATCAAACCACCAACCCTTGATTTCGTTGTGAATAATATAAGCATATTTTTCGCTTGCGCAACGTATGTAAACACAACAGCTTTGGCGATCTAATTGAATGTCGAATATTCTACATTGTGGTCCAAATTTTTCTCAAATAGACGTTACGAACATTATCCAAAAAATAACAATCACTTTGAATTAAAAACTACAAACAACCAATTTGTTCGAAAAATAATCACTTTAAATAAAAAACAATTAGCTACTGGCTTGAGCCTTGCAATGTTTGCTGTCACATAACTAGTTAAAATTGATAAAATAAATAAAAAAAACTCAACTAGTTGACAAAAAACAAAAAAGCAATAATACTTAAGTATTAATCAAACCATAAAAACAAAATTTGAAAGAAAAAAACGGTACATGAAATAAAAAAGCAACGTGGAACACTGGGTTAATTTAATGTTAATTAGTGATGGTAAAATTTGAATATTGATAGTGGTAAAGAAGTGTTTACTGTAAAAACAACTAATAATACACAAAACTCTCGTATCCTTTTTCGAGTCATAATTTGTTTAAATACTAATTTGAAATCACATTCAACCAAACCACTTAAACAGTGGCGGATACATGGAAACACACATGAACACTGATGATGGGAGCTTAGCGGCTCCCGAAAACATTATTATTTCTGTTCTGTAAGTTGAAATTGGTGTTAACATTTTCCCTTGTTCCTATGGAAAATATTCTCATGTCCAATTCTTTTTCTGACTAAAAATGTTACGAACATTAGCCAAAACATAATAATCACTTTGGATTAAAAACTACTAACAACCAATAAGTTCGAAAAATAATCACTTTAATTAAAATAGATTCAATTATATTTTGCTTTAGATCGGGCAAGTTGCCTTCAGCTACGTACAGAACATATGACGAATTTTTAAACAGGGTGTGGGGGGATCTGATATTTTGTTAGCAATATCAAAGGCTTTGCAAATTTTTCTTTTTTAGGCGATGGTCGGAGTTATCCTGCTATAAATTAGATATCAACGAAAATGAAGATGTATTCGAAGAATTTGCCAATGTTAATTTGACCCATTTTTTAGTCCGAAATTCTTCAACATTTTGTGAAATACATCCGAATTGTATGCGACTATCTCTAGCCTCCAACTGTTATGATGCTTCATTCCATGCCCATATGAAGGATTTACGCTTGTTGAGTGGTATTAAGTTGTCTCTCAAGTGATTAATTATTATTTCACCTTCAGCTTCGTCTTTACGCGATGCAGATTGTATCAGTTCCTTAACAATTTCTTCAGCGAAATTATCAACTGCATTCAAACGCATCTGTCTACGTTCCAAAATCGCCACATCACAAACATAACACCCATGATCAAGGATATCAAAAATACGCTGCCAATTATTAGAAAAAATCCGAATTGGACATCTTGTTTATAAATATCAGGAAGTTGATCCTGCCCTTCGCGTCTAATGAGTAATTGAATTTTCCATTGGGGATTATGTTCGATTAGATAGAGAGCAGCGAGGAAACTCTTTAGCTATTTATGAGAATCTGTAGTGCGTTTCTTATAAAGGTATTTCATAAAGTTTCATAAGGCGTCCAAATGTAGTTCAAGGGCTTGAGAGCCTGCTTCAATCCAACCTCTAAGATAAATTTATATATTTCATAGTATTTTAAAATCAATGTGTAGATGCAAGTAAATGTGTAAAAAGTAAAATCTTTTTCATAATGTATAGTATTTATTTTAAAAACTAAGGAGCTAACGAACAAACGTGTACATAATAAATAAGCTTGTAATAAATGTTTAAAATAAATATGTAAATAATTTTTAAAAAGCACAATTGTTGAGTTTCTTACACATAATAAGAGCGTTCTTCTTCGAAATCGCTAATATTTAGTTTCAAAAATTGTTACTATTTTAAATATTAAGGAAATATTGATTTTTTTATTAAAACCACATTGAAACTGATTGTTGAGGAATACTGTTATTTTCTAATAATAATAATCAATTTCAATGTGTTTTCAATAAAACAATTAATATTGATTTGGGGAAAGTTCGATTATAAATAAAAAAAAAAAAGATTTTTAAAGATTTTTTAGTAAAAACATTTCAATTGCTTTTAATTCAATTTCCGCTTTCCATTATTGTTTCAACTCTTATTTAATATTTTACAGCATATACATATATATTATTTTTTATATATAATAACTTCTTTGAAATCCATTTCCTGACTAATATTTCATCTCAAAAGATACCCCATATTGAAGGCTCAAAAATAAATCATTAAGAGAAAATGTTTATTGAAAATACTAAATGCCACCAAAGAATGTTTTAAATGAAACAAAAGAAAACTATTTCCTTTAAATGAATAAAATAAATGAACTTGTGTAAATAAAAGATAAAATTACCAGCTAGAAAAACATGCTCACTCCCACTCTAAGCAAAAAGCTAACAAAACACTAACACATACACACACACATACAAGCACACACACAAGCGCACACAGAGTGGCAGCACATCCTTCCAAACAAACCTCCGAAATGCAAATTAAACTGAACGCGCGCTTTATTGTGTAAGAAACTTAACGAAATCGTCTGTCTGTCTGTATGTCTGTCTGTATGTCTGTCTGTTTGTTTGTTGGAGTGTATGTGTGAGAGTAATGTTAGTGTGTGTGTGTGCGTGTGCTTGAAATCTTTCTTTCAACAAGTATTAAATTACAATGTTTGTAGTTTTGCTTTTCACAGTTTATTTTTTCCAAATTTTTTCATGCGCTTTTTTCATCTTCTGTTTGACCACTAAAAACGCATTTTCATCAAATAGACGAGTCAATATTTGAAATATTGAACGAAACTAGTGGCAAAAAAAATAAATAAAGAATCAAGACAGAAGCAAGAAAAACACACTGTTGTATGCCAAACGGAAATATTAGGAAATGTGAAACCAAATGTTTTGTTAGTTTATTCTGGTCAATTGGAGTTGGGCCAGACGACGTAACAGAAATGAAATTAAACAACCATTTGTTGTTTGCTGGCACAAGCAAACAACAAGCACAGTTAGTACGAGTATGCATAAATGTTTGTCCAAAGGATGTAGTGTACTTCCCTAATGGAGGTGGTGGTGGTGCTGCTTAATTTCATTTTTGGCCAGTGCTGATGATTGATCACAAGCATAAATTTTCGTACAAGTTTATGTTTGCATTTAGCCATCAATTGGTCTGTCATTGTTGATGGAAAAATGGAAGGGAAAAAGAATCAAACTTCAGCGAAAATGTTTAAGATGTCAAATTGTGACATGTATTAGTTTTTAGTATTTTTAATTTCTATCTTTTTTGCCATTTGCATGCATGGTTGTGCACAGATCTATTTGAAAATGAAAATGAAAATTAAGTTTTTATGTTCATTTTATTAAACGGGTGTCAAACATTAGCGTTCGTCAAAATTCTAAACGAAAGACAACCTATTTTATGTATTAATATATTAAGTAAATAAATTAAAAAAAATTATAAATAAATAAATGAAAAATTAAAGTAATTATTAGTGGAAGGAAAGTCTGTTATTTTTAGCTTAGAAATTTAGCGAACAATAACGTTCGATATCCTACAATACACCGTAAATGATTTCATAATAAAAAGTAGTTTTTCTTTAAACTAGAAATTAATGGCAGCAATCAAAATTTAAAATTTTAACAACATTCGCAGGTATGAAAGAAATCTGAAGTAGTAACATGTGGCAGAACAGGATATAAGAAGAACAACCTTTTTTTGAAATGTTACTCGAGGCCACGAAAAAGAAATATTGTTGCCATTTATTATCGAGTAGATTTTTATTCACAAATCTTAAACTGCCTGTTCGCCGATATCGAAAGAAAATTTTCTTTCGTATAATTACAAAACAAAATTTTAAAAGTGGTTTTTGTTTTAAATGTAACGAGTGAAATGTTTCTTTTGATATCGACGAACAGGCAGATAAGCTAAATATTGTAATATGTTAAGATATTTCACTTAAGCGGACTGCAACAATTAATAATTGAATAAAACAACTATTAATAATACTGTCTTGATAAAACTTTGTCACAAAAACCTCTTAGAAATGCTATAAGGAAATTTGGTAAAACCTGTCTTAGAATACGAATCTATAGTTTGGGATCCCATATACGTGACTCACAACAATTATATTGAATCGGTACAAAAGCAAATTTTTTGTTATTCTGCCTTCGTGGCCTTCAGTGGAACCCATTAGATTTTCCATCATACACCAGCCGTCTTGCTCTAATCAAACTTCCAACTCTTAAAAGCCGAAGGACTATGTTGAATGTGTCGTTTATATTAAATTTAATTAAGCGTGATATTTTTGTTCTACTTTCCTGCTCGATAACATTTCGTTTAATGTTCCTCATCGTCCGTCTTGACACTTTGAATTGCTAGCAATTAAATTCTTCAGATCAAATTACGCAAATGCTGATCCATTTAGAAGAATGTGCAGTCAATTTAATAAATTTTATAAAATTATAGATTTTTCTTACAATGTAAATGTTATTAAACTTAAAATTATCGTAACAGGACGATAATCAATAATTTTGTATTTTATTTGATTTCACTATATTAATTATATTGTTTAACTGTCTGTAAGGACAGAATAAATAAATAAACTAGTAAGATTCTTTTTAACAAAAGATTCTCAGTGACTGTTTAGTAACCCAACGGGAAATGTTATAATACCACTTGCCTTGAACGTACCTGTCCTATGAATGGTAAACATGGAGATGGTACAAAAAGTTCATGAGTTGTGACTGTTGAAAACACACACAAAACTAGAAGAAAAGTGCTCACAGAATTACCCCACTCAGCGTCGCATCGGAAGATTTACATTTCATTTTTTAAGTTTTTCGGGAGCAAAAAATTGTAAGTATTTTTTTTTGTATTTTTTTAATCGTTTATGGTCATAGATTACATTAATTAAATATATTATAATCTGATTACAATAATTACAATAATGCATTTGTTGATTTGGACGAAAAAAAAATTAGAAACTTAATCCAAACCGAAGTAATATCCACTGAGAGCGTGCATTCTGCTCTGTGATAGTTTAAGTGCCGGGGTTTAAAAAACCATAACGCGTACTAAGGATATCCCCACTAGGTCTAGAACCTGTCACCGACTATCTTAATTATGTCAATTGACCCCCTCCAATGACAATACCACGTAAAAGTTACCGTTACCTTTAATATAAAATTCCGGAACTCGAGCCGATTGTTAGTCCCTGGGAACCAGTCACGTGGCGTATCCTATGGCAGGTTCTTATCCCGCAAAGAAAATTTCTTATTGTTTCAAAACTAATCAATCTGCATTCTTCATTAAATGACAGCGTCAGATCATTGGCAAATGCGTTTAAGTTTTTGTATTTAAATCTATTCTGCATTATGTCCGTAGCGAATCTAGCAGGACGATTATGCATTATTTTTACATTTTTGTGTGGAATAACTTGGAGCTTTTTTGTGTGGATTTTGGCAGTTTTGTGAAAACAAGCTGGACAGTAAGTCAGTATCGATCGAATGAATACACATACAGGGTGGCTGATGAAAGCCACTACCAAATTAAAAATTTATAACTTTTTTTCTATCTAAGTAATCTGAAAATGGGACACTGAAAAAAGAATCTTGATTGTCCGCCGCTATCAAGCCTTGGAGTATGTAGTTTTTGGTTCAAAGATAATATAGGCACACGTTTGGCGGTTCTTACTTGTTAATTGTATTGAGCGCTTGTCGTTGTAACAAGGCCACATTTTCTTTGGAGTCTTTTACGTGTCTCTATTGAGACATCTGCATTCAGCCTTATATAGATAATGCTTGCAGTTTCTAATAATGTTAAACGGCATTCTGAGCAGAGCCAGCTTCAACCAGCTCGTCCGCCCGTTCTTTGTCTGAAAAACTGCTATGTGCTGGAATGAGGTCAGCCTGACCATCCAGTCGAGATAGCATACTCTTACACTGCCCAACGAGAACCGAGGTAGTGGAATGTGGAAGATATCGACTTAACCCTGTACCTTCCTGTCAACCAGCATTCTGTCCGCTCCCTTACAGCCAGAATTTTGGCCTGAAATATACTAGTTTCGATAGAGAGACGAAAGAAGCATTCTATACCCAGATACTCTGAAAAGACTCCAGAGCCGACACCGCGGACCATTCTTGATCCATCATTGTATACTTTGACGTCGTATTTTCTTACTATTGTGCCACCCTTCCACTCCTGCCTGGATGGAATTAGCACTTTCAATATTTTATCAAATTCCAGATGTACTTGTAGTTTATGTTCACAACCGATTTTGATTATTTGAAAGCCTTTTATTTGCGCATGTGCACGATCTATATTTTAATAACATGGGTTCAGCATTTTGGGACCAATAATAATTTAAAGTTGCCACCGTTGTGGGTTGAACTTTAACAATAAAAAAATCAATTGAACCGCCAGTTCTCGTAATTGAAACCGCAATTAAGTTTTTTTCTGTGCTTAAAAGGTTATTAAAATATTTTCTTTTTAAACAGAAATATGTCGCAATTTTGCGTAATAAAGCATTTTGCTGTTGTACATAAAATTAAAAAAAAAATTAAATTGATTTTATTATTTTTATTATTGAAACCATTTTCAAATTGTTGCTTATTTTGAACGTTAAAAAACTTAAGGGATTTTTAAATTAGCATATGCCCGCCATTACGTTTTGTTATAATAGTTTTTGTGTAAAATAACGAAAACTTAATTTTAATGTCGTAGAGAAAATATGGCACTTTCATCTCCCAAAGATACCGAACCGAAAATATTACTATTGAACTGTCTTTTCCATTTTCAGATTCACTTCTATTTTCTATCTGTTAATAATGTTTATTTATTAATAAAATTAAATTTCCAAATATTTATGAGTTGTTTTACATTGAATATTAACATTCTTATGCCTGTCCTGTTCATTTCTCTCTCATGTCTCGCACCACAACGAGAAAAAGCCCATAAAGCTGATGTACGGATAAAAATAAATTGACTATTAAAAAAAATCATTTAACAAGTTTTAACAATAACAAGAACAACACATACTTTGGCTTACGATTTATATATCTTTTAATATGAATCCTTATGTACGATTAGTCTGTGTGGTACGTTGGCTTTCCATCTAAAGCTGTTAAATGTGATCTACTTAAGTCAGTCAAGATACACTTGACACCCAAAACTCATCCTTTTTTTTAGGTTTTCGTACAAGGAGCGCTTTGAAATTTTGATGCCATAAAAAAGATAACACAACAAGACATCACAAAGAAGCCAACTAATTTTGTGTGTATGTGGCTGGCACTCAATAAGGAAAACAATACCAAGACAACTGTCAATGTGTATAGATGCTTGCTGGCACTTATCTGTTTGGCTGCACTAGTGTTATCCTAACAAATTCTTCTAAGAATCAGAAAGCACACAATCACACATCATTATTTAAATGAATATTGTCATTGTTTGTAAACTTGTAATTGGAATTAATTATGCATTCGCACTTTGAAGACATTGTAGCGAGTAGGAAATTTAAACAAGCTTAAAGGATGACGTTAAAGCAAAAAGGAGTTGTTGTTGATGTTCTGGCTTTAAAAGCCACAAAAAAGGAAGACAGACAGACAGAGAGAGAGAGAGAGAGAAATTCAAAGATTTTTGGAGTTTTTTTTTGTGAGACGAGGGAAATCTAAAATGTTTTTAAATAAAAAGAATTTGTGATTGAACTAAAAATAAAAACAGTTCGACTTTAAGCAAAAAAAATAAAGATTAAAAAGGAGTAGTGTTTGGCTTGAAATGTTAAATTTAGTTGATTATATTGAGAGTAGAGATGGGCAGTGCTCACGTGATTAGTTTGAATCATGCATGATTACACATGATTGTGATAATTTTAAGCTATTGCATAGCTTTTATCGCGGGCTTTGAGCGCGGGGACCGAATCAAAAAATTCCGTAACGAAAATAAAACCTAACAGTAAGTTTCTTTCTTAAGTCTTTAATTTTTTTAAGTATTTGGATCGCCTAGCGTATGTTAACGCCTACAGTATGCTATTGATTTCATTAACATACAGTATTACCAGAACAGATTTTTACATGCAGGAAAACACAAAATTTCGTACTTACGAGCAATCGTGGTTGACAAAAAATGATATATACAAACAAACAAACAAACAGACAATTCGCAGGTCTTTCAGCTATTGCATAGCCTTTATCGCGGCCTATGAGCGCGGCGACCGAATCAAGAAATTCACCACGCTCAAAAAGTATAACTTGAATTAATATCGAAGAAAAAACTTGAATTAATATCAAAGAAAAAAAAATACTGCATTAATAAAAAATAAATAAATAATTATAATTATTACATAAGTTGATAAAAAAATGCTATGCAATAGCTTTGCCGCTGCAGTCCCCAAGTGCACACGCTTTTTTTTTTTTGTTGCAATCACGTGAAAGTGTATGAACGTGAGTATAATAAAACTGAGCGTGAGTTAGCGGGCATGAGTAAAGATTTTGCGTGATTGTTTCGTTACTTTTTATTTCTTTTTTTGTATTATTTTTCATATAATTTTGTATTTTTTTTAAATTATTTTGTTGTTTTTTTTTCGTAAGTATTTCGTTAGCGTGAGTTTTCTACTCACGTGAGCGTGTATAAAAGTGAGCCAAAAATGGAAGATTGTGCATCAGGGTTCAGGAGTAAATTTTTTTTTATCGTGAGCGTGCATGAGCGTGAGTTAAAATTTACTTATGACCACATTTCTAATTGATAGAAAATAAATTACAAAAAGCAACAATAAAATCATTGTTCATGGCAAAATGAATATATAAACATTAAAATATGTGAATATATGTTAAAGGTGGTAAAAAAAACTTAAGTAGAGTAAGTGAAACTTCGTTCTAGTCAAACCTGTAGTGTGTAGATGGGAAATTCAATGTGCTTTAATAGACTATGTGGCTTATTTAGTTCCTTAATACTCTTAAAACTCTTTTCATAATGCCCCTTTACAAGCAGTCTTTTGATATTTTTGTCGTTCTTTGCTATTTGCAAAAACCCACTCCAACTAACACAAAAGGGTTACCATTGAGATTGAGTTTAAGTACAAAACAAATTTAACAAAACACAAGTGATACAATAAAGAAAAAGCTCAACAAAAAAGTTGTAAAACATTGACTTTCAAAAGCAACACCATATTGGCTTCCGCTGTCAGTGAAACCAGCACCAACGACCAACAACAAGTCAACTGAAGTAGTTGTATCAAGGACCAAAAGCAACAGCATCGCAATCAGCAATATTGTTATCGTTGTCATCAATAGCAGCATCATGCCACTAAATGTTGCAAGGCTATGAAGTTCTTTTCTTGTTTATAAATATTCCGATAATTTGCAAAGTTCATTTACAGACTAGTTAAGTGCAAATTGCACTAATCGTATATATTTTTCTAATGATAATGACTGTAAAAAGGATATTTTTAGGATAATTGAAAATATCATTTATTTGAATTTATATTTGTAATTAGGGAAATATGTAGTAGTAAAATTGAAAATAATTCCAAATGAACAATAGCTCTGACTGTTTCAAAACTTATTTCTTGATTTTCTTTTCTGCATCAGCTAATTGTGTTTTTTGCCTGCATACAAATTGCTTGCTCTCTTCTAGTTAATGATTGACTGGCGGAACTGCTGACTAAACACAACGGGCGGGGAGAAGAGCACTCTTTGAAAATTTTTCATAATCTACAGTGAGACAACATACGCCAAAGAATATATAATGCAGAGAGTACTGTGAATCTGGACTGCCAGTAGTGTTGGGATCTCTACAAATAACAAAAGCACCGTTAGCTAATCCAAAAATAGGTAAAAAGCTAAAAAAAATACAAAAAAGGATAAAAAAGCACAATAAAAAATATTTTAAAAATCTTAGTTATGACAAAAAATATTAAACAACTTATAAAAAGTTAAGGTAAATACCCAAAATACAATTTAAAGTTTTTGTTAAAAAAAATAAATTAAATAGTGAGAAGATCTGATACAGTGAAGTATTCCTTGCACCGATGCTCTCGAATGCTTCCTGTGAGACTTAAAAAATGTGACTTATTCATCGATCATCACACAGGATTTTCATGCCAATACCGTCAAAAAGTTCTGATTGCTTAATATCCATAACATCCATAGCTACAGATGGGGCAGCAAGTACGGCCATACATCTGTACGCAAGGATGCAACACTGGGTCTCACGAGCACTCAAATTTTAAGAGACCTATGACTAACTGAGCTTCGTCTCTATGTGAAAATACTCTAAGTCTTTAAAATAGACAGTAACATTTTAAAATTATAACAATAAATATTAAGACTACTAGATTCTAGACATAAGCAGTATGTATTTTGATATTATAATAATTAAGTTTATGTGTACGTATTAAATCATCGTTAAATAAATATATTTATAATTTCAATAACAAATCAAAAATGCATTAATTTATTATTAGATTTTTTTTGCTAAGAAATAAACAAATTAATTAAAAAAATTAACACATTTTTAATGTATTTTTATGTCTTGTGCGTCATTTTAAATCATTTTATGTGAAGCGTAGAGTTTTATGAGATTGAAAATATATTTTAAATTGTGAAATAATTTTAAATGTTGCTGTTCAAAAGTAAATAAACATTTTTAGCATAAAATACCATGTTCGTCTTTCAGCTGATTTAAATGATTAAATGATGAAACAAAACTGGATCGCGACGAGTTTTTCCATACAATTTGCTATTAAAAGCTTTCCGCAGAAATTAGTCATCAGATACAATTTATTATTATTTAAATCTATTATTTTAAGCATGTTTTCTTAAAATCTCATTAATTTTTTTAACTACTTTGTTATGAAAATGAAGCAAGGCAAGAGTGAAATTTACTTTGTACATTTTTGTATTAAAAGTTTGCTGCAATCGCCAAACAGAGGCGCTTAGTGCAAATAAAAAAGGGATTGGATTATGTTTCATGATATGAGTGCAAATTTTGCTGACGATTTCAACACCGTGATTGAAATTTCTGTATCAGATCTAGTTAAAAAATACTAGTGTATCCAGCGATCGACTTAATCGACCGCGTTCTACAAATTAGTATAAAACATTTACATAAATACATACGAAAAAAAAACAAAAAATATTCTAAATAAACAACCTAAAACTCTGTCTCATTTCTATGCAAAAGCAAATTTGATTAACACACATGTACAGATTGTTTATTTTTCAAATTGAAACTGATACATAGATCTGTAATAAGTATGCATGTGTTAGTAGCAATTTTAATCGCTTATAGCTTCCTAAATATTGAATCGATCTTAATAAAATTACCACTGTGCACATCTCTGTAAAACCCCCATTAAAAACATATGTATCTTTCCGAAATCGTTTCAGTATTACGGTCAGAAAATCATATGCTTTTTAAATATTTGATTTTTATTTATTTTTTTTTAGAAATATTTGTCTGTTCCTGATTTTTATTTTTTTTTTGTCAGAAATAATTATTAGTTTCTGATTTAAATTTTTTTGAAATTAAATTTTGATGGCTTAAGTTCAAATCTTAGTTTACCCATATCTTCTTAATTTAAGAACTTATTTTTGGATAAATTCATTATTTTCTTAAGATAGTACTTTTTATTTGAAACAATTTATTCATCAGACTAGCAGAACGGATCAGTACTGATTTTGAGGTCGCTACACCATCTCATAAGCGTTCTTTTGTTCGATTTCACCACTTTTGACGGTGGATACTAGAATTTTTTTTTGTCAGAAATATTTGACAGTTTCTGATTTTTATTTTTTTTTCTTAGAAATATTTGACAGTTTCTGATTTTTTTGTCAGAAATAATTTTTAGTTTCAGATTTTTATTTTTTTCGTCAGAAATATTTTTTTAATTTTTTGTGTTAGAAATATTTGACAGTTTTTGATTTTTATTTTTTTTCTCAGAAATATTTGACAGTTTCTGATTATTATTTTTTTTGTCAGAAATAATTTTTAGTTTCAGATTTTTATTTTTTTCGTCAGAAATATTTTTTTAATTTTTTGTGTTAGAAATATTTGACAGTTTTTGATTTTTATTTTTTTTCTCAGAAATATTTGACAGTTTCTGATTATTATTTTTTTGTCAGAAATAATTTTTAGTTTAGGATTTTTATTTTTTTTCGTCAGAAATATTTTTTTATTTTTTTGAGTTAGAAATATTTGTCAGTTCATTACTTTTATTTTTTTGTCAGAAATAAGTTTTGGCTTCTAATTTTTATTTTTTTATCAGAAATATTCTTTAGTTTATGATTTTCAGAAGTGTTTGAGGTCACATCCAAATTTATTATCGATATTTCGGTACTCTTTTGTGTAACTTCCTCGGGATGAAAAATCGTTTAACAATCAAAATAACAATTAATTAACAAAAAGTATAAAATAGCAAGATTGCCATCGGCCTCTAATCATAATTAGATTTAGGTATATGAATAATCTTAGCAATCTTCCAGATTCTGGAAGCGCAGTTGGTTGTAAAAATATTGTTGAAAATAAATGTTATAAAAGGAAGAAGTCTTGGAATGAGAATTTTGATAAGCATTGGATTTCATTGGGAACAGGCTGGATAAGGCATCGCAGTAGCCTACGGTTGCAAAATTGAAACTGTTTTTCAAAATGTCATTCGAGAAATAATAGTAATTAGAATTTGTTTGAATATTTGAAGAATTTAAAAATTGTGAATTTAGGATATTTGCATCGACTGTAGCCAAGAACAATTAGCTATCAGGTTTGTCAAGCATTTCAAATGATATTAATGGTTCAGCATTTAAAAGAAGTTTATCAGTACGCCTTTATGCTTGAAGAAACATCAAAATAAATGCTAATATTTTACAATTTAGGATAGAAAATAATAAGAATATACAAATATTTTGATTTTAAATTTAGTCTTTAGAATATGATGAGTCACCACTAGTAGCGCTACAATGTGCAAAATTACATCTTAATCACGTTAATGATTTCTATTCGTTTTGGGTCATAAAAATAAATATGTTAAAAAGTCATATAAAGTTGTTCCAGAAAGCATAAGGTTGAAGTTGTCATCGAATGTAAATGAAATTTCATTTAGAGATGATATAAAATATCTTGGCGTTAATTTCAACAAACTTGTTAAATTTAATAAACATGTTTCATATAATATTGAAAAAGCTAATAAAGTAAAAGGGGCTCTTTCGATCTTATTTAATAATAAATCTTTACCGGTGAAGACTAAACTACTTCTATACAAGGTCAGTGTAAGACCGATATTAATATACGCGTTTCCAATTTGGTTCAGTATTTCACCAACTTTTATGAAAAAAATGGAAGTATTTGAAAGACATATTTTAAGAAAATGTGAACGTAGAAACTCCAAAACACGCTTGAAAAGATTTTCAAACGTTTTTATTTATGACCAGGCTTCAATAATACCCGTTTCCAAATATACATTAAATCTGATGAAGAGATTTATTGATAGACTTAATTTTTTTGAGGCACTATAATGCATGATATACTTTTTAGTGACATGAAATTAGTTGGTATAATATAAATTACCTTTCCGCAGTAAGTATTTTGCAGGAGCGTTTTCATGGTATTTCTGGACAAAGTTTTATATATTCTTTTTTTTATATTTAAGCTCGTAGTTCTAGGATTTTTTGTTTTAAGTTTTAGTTTTAAGTATATTATAAATAGATTAATTACTCTATTAGTTAATGCAAATGTCGGTAGCAAACAGTGCTGTTTCTGCGTAATAATTTAATTATTTAGTTATTTAATTTTTCTTTTTCTAATTCCTTAAGCACGTGCACTCTTTTTTTAAATAATTAAAATAATACTTTATAATTTTAAGTTTTCAATACCATTAATGTTTAAAAATAACAAAATTTTAAGGTATTTTTTCAAGTCTCAATAAACAATCAATCAATCCTTCGAATATGTCAAGTTCTTCAATACCTTCAGAAAACCGACAGCTCCTACTGAACTGTGCTACCTTCTACGCATTACATGAATTTATATCAATTGGTTAAAGTGTATAGACATAAAAATTTAAAAATTTGTCGGACGGTGTTATGCCCGTATTATCTATAAAAAGTATAACAAATTGATTGCTCAAATAATAGAGCTAATTAGCACCTGTAGATTTAACTGACAATATAGATATTTAGCTCGAACCAGTTGTTTTATAAATGAAACTAAAATGTATCAGTAACTTATTAACTCTTCTCCAAATGTGAACTAAGTCTTTGAGCAGAAATAAATTTTAAATTCTTCAACAATGACAATTAGGGAAGAAAACAATTCTTACTTTAATCAAACATTTGCAGATGAGGACGATAATAAGAAAACAAAATTGTCTTACAAGTGGAGTGACATTGAATTGAGTAAAAGAAATTCTGTTCACCCTGAAAATGTAGAAACTAATAATTCCAACATGAATTTTGATGATATGCTGGCACTGACAGGAGAATTTGGCAAATATCAGAAGATTTTATTTTTGTACATGATACCATTTGCATTCTATTTGGTTTTTGTATATTTTACACAAATATTTTTGACTCTAATACCGGAAGAGTATTGGTGTGAAGTGCCAGAGTTATCTAATTTGTCGGTGCCTGAAAGGTGAGACTTTTTGTTGTTTAAAAGTTTGCAATAAATTTTGTTTTATAAATTTTTTTTTTTAAATTTATTTTTTAGACTCCAACTTTCCATACCTGTTATAGACGGTTCCTTTAGCAAATGTTTTATGTATGACATCAACTATTCCGAGCAAATGTCAAATGGTGTTACTGTTGCCAACACTTCATGGCCCATTGTCCCCTGCTCCAAGGGCTGGTTCTATAATTTTTCACAAATTCCTTATAACACAATAGCCACCGACCTTAATTGGGTTTGCGAAGATGCAACCAACTCCACTTATGCGCAATCAATTTTCTTTTTGGGTGCGATTGTAGGCGGTTTACTATTCGGTTGGATTGCTGATAGATTTGGACGCATACCCTCTATAATTGCTTGCAATTTGTTGGGTTGTGCAGCCGGAGTGGCAACGGCTTTTATGAATTCATTTTGGGGATTTGCTTTGATGAGATTTTTTGTTGGTTTTGCTTTCGATAATTGTTTTGTCATGATGTTTATACTGGGTAAGTGTGAAATTATTGAACAACAAATTAAATATTGAAAGTATTGAGCAAAAATCGCTGAGCGCATCAAAATCACATGAAAGCGAAAAATCACCAAAAAGTCATGTACAGTGACAAAAGAACTCCATAGTCCCATGCTTTGGTTTTTATTTGGTCAAACGGACAAAATCACAGCGAAGGCCGGTGGTCCACATTCGAGAACTTTCACGGTGCATGTTAAAATAAATCGAAAATTTTAAGTTAAAAGAGAAAATTTTTCAAAATTTTTTCTACGAGGAACAATTTTATTCCGTGATTTATATATTAAAAAATAATCAAAATTAAGTTTTCTGTCAGTGTAAATGTTCGAATGAACTTTTCTTTCACATTCAGTAAAACATGCCCTTGGTCAAAAAGAAATTATAGCGGGTGATCCAAATACAGCTATAATTAAAAAAATTTAATAAAATTAACTAAAATTAATATCTTTTGGTGTACGAATATTGTGACTTTATTAGAAATAACAAATATTCTCAGTACTTATGAAACATGATTCCATTCATGTGACTGCTGCGAATAGCTTCGTCAAATCGCAGCTCCGAAATGGGCAACTTTGTTGTCCAATAATAAAATTGCAATATTTCCTAACGCTGTTCAAGCCGAAGTATGATACTGACAGAGAATCAATATTTCTGACAGAAAAATACTTTAACTTGAACCAGAGGAAGGGAATAGTTTGTGTGATAGAACAGTATCATGGTTGCCGTAACCATAATATAGTTCTTGCAGCAGTGTATTTTCTGTTTTTTATTTTATAACATTTTTATTTGTATTGTTTTCTTTCAGTTTTTGAGTATGTGGGCCCGAAGTATCGCACTTTTGTATCGAATATGTCTATAGCTTTATTCTTTACGAGCGGAGCTTGTGCTTTACCCTGGATTGCCTTTTACGTAGCTGATTGGAAATTATTGGCCATAATAACCTCAGTTCCTTTGTTGTTGGTGATTTTATTGCCTTGGCTAACACCAGAATCGGCCAGGTACGAGAATATATGGAAAGAATGTAATTCGTAACTTTTAAGATTTAAATGCAAATGCGATTCTTTTTAGATGGCTTGCGTGTCAAGGTCATATTGAAAAAACTATAAAAATATTCCAGAAAATGGCTAAAAGCAATAAAAAGGAAGTGCCCGAAGAAACTTATAATCACTTCCGTGAGAGCTGCTTGAAACTACAAGAAGAGCAAAAGGAGTATAAAAATTACACTGTACTAGATCTTTTTAAAACGCCACGCTTAAGACGAATTACTCTTTTGTTTGTTGCCATATGGATGGCAACTTCTTTGGTGTTCGATGGCCATGTCAGAAATGTGGGCTCTTTGGGTTTGGACATCTTTGTCACATTTACGGTGGCCTGTCTAACCGAATTGCCTGGATCAATTTTACTCACTTATACTCTCGATAAAGTGGGACGCCGCTGGTTTGCCTGTGGCAGTCTCGTATTTAGTGGCATTTTCAGTCTCTTGGCTACCTTGGCACCCACAGGAATATATGCTGCCAGTCTTGCCATAGCTGGCAGATTTTTTGTTAATATTTCTTACAATGTCGGTCTACAATATGCTGCCGAAATTTTGCCCACTGTGGTAAGAGCTCAGGGTGTTGCATTTATACATATTATGGGTTATGTTGCTACAATAATTGCTCCCTTTGTGGTGTATCTGAGTAATATTTCGGCTATTTTGCCTTTAATTATATTGGGTATATTAGGTATTGTGGGTGGATTGTTGTGTCTGTTATTGCCCGAGACTATGGATAAGGATTTGCCCAAGACGCTGCAAGATGGTGAGGATTTCGGTTTGGATCAAAAGTTTTGGGACTTTCCGTGCTTAGAAAATAAGAAATAAATGTATGAATGTACAAATGTGTGTAGAATATTTAATGTATCAATTATAATTAAATAAAAAAAAGAAAAACTGATAGCCTTTGCAAATCAGTGATCATAATTTGAAAATTTTTTTTTAATAAAATGGCATCTGTTCCAAATTGATTGGCGAGATTTATTTAAAGTTTATTATTTTCTATTGCATGTCCGCTTAATTTTAAGTAAAAATTTTCTGATTTCTTATTATTTAATTTGCCAAATTTTATTGTCAATTATATTTAACTCAGGCAATTGTAGAATATGTCAAAATATATATGTAAGTACAACATATAAATACTTAATTCTTTACAAGCATCATCTATGTTCGACAAAAGATATCAATCATTTGAAATAAATCCACTTGCAAATAGTCACATATGAATGTAAAACAATTTCATTTTAATGCCTTAAATAAATCCCACAAGTGCAGACGTGCAGCCATACGAATGCTTGTAAAACATTTTGAAAAATTAAAATAAATCAGCTAAATAGAATAAACAGCTGAAATTAAGGCAGCTTCTTAGTCTTATAAGTGATATACTACATTCCTGTAATGCTTCTATAAAAGACTTTTTTACAATAACAACAAAACACAAATGATAATGGTTATTTTCAATGAACGATAGAAAAAAAAAATAATACACTGAACTTAAGGATTCTTTTAAAAATGGAAGATGCCATGAACACACACACCATAAGCAGTTGTATACGAGTTAGTGAATGTTATGGATATAAAGAAGTTGTTACAAAGAGGTCCATAAATATTCAGATTATTTGCTTATTAATACAGTTGTGTGAAACAAATGTTGCCTCTACTCCTTCTTTTTTTGCAAAGAAAACTACGTATACAAACATAAATGCGTACAGATATTTATACTGCTCTGCATTAGAGATGAGCAGCGCTCAAGAGATTAGTGAATACAAGCTGCGATCAAACATTCTAGTGAGTAAATTTTTATCAAAATCACATAAACATGCACATGAACATGATCATAACAACTAGTATAATTCAGAAGTGGTTCAGAAAAAGCGTTTCCCCAGCAGATCTTATTTAACACTTCCTAACTTTCAGTAATTGCTACTATAATACGAGATTAGTTTGATAATTCCGAACTGTTTGGAAATATCCAAAGCACCAATTTTAAACCCAACACTTGTTCCGTTAACTCTAAACTACATTCGAATTTTGCGGAGGCTGTGTATATTTGTTTGCTTCTGACAGCGATTGAAAGTACACAACCTCGTTAGTTTTAACGAAAAAAAAAAATTCCGGGGGCAGATTAAACATTCCATTATTTTTTAATGGAAGTTAAAGAAAGACTTGATAAATATAATGAGAACGGGGCACGGCCAATTTAAATGATTAGAAAGTGTTTAATTGAGTTTCGTTGTGGTCGTACCAACACAAATATGATGCAAAGTTGGTATTGCCATAAAAAGCCGATAAAATCAATTGAAATGGTATTGGAGGATCGGAGAATGAAAGTGCGTGAGATGGCTGATGATTTAGGCATCACATTTTGCATGAATATTTGAATATGAAAAAGCTATCTGCGGGACTGGTGCCGCAATTGTTGACCATGGACAATGCACGGGTGCACACTTTTACACCATGCAGTCTTTGGAATTAGTACCTTGTGACTATTTCATGTTTGCAAATTTTAAGAAAAAATTTGGTTGGCTAGTAAGAGATATGGGTCAAACGAAAAGGTCACCCACTATTATTGAAACAAACGCTTATTTTGAGGGTCTTGAGAAATCTTATAATTTTGGGGCGAATGAAAAAACTAGAATGACGTTTGTTTAAATTCATCGAGCTTAAAGAAGAAGATTATGTTGAGAAATCAAACGATTTTTTGCGGAAAAATTGTATTTTATCCAGTCACGGAATTATCAAACTGCCCTCGTACATTAATTAAGAAAAAAAAACTTTTCAATAGAGAAGTTAATAGGGAAATTGATTAAAATTCAAGATTTTTATCTCAAACTCTTATTCAAAAATGTGGAAATTTGCGAGAATCATTCCAATAAAGAAATCGCACTCTGAATTCAGACCAGGGATGGAAAAATTGGTACAATTGTAATTTTTTTTGGAACTATTCAAACGCGAAAAGTACAATGGTACACCAATGACTTATTCAGTACAAATAAGAAATATCCCCAGTTTTAGTAATTTTATAAGGCAACTCATTATTGTCGTAATTTGACTGAGAATTAACTAAGTTTCCTACATTAGCACTTCTAGACCACACCTTGCTCCGTTTAGAGAAAGAAAAACACAGATTGCCCGCACAGAAAAGTCAGCAAAAGTGTCGGCAATTAAGTTGACTATGTTTGTTGCGTAGTATAATTTGCCATTCCAAATATTGGACTACTTAAAAAAAGCCTACTTAAAAACGGTATTTCAGATTCCCATATTGTTAAGAAAACGAATATAAAAAAAGTTAACGGGCCAGAAAATCTTGCCGACTTTAAAAAAATATTAGATGAAAGCATCGATAGCAGAGTGTCCAAAAATTTAGCAGTGATCCATAATAAGAACTTTCAACAACAAATGCTGTGAATGGTTTTTAGGTTTGATTAAATTAGAAGCAAATTTTATATCATTGAATGATGATGACTGTGGAACAGATACAGAACTATATATAGAAACCAATTAAATATTAAAATGGTTCGGTAAATTTAGCCCAGAAAATCAGTGGAAAACTAATAGTATAGCACCACTATTAGTAAAAAAGTTCCCAAACGAGTATTACAATTTTTGTATCATAGTTTTACAATTTAGGTCTTTTACTGATGTTAAAATATTAAAATCTTACAAAGATTCGAATATTAGCAATTTCTAATCAACAGTTTCTAAAATAAAAAATGAAATAAATGAGTTCATGTGTCCAGAAATTTCAAAAATTGTAAGAGGATTATTTTGCAATTCCTTCTACAAATTCATTTGAATTGGAAACGAGTTGCAATTCATTTGCCAATAAAATTGAAAATGATATGGTAATTCAATTTAAGACTGTTGCTCAAAATTTTTATTTTAAAATTTGCGAAGTTTTAAAAACGAAATTCGACTTTGAAAATGAAACATTAAAATGGTTCGGTAAATTTAGCCCAGAAAATCAGTGGAAAACTAATAGTATAGCACCTCTATTAGTAAAAAAGTTTCCAAACATATACAAAAATTTTTAGAACATAAATTCGCAATTTAGAGCTTTTGCTGATGTTGAAATATTAAAATATTACATTCGAATATTAGCGATTTCTGGGCAATAAAAAATTAGACAAATGAACTCATGTTTCCAGAAAATTCAAAAATTGTAAGACTAATATTATCAGTTTCACATTCATTTACAAAAAATATTTTCTTACCAAAATATAATTAAAACCAAAGAGAAAACTAAACTGCAACTCTTTGCGGCTTCATGCAAACAAAGGATTTACTGAATTCACAAAATTGCAATTGCTATAATATAAATATATCAAGAAAGTTATTATCAAAAGTGTAATTGTGATCTCGAAATCGATTTAAAAGTACCCTGATTTTCTTTATGCGTAAATATTTTATACATATTAAATACTGAACTTCTTTTTGTTTTGTTATAATATAATTATAATGTATGTGCCTTTTTTGCTTTTGCTATTCTTAATAAATTTAAATAAAAATAATATAAAATGAAAAAATTGTGTTTTAGTACAATTAGGTTCCAAAAAGTACAAATTTTCAAGCTATTTTGTACAATTTTAAAATTCCTGATGCCATCCCGGATGGAGACCAATAGCAACCTGACTGTTCCTCTCAAAAGTTTTTGAGAGATTGCTTCATAATCAAGCGACAAGCGACCATTGGGAATGATTTACTCGTATGTATTTCTGAAAGATTAGGGAATTCCAGAATTTATGATTTTAGTAATTATAGGATAGCTCTCAAGACATACATATAATACATTGGGAAGTTTATTCAGTGAAATGCAAGATAAGACGGAAAGATTAGTTTACATAATACCTTGTAAGGGAAATAGTAATGGAGGGTGTAATAAAATATGTAAATGTACTACGAAAAATAAACTAAAAACTAAGTTAGATCTGATCAGAAATACATATACAGACAATCTCAGAAAACTGCATTGACATCGCATTGTGCAATGATTTTGAAAATACAACATTTTTAAACACAGAAACTAACTACAAACATCGTTTCATGCTGGAAATGCTACAAATTATTAATGCAACAATAAGACCAAGAATTACCTTAAAAATGGATAGAGAAAATGTAGCTCAAAATTATAGACATTTATTTTATAAAAATAGATCAGAAAGTTTAATATTTTTTATGATATTGTAAGAGATTTAAGTAAATTTTTATTTTTGTGTAATTAATTTTTCAATTTCGACAATTTTTACTTTTCAACGAAAAATTGGGAATAATTTTTTTATTGTTTTGTTAAAAGACCAGTTGTTATATTAAATATTATTTACACATGTACATATATCGTGGAGAAAGCGTAATATATTGAATAAAATAAATAATTTATATTTATATTGATGACCTAAAGCTTGAAGAAGTTATTTCATAAAACAGAAAATTTACATTTTTGGTCCGTCCTAATGCTTTTAGCTGACAAATTTATACACATAAACATCTCTATTGCCAACTTTGCTTAAAAGTATTAAATACATGAAAAAATTTTCAAATTCATATTCCGCTGTTTTTCTTTTCTTTGGTCCACTTAAAAACTTCTGGCAAAAAAAAATGCGAAGGAATAATGTTTCAAATGTAAATGTAAGTGAGACATAAAATGTTTTAAAAATGTAGAAAATATTTTCTAGCAAGTGTAGGAATTTTCAAATCAAATATAACGAATTTTATTTAAGCTACTTGAAACAAATTCTATAAATTTTTTTTAGTAAAAACAATCTATTTTGAAATGTCCTTAAATATTTGTTGTGTAAGACAAAAGTATGCAAGAAAATTAAATCACCGACCAAGACTTTTTTGAATTCAGCAAACTGAGGATCAGAGAGGAAAAAAAGCTGATTATCAGGCACGTGGAATTTCGTATTAACTGAGTTTGGTAATGTTTTAAGAAATGAATATAAAGAAATCTTTCGCTTCTTGTTAAGTTTTTTCATACTCGATTCGGTGAAATAGTTGATCTTGTTACTTTCTGGCATCCATTTGAAAAGTATTAGAGAAAAAACAGGACACAGGAATGCTGATGGCGCAGCGAACGCTGAAACAGTACTGTACGTTCTGCGAGTGCAATTAGCAATTAGAAGGAGTTCTTATCTCTCTTAGTTATAATTATTATTATTTGAAAAAAAAATATATATTGACTGAGTTTTCCAAACTCAGTCCAGATTGATAACTTTTAATTAAATTAACGATATTTTATTAAAGTATAATTTTTCCCTCCTCCGAAACCGAGACTGCTTTGAACATGTTTTAGGCGGACCATATAGATATTCAAAAGCTTACAAATTTAAAGAGAATTAAAAATACATTGTGATGAATAACATACATATATGCCTGTATGTTGTTTAATCAAATGGTTTGCTTTCTGCCCGTTAAATATGATCTTAACCGGCTTAAACTGCTACGAGTTACATCCAATATATCCAATTTAGTAAGAAGAATTAATATGTTCCAAATTTCACTTAAATCCGTTGGGAAATGGAGTTTTGTATACCGAATATACGAACAAACCAAAACTTTTCGAATTATGCCAATTTAAAATGTTTTCACAAAAGTGGGCGTAAAAGTAGCCATAGAAGAAGGAGTGACCAATGAAACTTGTACTTGGTGAATTCTCTAGGGTGATATATCAAGTTTAAAGGGAACCTATATACAAGATTACAATTTTTATATAGAACGAATTAATGTAAATAGGAATTTTAGATATAGTATGGAAGAAATGGGCGTATAGGTAAGGATGTGTGGTCCATTGAAAAGTATTTTACTGCCTTGTGCAGGTAACGCACATTGTTTCTGCAACTCAAGGGTAAGCCAGGGAAACTTTCTTCCAACAGTGTGAAACCACCGGTAAAATCCTAGGAAAAATCAACAAAGGCAGAGATCGAAATAGTGAAGGAAATTCTAATCATTGATTCATCTTATTTTAAAATCAGGAAAAATTATACTTTCCAGTTCAGTGTTTTACTTCGACAATTGGGTTATGTTACAAAACGTGCTATATTACGGCACAGAACGACCATCAGGCCTCGAGTCACAAAAAAGGAAAGCCTTTACAACGACGCTCTTAAAATTACTTCACAAAAAAGGCATCAAAATATGTTATTACAAGACGAACAAATTGATAACTCCGCTGCCATCAATAGGGAAAGGCGCAATTGGTTTCACACCTGCTATGATACAGTGGCTCCTCAATAAGGCAGACAGAGAGACATTATATGTTGAGAAATGTATGCCAAGAAATATACTTTATGACGTACTATCATACCTACCAAATACACGTAAAAAAGTTCATAGAAACACCGAAACACTAGAATTTCATATGTAAGATTTTATGAGTGCCACATGTTAAATAAAAATCAAGAGCATACAATCTAATAAAGATAATAAATAATTAAATATAAATCTTTAAGGAATATTAAGGCGGTACACTGTTTTCCTAGTATATCTGCAACAATTCTTTTTTATTTTAAGCAACCTAATTTTAAAACTTAATACTAACACTTTCTAGATGTAGCGTGACGCGGCAAGAAGAAATATTTTAAAGAAACATGTATCAAATAATATACTACATAATATAAATGTTTATTTTTATATGAGAACAATTTTTAAATGCTCTGTAACAATTTGCTGGCGGCGGCACAAATGCCCGTAAGAAAGTCAGGATGCAGCTTTTCGAAAGACGGAAGAAGGAAATGCGAGAGAGAGAGAGAGAGCTGGATATAAAAAATAATCGGCCAAAACGGCTTCGGTTTAAAAGAATAAAAAATATGAAAATTATTATTATTTCAGGCTACAACAGCTGAGAACCCATTTAAGATTGGCTTTATGCACAGCACCCACACACACACACACACAAACACACGTAAACACACACAAATACTAACACTCACATCAGGCAAACAAGCAATTGCAAACACGATAACATGCCTAAAAAGGATATTAAGGATTTAAGATTTGTATTGCAGTTGGTATTTTGTTGCTCTTGCTGTTGCTGTTGCTGTTTTAACAACTTAAGCTGCTTTATTTATATGATACATTGTGTCGTCTTTGGCATGTAAATGAACTAAATGCGAACACGAGAGAAATCTCAAATAAAAACGCAATTTTATATTATAAATAATAGTTGTTTTTTGTTCAAGCTGTTTTTTTTGTAATTTTTATGTTATTTCTTTATTATTTTTAGTTTTTTTTTGTGCAATACTTTTGAAATAAACAGTTTTGGTTCTTTAAGTTATAGTTGTTTAAGAAAGAAAACTTCAAATGCGAAAACAAAAAAGGGGAAACAATTAACATGTTTATTTGCATTGTTGCAACAACTCAAATATAATCATAAACATTTATTTAAATATGCAACACTTTGCTATTTACAGTAATAAAAATTTATGTTGCACCAGTGTAACATGACATGATAAAGAAAAGGTTGAGTGTTGAGGGCTTTAATCTTTTGTAAGCCGAAGATTTAATTTGTACTTCACACGATAAATGAATAATTTTCTTTTCATTGTTAATTGAAAATATAAAAAAAAGTAATTAAAAATGAAGAAATGAATTAATTCTAAAAATTTAAAAACATTAATATTGTATTATTTCATTATATTATAAATTTACTAATTTAGCTTTGTATATTAAATGCTTATAGTTCTGTGCTACACTATCAATATCAGATCGAAAATTAATTCTTAAATCTGATGCTACATCAATTATCAATTATTATTGTTATTGTAAACCGATTTGTTTGTCATCCTGAGGAAGCTACACGAAGGATTAGCGAAATATTGATAATAAATTTGTATTTTTGTAAATTTAAAAGTGACCTCAAGCTCGTTATTCAAATTAGAAAATTATATAATTATATAAAGAAAAGGTGAAAAAATTAATTATAAAGTGGAAAGCATTTTATTTATCATTTAAATTTGAATTTTTAAAAACACACTGTTATTGTACATATTATTTACATTATTGTTTATATTATTTTCTTATAAATGTGTATAATTATAATATAACAACTGAATTTAAAAAAAACGAGTTTTATTTCAACAGAAATTTCCATAAACAGTGGTGAATGAATTCATATAGTTTGACAAGTCAGCAGTGAGCAATATATCCATCAAGTTTGATTAGTCAAATGTGACCATTATTTGTGTCAAATATGATCAGTAAAAACCCTAAGAGTGAGCAGTTCAGTTCAAATTCGGTAGTTAGATAGGAATGCAAGATCACACGTACACAAAAGATTCCATCATTTTTTTCATATTGTCCTCAAGAAAATGATAGAAGCTTTGTTCTACGTGAAGACCGATATTTCTATCAAGAAATGCCAGTCATATTACCAGTAAAATGACCGCCACTGTTCTTGTATGGTAGAGGGAGAGAAAGAGGTGCATTCCGTGTAGGAGGGATCTTAAAAGGCTACGTCTATGGATGAGTCAGCGCGAGAGCCGTCCCTTGCTCCCGATGAAGGAACTAATACTTTTGAGTTTTATAGTCGACAGCTCCGAAATGCTGTTAAAGCATCATTTGCTTAGGAAACAATGGCGTTGATGCTACAGTGCAGGGTAGAGGCAGGAAAGATGATTTACACTCTCTTCCTCCTCATCGTCCTGACAACTGAAGCAATAGTCATTGCAAGGGATACCCATTCTTTTAGCTTTGGGTTCCAAAGGTGCAGTGCCCTGTGAGTGCAGTCACAAGGAACCGCAGTTGTTTTTTTGAAGATTTGCTTTCTTCTCACCGTATCGATGCAAGGCCAGAGGGTGCATGCTATGAGACATGTCGACTTAGTACACCATCTGTTTTGAACCAGACGCATAAAGGCTATGTTAATATTTTCCCAGCAGGATGAGAGTGGGATGCCGCAGAAATTGTCAATATCAACATCCCTAAGCATTGTCTCACTCTTTGCCAAAACGCTAGAAATGATATTGCCTGAAGTGGTCCCATGTCCCCTCATCCAATTTAAGGTGACGATTGAATTACGCGGTACCTCATTTAGGGTTGTTCGACATTCTCGGACCAGGTGGGATGTGGTATACACACCTGTAAGGACCTTGGGGCTAATTACGGCGTTCGATATCCATCGAAATCACATACAAAATTTTTTTGAATTTGTATGGAAATTTCATTTGATATCGAATGCCGTAATTTGCCCCCTGATTGCAGATTGACTGTCAGTTATAATATTCCCCTTTTGGAGCCATCCGTATACATGAGGAAAACTCCGGGTTGTGAGGAATGGCCCTCCGAAAAATTTCGAAAAAGGACCTCAGAGTGTGCGCTTCAATAAATTACCGATAAAATATCAATTACATATCTTGTTTTGATTCACAGAAGTACCAGCAAATGTATCACCCTTTAATTTATAATATAAAAATCTGCTAAGGTGATTTAAGAAGTTTGAGAAAATTTTAAATATCTTGTAAGAAATTTATGAAAGCCTGCTTGAGATCTTTGACTCAATTGAAATGTTTCCATTTGGGAAGGAAATACAGAAAACCCGAATTAATTTAGCACAAAATTCTCTTCCTTTTGCATTTTGCATTTAAACACTAAAACTTTCGTGTTTAAAGGATTAATCATAAAAGCTTAGTACTGGTAATTGCCTAACAAAAACAAAAACAAAAAGAAAAAATACACCAGGAAAACATGAATAAAATTTTATTCTCTTCTGCCTTTTAATGCCAAAGTTGTAGGTGTATTTGTTGTATAAGTTTTTTGCAACACGTCGGTGCTGCATGTAAACCCATCTTGGCAATAAAACATTTTGTTAAGTGCAAAATAAATTCAAGTAATGAGCTCGTCGCACATTTCCATGAATTTTTATTTTTTTATTTTTTTCTTCATATATATTTTGTTGTACTATTTATCCTTTTGTGGAAGGAGTTCGTTAAGCTATTTTCACATGTTGCACAAGTGCAGACATGGACTAATAAAACTATTCAGGATACTATTATTAAGAGGTGCTAAAACAAGTTTGTCAAAAGAAATTTACTTTTTGTACTGTTAAGTGGGTTTAGTTAATTTCATGCAAAGTATTTGTGTGGTGTCGTCCTTCTTAGAGATATTTTTTCTTATAAATGAGGTTCTATTTTTTAACTCGTCTACAATTGTAACATCAGCATGGGTCACGTCAGACGCAGTCAAAATATACAGAAGACCACTCGGATTCTACTGAATGGTATGCAAATCCAATGGTTAATATTCGATCTACTATTTTTTTCTATGGCAATATGAGGGTTAATCGTGATTAAAAGGTTTTAATAATAAACTCAATTATCTATTGCTACAGCTTTTTATGATTCTTCGTTATTACAATTCTAATTACAAAAACTTTAAATAAAAAAGTAGAAAAGTCTCGCGAAACCAGCTTTAAAATAACTAATTACAATTTTTGCAACTAAATTTAACATTTTCTTTCGAAAAAAAATTTTTATTTGTTGTGGCTTGAACTTGTCTATTTACATGAATATCATATGATGCTTATTACAAATCCTCAGTAAAAATCATCTATGAAATGTATGTGTATAGATCAGTAATAATGAAATCAAAACAGTTTGTCTTAAGTAAAAGTAAAAAGTAGAACAGAAGAAAATAGTGCATGAGATAAAACTTACGTGTAACAATGGGTTAAGTTAACCTTAATTAGTGATGGTGAAATTTAAATAGTGGTCGTGGTGAAGTTATGTTTGTTTTAAACACTTAATAATAAGTCTCGTATTCTTTTTCGGTTCATAGTTTGTATAAACAAATATTTGAAATAGAGATGGGATCGTGAGTGACTTTTCACTCACGCTCATGCACACTGACGATAAAAAAATTTTACTCATGCACGATCTTATATTTTTGGCTCACGCTCATGCACGCTCATATGAGTGAAAAAAAAGTTACTCACCATCACGGAAACTCAGGCTCGTAAAATACTCACGAAAAAAATAATTTTAAATAATTAAAAAATTATTAATATTATTATTATATCTGATCAATAAAGAGTTCCAATAATACTTTCTTTATAAAAATAATTTTAATTTATCAAAAAAAAAAAAATATTTCTTTATTAATAAATAACTGAATAAAGTCAACTTCAAGTTGAGCCAAACAATTCCTTTCAAAATAAACCTCAAACAATTCAAATAATTGCGTACAAATATTAATTAAAAAATGATACGAAAAAATTACAAAAAAATTATACAGTAATATAAAAAAATTATACTTATGCACGCTCACTCACGCTCAACTTCTTTGTATACACGTTCATGCACGCTCACGTGATTGAAACCATGACCATGCGTGATCACGGGAGTGATGCCCATCTCTAATTTCAAACAACATTCAACCGAGCCACTTTAACAGTGGCGGATACATGGAAACACACATGAACACTAATGGTGAGAGTGTAGCGGCTCCCGAAAAACAACGTAGTTTCTGTTATACCGTGTAACTTGAAATTAATTGATTTTAATCTTCCCCTTTAGAGTATTGTCTCATATCCAATTGTTTCTTTTTAAAAATTTTACGAAGTTTAGCCTAATAATTATTATTATTTAATTTACTTTCACAAAGTGTTTGCTGAAATTTATAAAACAAAAACAAGAAGTGTTCATTAAATTGTTTTTCTTAACAATTTGTATAGTGGTATTTCATTTTGCAAATTTGGCTTATTGGTGCTATTTTAATAAAAAAAAACTTGTTTGAATTGATTAAAAAATTTACGAATACAAACATTTTGTTTTATAGAGCGAAACAGCTAAATGTACACAATTTATTTTAATTAATATTTTGTTGGATTTTATAAATGTCTTTGTTTATATTTTATTTCAATTAAAGTAATTGCAATATTTAATATTTGCAGTATCAAAATTTACAATTTCTGTGATACGACACACCTATTCCAGTTAAACTCCTTATGAATATATGAATATTTTTTTCCGCTTCTCAATAATTGATATGTAAAGTCGAGTTCATCATTTAAAACCATTTATTTCAGAATGTTTATAATTTTCTTGGCAACAAATTGACATCATTGGATATAAAATGCACACCATTCATTATTGACTATTTTCACATCAATAATATTAGTTATTTGAATGATAAATGTCAGCCAGCAACCACCAATGACAGATAAACTTGTAAGATTTTGACAAAACACATTAATTCGAACAATTGACTTTGTGAGCACTAAAAGTTTTTAGACAAACTTATTCTGGTATAAATATTTGTCATGTCACTAAAACACAAAGTAAAGTGAATTTATTAAAAACAGGGTTTCTTATTCCATATAATCTGCGTGTGAGTGCTCTGCTTTAGTATATGTAAACATAAATACATGCACACATAAATACATACATACATACATACGAGTAGTTGTGCAGCAACCCTTTTTTGTCAAAACTGTTTGTTTTAACAACTAATGCAGTTATAACTTTTTCCATTTCCAAAACATCCCTTTTGAACGTCAAATATCTTCAATCCTTAAAGGCTTTTGTTGGTAAAATATTAAACAAAAAGTATTGCACACATGAGGACTGAATACTGAGCCCTACAGTTCTGTGGACTTTCGCGAATTAGTGATCTTTTTAGTTGTATAGTCTCGTAACTCGGTAGTTATATTATTAGTGAGCCAAAAGTATTAAAAGATGAAATAAGACAAGTATCACGTCAAATTCAACTCAACTTTTGAAAAAACGTTCGCTGTCACTTTCACGACTGCTGGGCAATTGTGACACGTGTGTGTTTGTGTATAATTTCAATATCAATGACAGTTTAAAGTTGAATCGAGTAACGCATGTATATAGAAATATTATTTAAGCATTTTTCTTAGTTCTATGTTCGAGATAATCATTTCTTAAAAATGCATGTGTGTGTTTATACTACTCGTGCCACTTCTAAAACTTACTACCGACCAGTATGTCAGGCAGCTGCCATTAAGTAAGGAAATGCATTTTTCAAGTAGATTCCATTCTTCTTTTTTTGATTTTTATTTTGAGTTAAAATAAAAAGGTATTTTTTATATTCTTAACTCGTATAGTGGCGGGTGGCATTAGATGTTGCAGCATGAGCTAAGAAAAAGGGTTTCCAAATACGAGTACAAATACACTTTTGTGTTTGAAGAGAAGAAAGAAAAAATGTCATTGTAAGCATGAACGTTCATTTATGTTTAAACAAACAAATGAAGTGTCCTTGCTGTTGTCGCTTTAGTTGATTCCTTTTTTTTCAATTTTGCATATTACATGTAAGAATGTGCAGTATATGTTCCATATATGTAAATAAATGAGCATACATGTATGTCTTCATATTGGACGATATATGCAAATACACACATTTTCATATTTTAAGTGTTTTAATGGATTTCTTGGTTAATGTTTTGTGCTGGCTGTTTGTCAAGCTGGCATATTAAAAGGATATCCTTTAGGCATATTTAAGAAAAAGAACACACGCTTAGCAAAACTCAAGTTGGCCAAATGATTTTTTAATATATTTTTAGTTCATTTTTTCTTGACGTTTTTAAGGGCGTGAAACTAACAATGAACTCCGATTTAAGTTCAAGATTAAAAGAAAAAGGAAGAATAAATTTATTATTGATGATTCAGAGCAACTAATACTAAGAAAAAAATTAAATAAAACTTTTGAAATCAGTTTTACAGACAAATAAAATTAATAAAAAATAACATAAATTAATAATTTATTGGCGGGCTCGAGTTGGAATGCCTGACTAGGATTTTTTCGACGGGTAGAAAAGTCATGACCAGTGTTGCCAGGAGCTGCAAGAAAAAAAGGTGAAATTAGCTTTTTTAAAGGGCCAGAAAAAGCTAAATCGCCCAAAAATAAAAATTAAAAAAAGGCTAACAACTTTTATTAATGTTTTTTTTATTAATAATAAATAAAACTTTGAATTATGTTTTATTTATTATTAATAAAAAACCTATTCAGTATATCTGGCTTAAAACAAAAAAATAAAAAATATATATATTTAATATATTATAAGCTTTTATGTACATTTTATATATATAAAACACAGGCGAACAGGCATTATAATTTCCTCATTGGAACTATCATTTGCATAAATATCACGAGAGTATAATAATTTTATTATTTCGATGGCACTAAATAGTTTTTCAACCTCAGTGTTACTGAATGTAATAATACTACGTGGTGGTCCAATAAGACGTTTCATTTTCGATACCCCGTCATTTTAACAGTTGTCATGACTCAACCTGTAACTACATTGTAAATGTTAAAATTCACAAAAATATGGAGAAAATTTCGCGGTTACAGTTCGCAAAACTAAAACATTTTTGGTAAAAAAATTTGAGCAGTTGAGACAATTCAGTAATGTGAAATATTAAACTCTCGTACGTCACTCAACTGAAAATATTGCTGTTGCAGCCCATAGTGTTGGGGAAATCCCAGGGTTGTCCATTTCCCGCCGATATTTGGAATTAGGAATTCCACAAACGACACGTGAAAAGTTTCCTGACCGTGTGAGTTTTTGAAAAGGCGATTACAATTGTCCACCGACATCTTGTGACTTAAACCTTTAGACTTTTTTTATTTTCGGGTACTTAAAGGATATGGCCCATAATTCATAAACTTATCGATGATATTTTGCTGCAAATGTGCAAATTGGCGAAGAAAAATTCAATGAATATAATATGGCCCTGCAAGCGCAGGCATGGCGTTTATTTGGCTGATATTGTTTTTCATTATGAATGCCCACCTTTTTACAATTAAATACTACTTTTTTAGATATCAAAATGAAACCCCAAGATATCTAAATACTAGATTAAACAAATTAAGAAATGAATTTTCTTGCAGCGCATTCTTAAATTGCCAAACCTCTATAGAGAACTCAACTGTTGACTCAACATTTGTCCATTTCCAACTTAAAAACTTTCGCAATTGGATTTCAATCAATGTAATTTTGCCTTCAGTGTACTTACATTTGTAAGTACATTTTTTGCCCTTTTCATTGAAAATTTCCCATACAGTGATTTTTTGAAATAGTGAGTTTCTTAGAAAATATTGTATTATCACTTACGCGGCAAATTTTTGTCTTAAGAAAAGTTTGAATTGCAATTTTTTTTTGATAAAAATTAAAATAAATGTTACATTTTTTCAGAAAAGAAAACGGCATTAATGTTTCAAGATGACTTTATGGCTTCATTAGAATATAAAAATTTTGCCTTTTTGAAGCTAAATTTAATGAAAAAGGCTAAAAAAAGCCACGAAGCTAAAACGTACATTCCGAGACTAAAAGACAAGAAAAGAGGCTAAATCTAGATTCGAAAAGGCTAAACTGGCATCACTGGCCATGATCTTAATCATAAATATGTATGTATGCATGTAAAGGTTGACTTTTCAGCAACTTTCTTTTTGGCAACCCAGCTATTTTCGTGCAACATGTTGATGTTAAACATGTTCAGCTTGGCCTATAATTCAACCATGGATCGACTTACAAACAAACTAAACTTGCAGATTTTAGAATTTTATGATCGGAAAAAAGGTCATCGTGTACGTCTTACATTTTATTGTCAGTTTGGGCGACCTTCTGAAGCGGCTATTAGGAACCTTGCAACTGAATTTCGCACCAAATTTACACTATTGGATATTAAACCACCAACATGCAACGTAGCGAGCGGAGAGAGGAAACTACCGCAGTTGTATCCGCCAGTATTGTTGATGACCATGGCCACAAAGATATAGTAGACATTCTAATCGCAGAAGGAGCAAAGGTTAATGCAGAAAATAATAAAGGATGGACTCTTTTACATATTGCTGTTCAAAGGGCCACGAAAAGATAGTACAAGCTCTATTAAAAGCAGAAGGAATCAATTTGTGTGACGATTAAAACTTTTTTGTCCAAAATGGAAGAGCTGGATTTGACTGGCATGTGGTTTCAGAAAGACGGTGTCACATGCCACACAGGACGCGAAACAATGACCCACCCAATTTAGAGGCGAAGTCGGTGAACAGGTTATTTTATGGTTGGGGCCGAAAAATTGGACGCCTAGTCCGTTGAATTTAACGCCTTTGGATTTTTTTTGTAGACCTATGTTAAGGCTGATGTCTATAGAGACAAGCCCGTAACGGCTGACGCATTGGAAGCCAATATTGAACAATTTATTCGTGAAATACCGCTACAATCTTGTTATTATTTATGTGTACCTAATTGAAGCTATTAAACAAAAACACTAATTAGAAAATCTAAACACATTTCATTTATTGAAAAATGACTTGAACTTTCATAAAGATTTCAGTGCTCTACAAAATGAATGCCATACAATTTTGTACACCCCTTCCTGGCAAAAACAAAAACTTTACAAATGGCGCATAAATATTAATTAAATTAATATTAAATATTAATTGACACCATACACAGAAATTAAAACTCTCATATCAACTAAACTCAACATGTCACACCCAGGAAATTCCGCATCCTTTTTACCTCGTCAAAATCGTTTGTCACAACACTAAAATAAAGTTTCTAATAAAATTACTTCGTTTTATGACAACAAGCTGTTTTTTCAAGTTGTGTTGTTGTTGTTGTTGTTCTTGTCGCAAAAAAACAAAATAATTATTAAATTTCTGGCAAGAACAAAAAGAAAAGAAAAAACAGCAGAGAAGTATTTAAAGGGTACGATGTATCAGGAAATGAAACTCTATTAAAACGTTAAATGAAAATAAAAAATTGTAAGATATGAGCTCAGCAGGATTTAAAAAAAATAATTACTAAAATAAATTTTGTTGCTTGTATGCTGCTTTTAGTTTTCACAAAAATAAATGAAACTGTAAGGAAAAAGGATATTAATGCCAATAGGCATTCTTAGTTGATTTTTTTTTGTAGAAAAAAGTCGAGTTCATGAGGGATAAGTCAAAGACGTATTTAGATAAGTATATTTATGCACATTAGGATGGGTCACTGATGTATGAGAAAAAATAAAAGTTCTCAAATCATATTCTAATAGCAATATCTTTTTGTCTTACGTTAAAACAAAAATTTATATAAAAAAGTTTAAAAAAGTCATATCTTGAGCCCGCTCCGGAGCTTCTAAGAATTAAATATTTTTGAAAACAAACACTTTTTAAATTTTAATATTTTGTTTACTATCAGTTATTATTAATTAAAACTAAGAACATTCAAAAACAAAATCACGAAATTATGTTAGTTATTTTTAGGTCACAAAATCTTGTTTACTGTCAAATCTGGGCATCTCTCGTCTTGATTCAAGTTTCGTCTGTATTAAACCTTATCTTGATTTTTTATCGCTTAGAGTCATGAATGCTTCTGATACTATTTTCACAGTTCATTCCTTTCACTTTCTTGACACTCAACTTCTGCATTTATTTCTTCAGTAGTGAAGTTCCGAAGAATTGGTAGATCGAAAAACTTTTGATTCCAATTTAAAACTATAGTTACTTGCGTCAAAATTTATAGTGGGGACCTCAAACAAGCGGGGTGGCTTTCCAGTATGAGATGAGCTTCGTGCTTCTTGAATTCGTCCAACAACATCAATAGAAGCAAGTTTTCTGGGTGAGCAAAATAGGCGTTATGTTGAAATACGCGATCTATTAATAGCTTTAACTCTGCACGAAGCTATCGTGAGTTTGTTAGCAATTTCCAAAAAATTTTAGATCCATGTTTGCAAGTTGGATTTATTTTTATTTACACAAAACTCTGCTAATACTTGTAGCTGATATGTCGGATTTGAGGTACACTCAAAATATTCTGTACGTAAGATTAACTGAAATTACAATTTAAAATAAATGAAAGTTCACTTAAAAACCGGTCTACTCATTTTTCATATAAATTTAATCAAAAGTTCATTTAATTTTTAATGTTAAAAAATTAATTGACTTAATCCCGTAAAAAGAAAAGATTTTTCTTTTGTTTCTGATATTTTTACTGCCAAATAATCAAACCACAGGCTCCTTAAAAATAAAAGACTTTTCCTTTCCTTCTGTCATATATACTTGGTGGTTTGACTGTTAAAATTTTTTGAAAACAACGGACAATATTGAATGTAACCGAAAATACGTAATAATATGTCCTTAGTTTTTTAAATGAATGTTAGAATCAGTTAAAAATAAAATTGCTTACAATTTTAAATGTTTATCCTTTTTAAAATGACTGAACGGATTACTTCTGGAATAATGTACAGTCCGTTACTGTAATAATATTGTGAGTGTAGAATATATAAACGTAAAATTCTATATGCTTTTATTAGCCATGAAGCATGGGATATTTTTCCTGGATACCTGTTAGCTAAGCCATCATGACAGTGTCCACATATAACAAATATTGTTATTTCATACAAATATTTTTAATCTTAAGACCGTAAATTGTATTTCCGGAAGATGGCCTATAATTTAGGCAGTTTGTACTTGACTATGGATAGTTTCTCGAGAACTTAAAAGTCGTTAGGATACAGTAATATGCTTTTCTAAAACACAATGCTATCTTGTTAAGTATAAAAGGAATATGGTCGTTATATTCAAAATTTAAGAAAATTGAAGACCAAAGCGCGGGCTCTTGAACTAAAAAAAAATTAATATTTTACAGGGATCTAATGCAGACAAAAATACAACATATTTACGCTATTAGAAGTCGATACGAGAAAAAAAATTTTTTTACGCACCCTAATGTACATGTTATATTTATCCAATTCACAGACGTTGTCATCAATAACATTGTATCAAATAGGGCTATGAAACTTGTTAATAGCAGGTTTAAAATTCCTCTTGCTATGCACGAAAACGTCAAACTTTTTAAAGATGAAAATGGAAAGAGAGAGAGATATTATAGTTTCCGATTAGAAAGGAATTAAATTTATTGAAATATTATTTTTTTTTCGGTTTTCAAAGATACATACTATATTAACTATTTAAATTCAAAATTTCAAATGATAAACATTAATATTTTGAAATTTGACATGCGGCATTTGAAAAACATAGGAAACCAACTTGCAAAGTATACTTTATACACACAGAACAAAAATCAATGTAAAACAAAAATTAAACAATGTTGATTTTATGTCATGTAATTTTTTGCAAAAATATTGATTTTGTTGGAAGCTAATATTCATATTGATTCAATAAGATAAAATAACATTGTGCAATGTTGAATATACACAAGTCAACTTAGTAGTAAAATAAATCAAATATGACGTTAAATTAAGTTTGGATTTGATAAAATCAACATTTTAAATATCAATTTTAAATCAACGTTGCTAATAAGTATTTCACGAATTTCAATGAGAATTTCAAAAATTACAAAATTTCTTATACTTATATGAGAATTTTCAAAAGTTTTCGTATAAGATAAGAGGTTTGAAACTTTTCAAAAATATGGTTTATTGTCTTCTCATGATTTGGCGTTGTAAATAAAATAAATAAAATATTAAAAACGTAAATACATAATAGAAATAGTTTTTATTAAAATTTTTATGGGTTATTTAATTAAGGGCATCATTTAGAACCAACAAACTATTAGTGTTACTTTAATATGAGTATCGGTTTAATTTAAAAAGAATTTCGTGTTAGATCAATCATTGAATCGTATTAACCGAGTAGCATATTTACTTACATCTTAAATGAATTTCATGGTGAAAACATATTCAATCAATATGTAATTTATGTTGTTTCAAACTGCAACAATTTATATTCAACAAGATTCGTCATATTATATTAATGTAGGTGCATTTTCTTTCAATAAGTCTCGCATATTATATTGACAAGTGCTGCTGCTGCTTGCAAGTTGTCGTAAAGGCATGTTGATTTAACACGAAACGACTATGAAGCACAATCATTAACGAAAAATGTAAAATCAACCTTGTTTTCGCTGGTTTTACATTGTATATTTTTCTGTTTTTGTTTACATTCAAGTTGAAAATTTTTATAATAAAAAAATTTAATTGTGAAATTAAATTGTTTAATGATGGCTTTTTTATATCAGTAATTTTACTTTAATTAGAAACTACTTTCTAATTAAAGGTTCCATAAAAAATACTCATTTTATGAAGCTTAATAAACTGAACAAATTGAATTCATATCTATGTATGTACATTTAATTAATGTGTAGTGATAAGATTTCTTAACAATAGGTTTCAATCATAGAATATTTTTTTAATTAAATTACAGTGCAAAATAAAACTAATTTCCGATTCAGCACCCACAGCACAGGCCATCAAAGCATTAACACTTTGTTCCTCAATGGAATTTTAATGTGTACTTACATCCGTGGAAATTTTTTGGATGAGTGGAGAGGCAATCACCGATTGACAACGACGTTGATCAGCGGATCTTTAAAATATTTCCACACAACAGATTTCTTCAACAAAATAATATTTGTTAAATATTTCAAGGGATTTAAAAAAAACAACCCTTAAAAACAAAACTTTTTGAAATAATAATAATTTTCAATATTTTATATTTTCGCCTCAGTCAAATATTTTTGACAATGTACTTTGATTTTACAAAAAACGCTTGTGGTTTCTATATTTTTATGGTTGTTATAATTATAAGTTCACCTGTTATGAATTCGCCTTGCTCTGGCAGTCGATTGGCAACTTATTTCACCTGAAGTGTAAAATTTTATTTACATTTTAATGTTTATTTACATAAATTTGTTTCATACTAAAATTTTTAATAATTGATAAAAATAGTAACGAAAAGGAAAAATAAATAAGTTCAATTATTATGTTTATGTTTGTGTAAGAAATTATTCTTGTTTTGCTTTGCCTATACAAATTATTTAATAGCTTTGTTCATTTAATTTTCCATCACAAACCATCAACGAGAGAATAAAAAGAAATTTTGTAAAATTGCTCTCAAGTAACGATTATCTTATTTATACAATTCTAAAACTTTCGGTTTATCTTAATTAAATTGACTTAGACATCTTTTTTTGGTCCTGTTGATCCTAAGTTAAACTAAAATGGGGTTTCAACTTATTTTCGGAAACTTGATTTGTAAATACACAATTACAAAACAGATGTTTTAAAAATTCGGAGAAGCAAAAATTTTACTTTTAAGAATTTGCAAGAATTTGTAATTTCTTTTTCCTTTTGGACGCTCTTTTCTTGAAAACTTTTGGAGTTAATTAAATGAACAGATCTATAAATTTTTTATGTTGTTGTCAGATGTTTTCGGTAACAAGGGTGAAAATAGTGAAAAACAAAATGTCGGTTGGTTTTGATGTTGTATAATCAAGCTTGTTTGAATAAATATACTTTGACAAGGTGCTTGTGTTGTAAAAAGATCGGACCTTATATGTTAAAGCTATGAGCCATAAAAAGCTCATTACGTATACATGTACATCACATTAAAAGTTCACTAAACAACTAAACTTGCGATAGGCTCCACTGTGCGCACTTGCATGACCGTTAAAATTCGTTTAGTTTTTGTAAATTAAAATGTTTGCTATTTTCATAAATTAATTTTTATTTAAGACCCTGTAAAATAATTTCAATGTTCCTTATTTTTTTAACAAAACAAAGGCTACGTTTTTTTCAATTTTATGCAGATTTCTGCGGCAACAACTACAACCTCAAAATTATACAAGCTCTTGATTTAAAGTAAGAAAATTATTTAAAATTTAAAATTCCTGTTATTGTTGTTACACTATCTATTGCAGTGCTATAGAGGCTGTTGCCATTGTTGCTGTTATTGTAGCTTAAACTATAAGTACAAGGATGTCATTGTTAGGGTTTTGGTATTTTTGTGGCCACAAAATTTTAACCAAACAACCAACCCCAACATTAGACTTATAAAACCCTACCAACTGAAAGGATAGAAAAACCGACAGACAGTCACTGGCCCACTGGACGGACAAAACAAGCAAACAATCAACAAAACACCACAAATCTCTGCACACAATAGAAGTTACTGCATACAAATACAACATTACAAAATAAGAAAATAAAAATAAAAAACAAGTGAATGGAATTGGAATTGTATGACGTGTTTTTTTTTTGTCTTATTTCTATTAAACAGTAATTCAGGAATTGAAATCATACACACGTTGAGCTTAACAACAAAAAAAAATGGCCTCACAAATACTTACACACATACTACAAAATTAAAACAAAAGAATTGAAATAGATATGAATGAAAAAATATTCACTGAAATAAATATTACAAATATTAAAAAAAAACAACAAACAAATTTTTAAAATCCACATGGAAAAACAGTTCTAAGCTACACTTCCTTCCTCCACTATCACGGTGCAATTGTGGCACTGAAGCCTAGTCAGGATAAAGGCGGCCAACTTTTCATCAAGCTTTAAAAAATTAAAAAAAACAACAAAAATAAAATGGAGGTAGAAAACAATAATAACAACAACAAATCATTTATTTTTTCATATTTAAAAATTGTTTTCTTCTTGCAACATTTACACCCACATAAAAGTGAACAGAATTTAGTCATTGTAGCGTATCATTACATGCAACAAAATACCCAGCAAACACAAGGTTTTGTGTTTTTAAACTGAGAAGAACTTGAAAATTAAATCTTTCTTAAAAAAAACAAATGTTTGAGATTTTTTTTTAAATAATATGAAAAACACACAACAACGCGGAGAAATCATTCTCAAGTTAAGAAAAGTATTTATTTTCAAGTCATTTTCAAATGTTGCTCGCAATTTTAGATGTTTTATAAAAATTTGACTTAAATATTTCTCGCTCATGCGTGCTCATGCGTCTCTCAAATTTTTTCTTTAGTTTTTCTTCCAGTATATTTTCCTTTCACACATGTGCTCTCAATCTCGAATATTTTCTAAATTTTTGTCTAAATTGTCGTCGGTCCGAAATTATCTTCACGTATATCACATAATCAAAAAAACGAGATACAACCACTTCTCCTTAAACCTCAAGACTTGACGAGTTAAACCTGACTTGTGTGAACGGGGTCGAAGATCCTGAACTTTTGCTCCGGAAGTAGTGAAAATTTGGATCATCTAATAATATTTTTTATATATAATGTTGAATCTGTAGACCCGATTTCCCAAAGAAAATTTTTTTGCAGATACGTGAAGATAACTTCGGGGCGACGATGTGTTCTCAAATATTTTCTTAAATATTTTCTAAAAAATTTTCTCAAAGCTTTTTGCATATGTTTTCTCAAATCTTTTCTTCAATGTATTCGCCAACATATTCTCAATAGTTTTCTCAAATGTGTTCTCTAGCGTTTTCTCATATGTGTTCGAAAATGTTTTTTAAAGTATTTTCTAATTAATGAGATTAAAATTTTATTTTAGTTATTTTTTTTAAATTATTTTTCCAATATTTTGTGGAGGATGGAACAAGGAAGCTTTAATTACAATAGAATAACGGACAGAACTTTTTCGACGTTCGCTACACCATCCCAAAGGAGACCAAGACTTTTGTAGTTTTAGTTGTTTTTACTTTTTCTCTGTCGCACGATAATCTTATATTTTATGACACTTGGTATTGCTATCTCTTTTCACTAACAATCTCATGGAGGAAAAAAAGCTGATTTAAGCTGAAACACATCCTCATTGTTTCATCTCTGGTCTACGCTGTGATCATCTTCTTTCATGTGTTCTTCCTTATTTTAGGGTGGCTGCCAGAAGCTTATAGCTAACAGATAGTTTACCCAATTGTATTAAGAATAATGTTATGAGAATTATGCTGCATGTTGGTGTTTTCAAAGTAACGGTCCTTTCCGATTTTCGGTGATTTTTAAAATAAAATTCCAACCCAAGCAAATATGGCACGAATGCTGCTTACATTATAAAGAAACAACCGAGGCTTGAACTTTCGTAGGTCCAAAGTTAAGCAATCCTCGTGACATACCTGCTAAGGTTATAATTTTACTTAAAAAATTTCCGAAAATCGGTAACGAGCGTTACCTTGGAAACACCCATATAATGCTTCCCAAAAGTTTTGTGAAAATTTTGCTTCAAATTACTCCTTTTTATGGGAATCGATAAAAATTATGTTTTGTCAAATTTGCAATCGCAGTTTTTTATAAAAGTTAATATTTTTGAGAAAACGTCTGATTTTGCAAGCAATATTTAATAATAATATTTGAGAATAGTTTCTCCATATGGTTGTATGAAAATATTGGAGAAAATATTTAAAAAAAAAATTAATTTCAATGTGGAAATATGACATTAAATTAATTAATTTTTTCAATTGTTTCTCGAATATTTTCATACAACCACATGGAGAAACTATTCTCAAATATTATTGTTAAATGTTGCTCGTAAAATCAGACGTTTTCTCAAAGATTTTCCTTACACATTTGCTCGAATCTCTTCATATATGTTTTCTCAAATTAGTTTAAAAATTTTTCTCAAATATATTCTAAAATTTCTTCACAAACGAAATTCTCAAACATTTTCCCGATTAAGAGTTGCACATTTATAAGTATAGAACATGAATAACTATAGTTAATTTATATAATATAATGAATTTTTTCTTTCAAGTAGAGCACTTAATAAAATGTCAAGTTGGTTGGGTATTTGCGTATGTCATACAAACACACTTGTATCAAGGCATACACACACACATGTGTACATGCATGTGAATATTCATGTGTGTGTGTGAGTACTTTTAGGAATGATACAGGTTTATAAATTCCAGTGCAGTAGTTTCTGATGTTGTTAGTGTTGTTGTTTGCCTACGCCTCAGAGTAATTTGCACTTTATTGCATCTGGACTTGAAACGGAATAGTAAATAGGAAAAAAAATCGTGTTTAGGGCTGCTTTCAATCTAGTTGCATTTGCAGCATTTGCAACTAGCAGTTAGTAAAGGGTGTTTTTAAGATTAGTGTTAAAGCTTTATAAAATCTTTAAGCATATAAAAATTGTATTTGTAAGATATAATCGGCCTCAGAAATTAACTCTTTACTGGGTACACCTTACACAGATTTTTACATAATTGCTTAATAGATAATAAGATCGTGATTGATCTCGAAACATCTGATATCAGTTCGACACCCTGTGCAGCTAAAGTTGTCGTTATATTTGCATTTGCTACATTCCATAGAATTCCTTTTTAAATAAAATAATTTAATTTGAAAAATTAAGTTAAAGCTAGAAAAATGTACCAAAAACCACAATTTGACAATAAACAATGATAGAACAAATGAGTCAGCTGTGCTCTCGAGTTTACCTGGTACGAATTCGCCTTGGATGTACTAAAATTCATTTTACTAATATTTGTAATATGAGAAAATTTGTATGTTTATGCACCACTATCAGGTGATAACCACTTAATGGACTTAGATAATATTCTGTAATAGGACCACAACTGAAATAAGCGACATTTTCTGCCTCTATGGAACTATCTAAACAATTTCAATGAAATTTTAAATGTCGACAGATCTGAGTCTGGAAGGACACATACGTACTACATTTTTTCACAAATACGACCCATGGAATTCATTAGCTTTTGCTAATGAATTCTACGTGAACGAAATCACGGGTAAAAGCAAGTAACTTCATAAACAAATATTTTATTATTATTTTTTATTTCAATTTACATGAAAACATTGTTTTCCTTTTACAATCGCATAAGAAGTTACAAGCCGAAATGCCTCATTAGTTTTTACTTTTCGTTGCCGTCCAGTGCCGTTCTCTTCTTTAGAAAATATTTCTTACTTACTTGTTCTGTATCTGAACTTGTGGATATGGACGATGTAGTTATAGGAATGAAACTTGTAAATGTTTGCAAAATGTCATTTATTTCAGAAAAAAACATAAATTTGTATATAAATTTTTAAAAATTTTAATTAAAATAAACAAAATTTAAAACAAAATTTGTAATATTTCACACCACAAAAACTAATACATGCACACTCTCGGCTGTTACTTAACGTTGTATCAAGGCAAATTCATAACAGTTGGACTTAGTATTACAACAACTACAAAACTACAAAAACCACAAGCGTTTTGATTTTGTAAAATCAAAGTACATTGTCAAAAATATTTGACTGAGGCGAAAAAATAAAATATTGAAAATTATTATTATTTCAAAAAGTTTTGTTTTTAAGGGTTGTTTTTTTAAATCCCTTGAAATATTTAACAAATATTATTTTGTTGAAGAAATCTGTTGTGTGAAAATATTTTAAAGATCCGATGACCAATGTCGTTGTCAATCGGTGATTGCCTCACCACTCATCCAAAAAATTTCCACGGATGTAAGTACACATTAAAATTTCATTGAGGAACAAAGTGTTAATGCTTTGATGGCCTGTGCTGTGGGTGCTGAATCGGAATTTAGTTTTATTTTGCACTGTAATTTAATTTAAGAAATATTCTGTGATTGAAACTTATTGTTAATAAAGCTTATTACTACACATTAATTAAATGTATGAATTCAATTTGTTCAGTTTATTATAAGCTTCATAAAATGAGTATTTTTTGTGAAACCTTTATTTCTTGACCCTTAATTTATACTGATACAAGAAAGTAGTTTCTAATTAAAGTAAAATTACTCTTATAAATTGATATAAAAAAGCCATCATTAAACAATTTCATTTCACAATTACATTTTTTTATTATACAAATTTTCAACTTGAATGTAAACAAAAAAAAAAATTAATTTTGACATCCAACTTTAGTTCGCCTTGCATAAAACTAAAAAGGAATTATCAGCTGCGCTATCATGTTCACCTGTTATGAATTCGCCTTGTGTTGTATTATATTTTCGACAGATTTGTCCATAACAGAACAGAACGAAAAAGTAACAAGAAAACACACATACAGATTTTTAATTGAACAGAAACAAAACAGTTAATCCGTAACAGAACAGGACCAACAGACTAATTCTGCCTGAAGAATTCATGCCCATTTTATGTATATTTCCAGAGAAAAAAAAACAATTATAGAATGCCAAAAAATTATTATTTGTTTAAGTATTTAGAACATTGTTTCTATTTCGGTAAATAAGTATCAAAAAAGAGAAGTTCATGCAATGACAGTCCCAGGCAAAAATTTTTTGAGTTGATGCAAATTTGCAATACTACCGGCTCCAACATTTAGTATTTTCTTGACTTCTTTGGAAGCTCTCGCTATTTATTGGTTTAAATAACTCACAGAAAAAAATTTTGCAATCAGATTTGTTGAAAATAAAAATAAAGTCGAATAGGATCTGCATTCATTTAAATCCTGTGTTTTCAAAAGTCATAAAGAAAATATTTTATTATATTTTTTTTTTATTTGAAATCTATCTATTATACGACAATAAGCAAATGTGGTAACTTAAATATTAAATAACAGGAGTTTTGTAGTCCCATTGGACTGCATAGCAGTCCATTTATATAAAAATTATATACACAGTATGTACACATTTACAAAGGGAAGACAGACAAGCCTCCAAAGGGCACGTTTAACACATGAAGTCGCTTCAATCCACGTGTTTGACAGCTGCTGTCCAATAGTGCAACAGCCAGGCAATTACTATGGCTATTTAATCTTTAAATATACTCGTAGTTGTCATTGAACCTCGTAATGAGGATATATTTAAATCGTTATGAATATTTTTGTTTGTGAAAAATCATGGAGCTGCAGTAATAGTGTTCAAGTTTTTGTCTGCTATTAGGAAAATATAAAAATATTTTCAATTAATAGACGCATAATTTTGTTCATCAAATAAACAAAAAACATTATCACAGAAAATTTTAGAATTTTTGTTCTGTGCTTCAAAGATTGTATTAACAATTGTGGCCTTATAAACTAAAAATTAAACTGACAATCATAAACATATCGCTCCTTTATTGCAACGTATAGTATATCTCACAAAACGTGATTGTTGAGTTAAGAATGCATAATTATTTGTCGTATCGTTCTTCATTTTGTGTTAAAAATTTCTAAAAATATCTTGTTTACTCAACTCTCTAGGAGATAATATCTTCTAATTTTTCCATTGAGGTGTGAGTATGACTACGTTATACGTCCCAATAAAGTAGCAAAATTTAGTTAAAATTATGCAGTTGCAAATAAATATTAAAAAAATTCCAAAAAAAAAAAATTAGCACACCTTTGAGCGGTATAAGAACACAAACTTTTCAAGTATCCTGTTGATACAAACTATCTGCTGTTTTTATTTTTAAAGTGGCAACAACAACTAACAGAAGTTGTCATAATATTATAAATGTGTTTTTCATGTTTCGCATAAAAAGGAAAACTTCATTCTTAAAAAATAAAAAGCAGATAAAAAAGTATAGCTGCTGTCGCTTGAATCGAATCAGGTTTCTCGATTCCTAAAGCTTTTAAATCATCTTAATTTTCGCCGTCGTATTAGAAATTGTGTAGATTTTCACTTTAAACTAGACTTTAGCATAAATAAGTTCTAACCCCAGCTTCTCATTAAAAAAACTCTATGAAGAATTATAGACACCAAATCTTAAATTGAATCTGAGTGGATTGGATGTGTAAAATATTGTGCTGATTTTTTAGTATTTATTTTAAACTTAAGTTTATTATAAAATTTGTTTAAAATTATAAAAAAAGGAAATAAATAGTAGGAACAGTGTCTTTGATTTGTCACTTTTATATTTATGCTTGTATGTGTATGTGTGTGTGTTTGTGTTCTTGCCTCTGTACGTTTTATTTACTTTAGTAGTCCTTTTTTAGCAACCCAGCAGTTGTATGTTCTTACTTCTGCTTTTTTTATTATTTATATATTTTTTTTTTCATAAAATATTTTCTATCTGTCCGTTTATTTAGCCGTTGGTGATTTTTTGATGAAAAGTTTTCACAAAGCTTTACTTTTATTTTTGCATTGTTGCTGTTGTTGCTATAATTTTTTTTATCTGGCTGATTTTTATTTTTATTATTATTCTCGTAGTACGAGTACTCGTATACTATCATTTGTAAACATTTTATTTTTTCAGGGTGTATTATATCATAAATAAATATACAAATATATACATATATAAATTTAAATTTTTTATCTTACAAATAATCATCAGTTTGCAATATTTTCTACTGTCATCGTTTTGTATGTGCAGTGCATGTGATGAAACGTGTTTTTGTAATCAGTGCTGCCTGCCATCATCGTGGTCGTCGTCATTTTAACATCTTCTTCTTCATAGTTATCATTAGAACTTTAAAGCAAATATGTATCAAGTATTTGTTATTTCTTATTATCATTATTATTTTGTTGTTGCTGTTGTTTAGTATTTCTCTTTATGCTGACAATCATCGGTGTTGCAATTTATTATTTGCTATGGGGGCAGCAAAAAAATCAAATGAAATAAGAAATAAAGATAAGAAAGGAAGCAGTGAATACTTTAGGCTAAAAAGGTGTTTGATTTAGAAATTTGCCAGCTCATAGGAAAATTATTTCTTTAATCATTTTTCATAAAACAAAATAACATAAATAAATTTCTTTGAACTAAAAATTATTTGAAAAAATATAATGTTTCATTATTTAAATTATTAGTTGTCAAATGATTGAAGTGTTGCATACAAGCGTTCAATGTTTGAGTCTGAAAACTGTGGAAATTATATTTAAGGCGATGGCGAAAAAAAACTAGACACACACAGAAAAAAAAAACATTGTAAAGTCAACTAAAACAAGGTTGATTCAACTAGTTTTGTTAACAATTTCGCTTCATAGGCGTTTCATGTTAATTTAACATGATATTAAAGTAAAATCAAAGTTATAGTTATTCACTTTAAAATCACTAGAAATCATGCTGAATTGACATTGTACGCTAATTGAATCAAAGAGATTGTCATGTCAAAGCAACGTAAAGATCCTTACTGAAACAATATTAAGAAAATTTATAACAACACGAATGTTACAGCCATATTGAAATAACATGAAAAGATGTTAAAATTACAGGAAATTCCATGTTAATTTAACATGGTTCCTTTATTGAAATACGTAATGTTATTTAACAATGGGACAGGCAGTTAGTAAAAATCAGTTAATTAATTTTTTATCTTTATTCATTTATAAATACATAAGTACATATAGCAAATACATTTGGCTTTACAAATATTTGTTTCTTTAATATATTTTACGATTATTGTGTCGTATTTCGAACAACTGGAATATTTACTATAATATTTGGTCACTAACAAGATTAATATTTTCTCCTCCGGTATCTAAATTTTTCACATACCTTTTTAAATTCATATTATTATTGTTAGCTGCAAACAGAACAAAGAATTTAATTCACTTAAAATTTATAACACTGCACTTCTGATACGTAGTAAAGCTGCGATAGAATGAAACTTGCCAATTTCTTGAATGCTGTAAAGTAGCGGTAGTTTTTGCATTTTTTCTCTTTTATCATGAATTAGTTTCATTTCAACATGTTTCACGTTGTTTCAACATGTTTCATGTTTTTTTTTAACATTGATTTAACTTTTATAACATGTTGATTTAACATAAGCCAACCTTTGTTAATATTTAAAATAGACAAGAGTTTTTTCAAAGTATTCCAATATCATTTTTAATTTATAATAATGTTGCTTTTACAATAGTTAATATTGTTTCAACTATATGCAATGTTGATTTTACATGAAAAACTGCAATTATTACTTCAAAAACGGAATTTAAAATACTAAACATTGATTGATGTTATTTTAACTCTGTAAAAGGTAAAATTTAAAATAAACAATGTTATTTCAATGTGATTAATTTTACATCAACTTATTTTAATACTAAATTAACAATTTTAATAATTCATTTAACTTAACACAATGTTTAAAGTAAATTCAATTGTATTTTTTCCACATATTAACAATGGCTACATATCAACATTTCTTCATGTTGATTTTACATTGGATTTTTTTCTGTGTGCATGTCCTCAGTAAATGATTTTTTAAATATTTTTTTGCGGACTCTCCAAGTAAACATCTATGAATTTACGAAATATTTTCATTGAAAACCAATTAAAAAAATTACGAAAACTGACTTTTGGAACAAAACCAGACATGTCTTCGGCAAAGTAGAGAAAGATTTACTGCCGGGCCACGATGTTTTTCGTACAATTATTTTTAAAACAACAACAAATTCAAAATTTTTTTTAAATGTAATTGTACGATAGAACGAATACGTGAGACATCGTGGGACTGGCAGTTAAGAAAGATTCCATTTATCTTACAAACTGAAACGTATCACGAGATTCATGCAAAGCATGGAATTGTACACATCTTGGATAAAGACTGGAATCCTTATTAGGTGAAACAACTAGATCACTACCACACCAAATTTATAGTATCAGAGATGCAAAGCGTATACTGATAGACAGAAAGTCCACCTTAACAGAACCTCAAAATGCAGCTTCTATATCAAACACAAACATTCAAGGCCGTTGTGGTAGTCGTGGAAAAGAATACGGCAGCGGTCGTGCAAGAGGACATGGCAGAGATCGTAGAAGTTACGAGTGGAGTCCTGCATTAACACACATAAGGTACGGGATAAAAGTATCGAACTTTTACAATGTTGAATACCCACAAAATGACACATCTTTGCTAAAGACATCAAAAAACACCCCAATCCTCTCCAAAGGCTTGCATGGATTCATGAAATTAACAAAAAAAAAAAAAAGAGAAAGATGTGGTGAAAATTTTTCAAAATCACTTTGAAAGTAAATGGGTTGAAAACAGTAAATTACAATGGTTTAAAACCAATATCTTAATGTGCCAGAACCTAATAATGATGCCCACAGTGATAGTGATGATGAGTATAAAGAGGATGATGATGAATTATGTGATTGCTGCGAGATTGACATACATGATTTTTTATAGGATTATATTATAAGATTAATCTTAAATTTTTTCATGTTACTAATGAATAATAATTTATCGTACAGTGTAAAAAGTTTTTTCAAAGCTGGACATGTCCCTCAGATTTTCAATCATAACCAGACATGTCCAAACCCTTCAAACAAAACCAGATATATCCATTTAAAAAATTAAATAGAAAATAGCCAGTCAATGCTTAAAAAACGAAAACCAGTCCTATATTCAAGGTTAGGCAAAATTATCCTGTGAAAAGAAAAAAATCCTTGCTAGTCTCTATCTAGGTCGTTTTCTCCTAAAAAAACAGTTAACGGGACTAGCATGGTTTTGTTCGCCAGCTCCCCACTTATTGCATATAATGCAGTAACGATCAAAAATAAATATGAGGATGTATTTCTGAGAGAGTTACCCAGCACACATAATGTCAAACACTCAAAATAAGAAAACAAGAAAAAAAGTTTAGATTAAGAATTTTTGTCAGATTTAACCAACTTATTAAATGAGTGTAATTTAAATTTTAAGGAAAAGAAGAAATATACATTATATGGTCGAAATTCTCTTCAATTTTTAAAAATTTCAATATTATTTTTACTTCTTTTTTTTTTGTGTTCAATTGTAATTGAAAAGCGTTTGTTTATTATGCTTCAACCAACAACAATGCTTAATAAATTTCTGAGCAAAAATGACGATAGTCCACCGCATGTGTTTTCATCGCTTGCTCAACGATGAGTGAATAAAAGTATTTAAAAGAGCGTAACAAATGTGTGTAAATTTTTTCCAACAATTGTTGTATCGGACGAGCGTATAAGTGACAACAACTATGCGGAGTTCTATATAACGTATACGTAGTCCACATATGCACACTAGAAAGTAGCATTATTTTGTAGTAGAGTTGGGTCCAACTCGTTCAGTGGCTCGTTTTAGAATCTTGATCAAACCGATTTATATAATATCAGCCTTATTCACAAAAAATTGTTATTGAAGACATTATGCTCACATTAGTTAATGATCAGTTTTAGTCTTATTAGCCAGTAATGAGAAACCTTATTCACAAACGTTTAATAAAGCAAAATTAACTATTAAGCGTTATTTCAGTTTTGTGAGTGTGTGTTAGCTACACTTTGTTGTATGAATTGTCAAGTTAACATTAATAAATACTCGATTAGCAAGTATTCTCTAATGGTTGGAAAAATGTGAAATTAATTCCATATAAAGGTTGTTAAATCAATTTAGATTAATAGCATATTGCTTATAATATCCAAATATATATATAAATTTATTAAGACGTGTTAAAATGGCATTGCCAACAATATGTTTTGATAAAATATTACAAAAATATTCAAATACCGAGTACGTTGCAGTTTTTTATGCGCCACTAATTTATTTCGCTGATTTATTTGGAAAATTTTTGGTGGTTACAAAGTGCAAAAACAAAAAAAAAAAAATGCGTGGAAGAAGACAAAGCGAGTGTTAATTTATCAATGATCAGGTAAAATTATGCGTTTGCGTGTGTATAAATATGTACGTATGTACGTACATTTTATTGAACTTTTTTATGTTAACTAGACTTTGCTGAAGGAGTTCTCCACAATAGAAAACAAAAATACAGACACCAATTACTTCATAAAAAATGTACTCATTTTACAGTTACATATACTTTGCTCAAACCTTCCGATTGTCGAAATTAATTGCATTTAAAACATTCATATTTTTTCACACTTTCAAACTTTCACAATTGCTGTTTTTTACTTTTAACAATACAAATGTCAACTTATTAAGCAGATAAAGAAGGGTGATGCCTACAATACATTTTATGAGTTTATTAGTGTCTAATTGCAGCTTCATAGTGCTATTAAACGTTTGTGAATACTACTTTAACGATTTTTGTTTATTAGTCTCTAATAAAACGTTTGTGTATAAGACTGTATGGGGTTCGATTAATGGTTTTTATCGAAAACGAGCGACTGAGCGAGTTGAGCCCAAGTCTATTTTGTAGACTCAACTCTACTATTTTGCTACATTTTACCTATTTTATTTACTATTGCTTTTAGCTCCCAATTATCGAAATTGAAAGTTTGTTTCAAACTTGTTTTATTAAGCTGGATTCACTCATGCGATCCGGACAAAATGTTTGTCCATAGTATGAATATATTACTGGATGGTCCACAAGAGTGTTACATACATTCAATTTAATCCTGGTAAATTAAGTTCTTATAGCAGAACGGAATCCTCAATATTATCACTACACACAGCTATTAGCTTCAATCAAAATAAAAACGAATTCCATTATGCATTTTCGAACATTTCAAACTTAAATTTTTTTGGTAAGAACCATGTTGTTCTTTTAAATCTATTAAAAATTTGCACCCGCTTTTAAAAAACATATTGAAGTCTGAGCCAATACCTCTTTCTCTTTATTTGAAATAAGTTTATTCATATTTCAGGTATTATTTTAAGTTTTTTTTTTCTTTGCTACAAAATTTATGAACTTCTGCAGAAATCAAAACAATATGCGTGTTGAGGCAAACACAAAATAAAAAGTTCCCAAAACTTAATTTAGTGTCACTTCAAATTAAGCCTACATGAAAATTTTCTGCAACAGTTAAACTGAAAAGAAAAACTTTATCACACTTTTCCACCCAGCTTAAAGTAATAGATGCATGAACGGGCAGAGCAGACACTCAGACACATGTACTCACACCCACACATAGAACTAACATGCGAATTCTTTATCAAACCATAAAGTAATTCTACTGGAAAAAGAGAAAAAACATTATAATGAGTGAGAAGAAAAAGAAATGGCAACAGAAATTAAAGGACATCCTTAATAAGAGTATTACAAGAGACTACCGCACAATGGCACAAACACGAGAACAACAGAAAATAAATTTTGCAAATAGAAAGAACGTATGCAACACGTTTAATAATGCACTTCGAAGAGGATTTTGTGTGTTGTTGTTGCTGCTGTTCACTTTTTATTTTTAAACTTCTAAAAAGTGTCATGCATGCTGTCATATGTGACAAACTAAAAAAAAAGCAACAATAACTAAAATAAAAATAAAATAAAAAAATATAAAAACAATGTTTTAATAAAAAAAATTACATGCTGTTGCTACACAAATATTTCTGCAAACACCAACAATCATTGTTTTATTTTAAAACTCACATACATGGACAAACACACGAACGTGAATCCCCGTACAGATACTTAACAAAGCATGTCTAATGTCTACGCTTATGAAGGCATAACAATTTTCTGACATTTGAAGTTTTAAAGAAAATAAAATATAAAAAAGGGAGGAAAAAGAAAAAAAAAAAACAAGATAAAACTGAAGAGACAATAAAAGTAATAATAAAGTCATGTTTACGTTTCACAATAAATTTGAGCACATGTGTGCTTTGAAAGACCGGCCCTTCTAAAATGTTATCAATGTTCTCGACTGAATGAAATAGATTTTTTGTATTATTTCTATGTTCAAAGTTTTTTTTACTAAGCCAGGCTTTTCGCCGACTTAATTTTTATTAGGAAACAAATTGTTTGAACATGTGATAATTTTTAAGGAATAAATCTCTGGCATAATATATTCATTCTTTTTAGAACTCTCAATAAGTCAAGAGCTTCTCAGGCAGATTCACACAAGTAATGTATGTAAGTTGGTTGAAAAGGTTTTGTTTTATTTTAATACCAAAAGCAGGAATCCCCTTCTGCCCGTGATCTCCCTTCTCCTATCTCCCCGGGAGCAATATATTGTTTTCTTTGCGTGTAAAAGGCAGAAATTTCCATCTGTTCCTCAATCCACTCACTTGTTTTTCAAAGCAAGTTTTTGCCAAGTTTGCACTTTGAAGTTTCGACAAACTGTGGAACACCTTTAGTTAGCATTGGTGACTGTTTGTGGTGAAATTGTCCAGTTCCATTCACAAATTGAAATTTAATTATTTTAAGCTTTATTAGCGAAACGAAAAAAAGTTGGATGGGTCTATTGTTGAAAGCAACCAAAGTTTAGTGGCGTTCCTAGTTACCAAAATTACATTACGGATGGCAACAAGGGAATCACAGTTGTCAACTTCAGTTTCAAAATAGGCTATTTTTCGGAAAGCATATAATTCTGGTTGATGTATGTATATTTTATTAAAAGAAATAATAACTCAAATTGAAAAGAAATTATAGTTTTTTAATAAATTATTAATATTTTCCACATTATATCCGTATATTTTTTCTTTTTAAAGGCTTCACGATGCTTAAAATTACCACAAATTTGCGATTTTAATTCAACAAATGGAAGCTAATTCAAATGTAGCTCGAGGTGAAAATAAAGCCTCAACAAATGAGGAAACTTAAACAGGTTCACCAATATGCACTTCATATGAATGGTGAAGCAAAATTGGAAAAGATAACGTCACAAAATAAGAAAAACCGTGACATCACAGGTCACTGGATTAACTTCTCTTTCGCCATTGGAGAAGGCGGTAGCAGACCTTTCTGGTGCTTTGAGGGTTTTCCTCATCTGTTAGTTTGGAAACAATCCAATTGTTACAGAGCTTTTACTTTACTAGGCGGACCGCCTCACTCAAAACCACTGATTAAGCCACGTCGAGGTTGAAGTCACTGCCATCGGACATTTAAAAAGTTTCCTGCGCATAAAAACCTCAAAGCTGCACATACTTTTCAGAGTGGAGGTATTGCTGTTGACCGGTGGCTTTTTCTAAAGTGATTTTAAAATTTTTCCACTAAATAAACAACTGCATTTTTTGGAAGTTAAAAAATTTATTATTGAAAATTATTGTAAACATAAACAGGGACTCACGGGACAAATGGTAATTCTAAAGGATTCGAGTTATCTCATCAATTCCTTCTAATACTCGTATATGCCACTGATTGCACATTTTGTTCCATGATGAAATAAACAGGTGGCATTACTAGGGCTACAACTACAACATTTCAACAAAAAAAAGGAATTTTTGTTTGTGTAAAGTTTAACCAAATGACAAAAATAATTGCGAACAAAAATTAAATTGAAGCGCTCGATTCGTAAAGCAGCTCTGGGCGAGTAAACATCACGAGTCGTTGGCAATTATTCTTTCAGTGCAACCAGGCCACTGTCGTGTATTCGCCTTCGAGAGTTTTGCGTCTCACTCTCTCGCGTGCGATTGTTGGTTGGCGTCGGTTAACGGTACCGAGTATAGTGTTCAAGCAATCTCATTAGAACAAATTTAAAAAAAATATTATGAAGTGGTGGAGTACCAAACAGAAGTCGATCAATACGGGAGGAAAATTTTGGTGGCGGTATATCCCATAGGATCAGTTAAGTAAATCTGCTATCCTTCGAATCATCGAAGGGGAATGCAGTAATCTCAAATCAAATCAAATTGAAGCGCTGCACACAACGATGAAGCTTGTTTTAATTGAAACTAAAGTAAATATGGCGATACTGAATTAGATCTTGCTGCTGATCTAACGCGGAATCAAGGAGCCGTACAGAAGATAGTGGCATTTTAAAGGAACGTATTGAATATTTTAATAAGAAAAATAAACACAAATTGAACAAACAAAAACTTGGATATTTTTTAAATATAAACTAGAGATTGGATTGTGAGTGAATTTTCACTCAGTGCTCATACGCTCATACTGATCCGTTCTGCTAGTCTGATGAATAAATTGTTCCAATAATAGTTTATGAATAAAAATAATTTTAATTTATCATAACAATTTCTAAAACTAATAAAGAAAAGAGTAAAGTCAGATTTGTGCTTGAGCCAAACAATTCCTTTCCACATAAACCTAAAACAATTCAAGCAATTATGTACAATCATTAATTCAACAATTATACGAAAAAATAACAATATAGCAAAAAATCACGAAACAATCACGCTCAATTTCTTTGTACTCACTTTCGTGCATGATTCACACTAATCACGTGGCATATTAATGCCACCGGTTTATTTCACCATATTTTGTTTTTTATCAGAAAATAGTTCCACTTAGCTTATCGTCGTTAAAAATAAAATTTTTGCTTTTAAAAATCACTTTTTTTTAATTAATTGTCTGATTGTTTACAATTACTTTAGTTGCTGAAATGTCAAAATAAATATTACCGATAACTTTATGGCAACTAACAAAAAATAATGCAATAGATCTTTGTTGCTTTCGGTAATAGATGCGATTTTGGCATTCATGTAAATTTCGTTGATCATGTCAAAGGATATTGAAGGACTACTTGCTGAAAGTCGATTATCAGCAGCAGTTTTTGTTTACAGGCTTATAAAAATAATTGCATAAAATAATTCTAGTTTTCATCTCTTATGGGACACTAACTTTGAGAACTTAAATTAGAAACTGTAAATTTGAAAATATTTTCTGAAAAAATTATGTAGTTTATTTAGAAGTGTTTAAACAATAAAATTGGAATATGAAATAAAAATATGTTAGCGTAGTTTAACTCTACTGGCTTTTAGACGTACGTACACATATCATCTGGTTCAAGCTTAGTAATATTTTTTTTAATTGCTAAACGCATAATTTTTTTCACATTTCAGATAATTTATTTAATTTCGCGTTTAATCTCATAAAAATTTATGTTTGACAGCCCCACGACGACGACCTTAAGCGGAAGTTATTTAATAAAAAAAAATACTCCTTACAAACACATACATATCAACGGTCGTGCAACAATGGAAATGCAAATATTTATAATAACAACAAAATACACTCCAAACATAAAAATAAAAAGAAAAAAAATCGGATTCAACTCGGCAACAAAAAAAAGGCATAATAAAAAAATACTGTCGAGAATGAGAGAAAAGGCGACACATTTAGCGCTAATTAGCCTCACGGGCAAGCAGCAGGCAACACCCGTGACACACTCAAACTCAAACATTCTTGAAACATTTTGAAAGCCCAAACAAACAAACACAAAAACAGGCAACACTGCCAATGTTTGTCATATTATGCCATCATAGACTCAAGGCAACCAAACAATTATTCAGACAAATTAATAAGAAGCACAAGAGTGAGTTTTCAATGGGTCGATTTCAAGTCAGTTAGATGAAGCAACAATAACACAAAATTTGCTATAGAATACACAAACAAACAAACTAGCATACAAAGCTTTAGAGATTGTGCTGCTTTTGCCAGAAATAAGGACACCAGGATATTTTTGGTAACAAACTTCATAAATAAACGTGAGTATGAAACGCTTAATTAGGCTGGTTTAAATTCTATAGCCACGCGCAGCAAGCAGTTACACCAGAAGCAGTCTTTTGGTTCGAAATTATGTCGTCTTGGGACACATTGCATTTCCGTTGGTTTTATTTTTATTTGAAGTTTCTTTGCAGCAAAGAAGAAAATATGTATGTACATATATTTACCGCACCACCTCTTGAACCTAAAAGCGTGTTTAATGTTGTTTAAAAGATTAAGTTCAGTATTAGGCGGCTTATTTGCTATTGTTGTTATTTCCGCCGCTGCTGTTCGCTGGTAAATTAATTTTACCTTAAGGATAATAATAAGGATTTGTGTATTTTTTTATTTATGTGTTTTTGTTACATTTTTCTCTTTCGGCGAGTTAAGATTTAGTCTGCGTATATTTGTGAATTTTCCATATTCACTTATTGTTCGGACTGTTATATAAGGAAATAAATGTTAAAATAAATTTTATAGAATGAAATTGAAAACTTTAATAAGATCTGGCATGACACCATATTTACTGTTGGCTTCACACTTGCTTTTGACACATTACAACACAATGTGATAAGGAAAACTCTAAATTGCAAAGGCGTTCCCGGGAAGAAAATTAATCTCATTAAGGAGCTATTAGAACATCCACTCGATTAATATTTGTTCCATTATTTAATCGAATAATGAAAGTAGTTAATTTCAATTAACTCGGTTTGTAAAGTGACGTGGCCATTAAAGAGCTCAGTAAAGATTCCGCAACATTAATTGAGTTTTATGGAATAATAGAGTTCTTAATCAACAATTTGGAAAAGGCGAATAATTATTTTTCAAAAAATTTAAGTGAAAGGGCGTTTTCAACGTAAAATTTTACTGCAAGAAAACAAAAGAAAAAAAACTGTTTAAGAAGAAAACATCTAAGCTGTATACTATTTATAAAAGACTATTTTAATAGATGTGATTCAAATATTGTCAACAGTACACTTTTTCGTTAAACGTAATTTTTGATGTACCATCATTTTTTAAAAGTTTTAGAACTTTTTTCGTGGGTTCAAATGAATTGTTATTTTATTGTTTATTTTTAAATACGTTTTTTGTTTTATTGTATTTTGTTTGTTTGCTTATTAATAAATAATAAAAGTATCAAATCAAACACACATGTGTGTTCCATTGCAATGCATTTATTTGAATTTTTTATTAATTATTTGAATTGTTCGAGATATTTGAACAACTTGAGGAGCTATACAGCAACGTATTTTGTTCCATAATCGATAAGGGTTCGGCAAGCAAACCTCCAGTTTTCGGGCGATCTCATTGACGGTGTTAAAATCTTTTGCTATCTGTGGAATATAATTTCAAAAAGAGGCGGGAGCAAAGATCTACAGCAGAGACTTTGCCAAGCAAAGCAAGCGAATGACACGTTTAATAAATTCTGGAGATCGCAAATTTTTTTCAAATGCTGTCAAAATCAAGGTGTTTAATAGCAACATGTATGTCTGTGGAACCTGGAATATTTCGAGTCGAGAAATGAGTTGTATGCAGGCTTTTGTAAACCGCTGCCTCAGGCGTATATTTAGAATGCTTCGATATCAATTCTGGATTTCTGGAATTTAACCAATCAAGTATTAAGTATGAATATCCAATTGCGTAAATTTAGTTGGCTGAAACACACAATGAGAACGCCAGCAAATGATTTATTTTTATGACCGAGGAGGCCTGGTAGACCTGCTAATACTTGGGAACGCCAAATTAAGAACGAGTGGCATGAGCATGGTGTGTCCTGTTGATATAAAAACGATGTCTACTAATAGAATACAATGGAGAACATTTGTTGTGGCACTGTGTTCTACTGGGAATTGAAGGCTTAAATAAATATATACTCGTATGTTTACTTTTAAGTTTGACAAAAAAGATATACAGTATGACCTCGGTTACTGCAACCCTCGATGAGAGCAACTCGTCGATTATTGCAACAACTAAAATATTTACATTATAGACTCAGTGTATGCAACTTGGCAAAAATTTGTGACTCAGTAAACGCAACTTTTAAATTTTGCCGTCAGGTTGTTTGTTTTTTTCTTAACTATTTTTTGCCGTTTTTTTTCTTAGAATATACAAATACATACTATGTGTATGTATGGAAATTGTATTTAGTCTAGAAGTGATTGTCTTTGCGAAGAGTTCTTCTTTTGAAACATAAAGATGCCAGTGATTAATAAAAGAGTTAAACTTACAATTAAAGAAAAAAGTGCAATTCTCGAAAAACTCAAATTATGCAGCTGAAGATGAAGATGTTGAAAGCGAAAGGGAAATTGAAATCACTAGCATTGTCCAGGATTTGCCTAAAATAAAGTCCAAGGATGCCATTAATTCATTAAACATTTGTATTCTATGGGCTGAAGAAAACAAAATCGGCTTAAAAAAAGTTTTGTTTCTTCAAGATCGCGAAACTGCAGACCAGAAACGTATTTCTAGTACCAAAAAACAGTCTAAAATTTCTGACTTCTTTTAAAACTAGAACAAATGACCCATTACTCATATTTTGTACATAGAATGTGTATTTTTTATTTATTTATTTATATTTTTTTTAAATTAAATTACATATGTTTGTATGTAATGTTTTGTGTTTTATATTATTATTAATAAAATGAATTAAATTTTCTTGAAAAACTATCATTTTAGAAGTAAATTGATAACACTAAAGTTGTTTTATTTAAAAAATATTTTAATTATGCACAAAATTATCTTTAGGACAATATAAACTAGATATTGTTTGTATATAAATACTTAAATCAGTGTTTATATATGTGTTACTCGGTCAATGCAACAACCGCGGTTCTTGCAACTGCCTTGATTTTTATTAGTTGCAATAACCGAGGTCATACTGTAGATGATTTTTAATTAATTCTTATGTTTTTTTTACCTTCTATTTTCTAAATGAATCTAATTTATCTCGAGCAATAGGTAAATTTTTTTATTAAAAAACGTTAACAAAATTTTATTAAAAAACGATATTTCGGCATTTCTTTGTGTAAATTTACACAATTTTATATATCCCTGAAGAGGCCACACAAAGAAGTGGCGAAATATCGGGTTTTTAATAAAATTTTGTTAACGTTTTTAAATAAAAAAAATTTACCTATTGCTCGAGATAAATCAGATAGATAATTTTTAATTTAAATAAAAATTTAGTTTGTTGAAAGCTAATAAGCCAGGCTTGTGTTAGTCAATTTGATTTACTTGTATTAATACATTGAGTGCCGTACGTTTGACTACTACTTCTAAAAATTCCTCTGACGGCCACGTCATACGTTTTTGTGAGACATGGGTTATTGCATCGTTCATTTTCTTATTCGTTTTCGCACGACTCTATTCGAAATTCTTTATACTTTTAGACCAGCTAACTAATTGGTGGGCGTTTCTGTTGAAAATTATTTTCCTATGATGATCTATCCCAGCTAGCATAGGATATTTGTTAGACGATTGTGTTTAATATACGACTCCTAAAAGAATCTCCTGATGATGATCTGACGAGTAACAATAACAAAAACATCTACTTTTTTACACATTTTCTGGCACGCTCGCTTTTTAATCATGGAATGTTTAATATGGAAGTCGTAAAAAAATCTTCTAATGATTATCTGAAGAGTACGAAAACAACAATGTTAAGGTACGGTCACAATTGGCTAAAATTTGCCCAAAAAAAACCTAACCACTACTTTTGCTTAGGGTTAGTGTGATTTAACTTGTTTTTTTTTTATCACAAAATGAAGTCAATTATGCCACAAAATGCTATTTTTATATTATTTTTATTAAATGCGAACCCATAATTAAAAAAAATATTGGAATTTAAGAAAATGCAAATTTAACTTGTCTATTGGTTTCGTTTTTTTCGGCAGTTGTTTGTCAGATGTGACCGTATATTTTCACTTTGTTTAACTACACAAATCTCAAATGATTCCCCCTACGATAAATATCAGCGTCTTTCGATGTTTTATGGAAGAATCTCATAGAAGAATCAGTTCGTGTAACAGCTTCTCCCCTGCTAGGAATCTTCTACGATAAAAAAATGCGATCATCGACGATTAAAAACATTTTTCATGAGATTCCCAGTAGGCTTTTCACGATTGAAAATGCTAGCTGGAACGTCACATATCTGTGGAAACACCCATATGTATGTATGTATGTATTTTATAATCAGTGATGCCGTACTATTCTTTTCGAGCCTACATTTATCCTTTTTTGTCTTTTAGCCTCTAAATAAACGATTTAGTTTCGTGGTTCCTTTAGCCGTTTTCTATTTTAAATTTAAGCGTAGTACTCAGTTCAAATTCGCGAAAAACGTTAAGCAACATTGATTCTTTTGTTTGAAATTTTTGACAATTAGCCAGTGGAGACAATCCACGAATTTTTTCTTATGTAAATAAAAATCATTTGTTAATATTTGAAGTGCTTAATTAAAAAAAATGAAAGCAAACGGACAACAAAATATTATTAGAAGCTTGTGCTGCAACGTATAAATTAATGCAAATTGCAAGTGAGGAGGAGCTCTTTGAACACCCACGTTTTGCAAAATGCCCTTAACTTCAGGATAGAAATGATAATTATTTGTGCGCAACATACTTAAAATTAAAACCACTATGTCAAGTAAAATCTGAGCAGCTGTTTTTTCAATTCCGTACGAAATAAGTGATGTTTGTATTATTTCGCAGTTGGAAAATATGTTGCCAGAAACATTTTTTAGTTGAAAAATATGCCATCGGAAACATTTCGTACGTTTTCATAAAATAAACAGAGTACAACATCAGCACTACGATGCCTTTGCCTCAAAAAGGCTAAATTTTTAAAATTATTTATTTTCTACTGAACCTAGAAAACCATTTTGAAACATATTAAAAAATTAATCCGATGTAGAAACGTAAGTGGCCTGAAGACAAAATTACGTTGATTGAAATCCAAAAAGAGTTTTTATTTTTAAACGAAAAAATCGAGTATTTTTCAGCGAAGTCATCGGATACTTTTTAATCGCAAAGAGCAGGGGATGCCACTAACAAGGTAAAACAATATCAGCGAAATTTTGCAACAACATATAACACATGTTTTTGTTTGTTTAGGTACTTCAAGTGCATTTTTGTTTAATATCTTTTAACATGCTTTATGAAAGTTTTATTACTAATAAATAAAACGTTGAATTATGAATAAAAAATTTATTTTTTTTTAACTTTTAATTTTCGGCGCTTTAGCTTTTCCTGCCTGTTTTAAAAAGCCGATTAAGCTTTTTCCTTCTTCAGCTCCTGGCAACACTGTTTATAATAGTTTAAAATAAAAATGTATGCATAAAAATAATGAAACAAATATTCTAAATGATACAAGAAATGACATAAATGTTTATTCACAATACAATACATGCACTCATACGAACAAACTCACAGTAAAAATGTCCTCACTCAAGTCCCATCGACACATTCAATACATTCAAATAATTTATATTTCTGTGGGAAACTCTTCGATATTCCACAATCAATAATACATAAGAGCAGTAATCAACTTTTAAATGCCTAGAGATGACATGTGATGGGTTGAAGGGGAAACGGAGAAAAAAACTTATCAAGTTTCACAAAGCAGAAAAACAAATAACTATTGACGTGAACAGAGAAACGACAACACAGCAACCGTAACAAAAAAAAATAATAATAAATAAATATCAAAAAAACAAAAAAGAATCAACACAAAACAACTCTGAATGTTACAAAAGTGTATAACAATGCACTATAGTGTTGAAAACATTTAAAAGATAATACCGAAATGACAACAAAATGAGCAAAAATCTCTTGTAGAATCCTGATAATGTGGGATGGGAAAAGAAAAAATATTTAAAAAGAGGCAAACGCATGTAAAACACATTGAAAAACAATCGATTGATAAGGCAAAAATAATAACAACAGCAACAATAACAACATGCAATGCCTTCATAATTTTAGTGATCGGGGTGCATAAAATAATCATGGAAGGACGATGAGATACTAGTGGAGGATGAGTGGTGCTATGACGTTTGTTCGTTGTGCAAGCAAGTAGTATTTGTTACACTACAAATACTGCCATCAATAACAATTAACAAAATGTTGGTTGATATTTTACCGAGCAGGAGTACGTTGATGATGATAAAAACGATAACAATAATAACAACAATAACATCCGCAGCCAATGGCAGGAGAAAAAGATTATAAATAACTTTACTGCAGCAGTAATTTAGCAAAAGCTTTTGCAATCGGAATGGAAAGTAAAAAAAAATACGAGTATAAAACAAAAATGATTGTTTAATCATAAATTAATAACAGCGTGACCAACTTATCTACTCGTATTGTTAGAGACAGATGATGAGAGTAAAAAGAAATTAGCAGGAGCGATATGAAAAAACAACAAAAAGAAGAGAAAAATATAATTAGAGCAATTTAATTTTGGTCTCACGACATCAATTAAAATTTAATACCTTCAATTCTCGTATTTAGTTTTCCCTGATAATTGCTATAAAACACTGACGTTTACATCAGTCGATATAGTGGAAATACACATTTACGCATATCGTGAATAAAAAACGAACATTTTCCATGTGCAAAAGCTTCTGAAAAATGTGAATAAAATAGTACACAAATACGACAACTTTATAAAATTGACAATGGTAGTTTTAGAGTAAGACAACAAGTTTAACGTGAAGGTTTATTCGCGACAAGAATAATTATCGCCGCAGTAAGGGACATTTTCCAAGACGTAGTCCGAAAGTGTTATTTTTATAACCGATCCTGAACGGATTCCCGAAGGGCATTCTTATCATCCGCTACATTTATCTGCTCAAAAGGATATAGCGTTATCTATGTTTGATGAACTGGCGGTTTCTTTGCTGATCACACTATAAGAACACTAGAACTTATTGAAGCCTTGCCTGAGTGGTGGAAGGCACTCTGCATCTAGGATCAGAATCGAATTCCTTTTAGACTCTTTAGCTGCGGACAATTTAGCAATGATTCAATCGTGTTTAAGAAGCTGAGAGTTGCAGCCCTGAAGGATCTTGAGGATTTGCTCCGGAGCGGATGGTTGACCAGGGATGATGAGAAGAGCACTAGGCCATCTGGAGATGTTCTCCATAGGAACTACATCCAGCATAGAGACCTTCCATGTCTCGCTTTAGCAGCAACACTGAGCGTTCATCTGCGCAAGCTATCAGTTTAACGTGATTCTGGTGCCACCAAGCTTTTGTAGAGCTATTACGCTCAATATATGATTAAGTCCACCTTCAAGAAACATCCTGTAATATATTACGCTTGAAAAGCTAAAAAGCCAAAAATTTTAGTCCTAATATGAATAATTTTTATTCGAACAGGGTGATTAAAAATCGGCTTTCCTACTTGCCGCCTCAAATTAACTGCCAGGCCCACAATGTCTCACGTATTCGTTCTTTCGTACAATTGCATTTTAAACAAAAATAAAATTTTTGAATTTTTTGTTGTTTTAAATATAATTGTACGAAAGAAAGAATACGTGTGACATCGTGGGTCTGGCAGTAAGTCTTTTTTTGACAAAAACTTTAACTTGAAAACCGCAAAACTTATTTTTAGTAAAATTATATTCTCAACAAAAATTTAATTTTAGAATTTAGTTCTCTTATATCTATTGTCTAGGGTATTAAATAATTTCTGTTTTATTCGCTTAGGCCGATATTTGCAACCCTTACTTAACTACTGATGACCGTTTAATCAATTACATTTATATGAAAAGTCATTAGTTAAGCCAACGTCATTAGTTAACTAAAAACTGAGAATATGGGCCTTAATCGCTAGATTAACTAATCAGTGTTTTCTTTTAATCAGTTAATAATCGTATAATATTGGATTAATCGGCTAACCGATTAATAAAAATTCGAACAAACTAATTAAATTCAATAAATAAATATTCATAAATTATTTTTTATTTCAAGATTTCATTAGTAAAAAAAATAACAAGAAATAGCAATTCATGAAATAACTCGCTTAAGCTGGATTCAACGATAACATATTTGTCAGGACATTTTTTTTCATATGTAGTTTGACGTCTCTTTTCTCGAGAGAGAAAAATGATATTGCTCGGACAGCTCTCAACTTAAATTGGATTAATTTAAATTTTTGTAAGAACAAATTTGAACTGATGTGGTGTTTCGAAAAATACAATTCTTTTTTGTTGTTGCTTCTTTTCTATAAATGTCCTTGGAAATAGTTTCGCTTTGTTCAGTTCATTAGCTATTAACAGAAGCCCTTGTCTTTTTTAATTTTTTTCTACACACTTTGTCACCGATTTTTCTATTTTATTTGCATATTTCATATGAGATTTTTGATATTCCGGAACATTTTTTTTGAAATAAGTAAATCGTGTTGCAGAAAACTTTCAGTCAATAAAATTTTGACCGGACAAAAATTTTGTCCGGAATAAATGGGTAAATCCGCCTTTAGAAAAAGATTTTCGAAATATGTATTAATTTAAAAAAATATCATGTTGTTGCGTTTTGCTGTATTATTGGGATATTTAAAAAAACATTTTTTTATAAAACTAGTTTGATTAATAAAAATGAAATTAAAATGCAGTAAATACTGGGGGCAAAGTACGGCATTCGATACCGAACGAAATTCCACAGAAAATTTATTTTGAATTTGTAGGTAAATTTCGTTCGATATCGCATGCCGTAATTTTCCCCTTGATTTAACAAAAATATCCTCGGACTAAAAGCTTATATGGTTGAAAAGGGAATCGCATTAACAATTATATCGTATGCAAAAATATATTGGTGCCATTAAATAAATTTGCTTGCACAATATACATATATAGCTGTGCATATACACAAGGACCCCTTAGCGCAAAATTAACGCAAGTGACAAAATTTTAATTTTTGTATTATCTTTTATATACACAAACTAACAATTTCAAAGTGTCAGTAGGACCATAAAATTTTAATTTTTCACTAAAAAAATTTTTGAAAAATTATCATAACTACAATTATTTGTAGCTTAGGGGTCGTTGTACACATTTTTTAATTTACGAACTCTACTCTTAACAATAAAATCATTTTTAATTGTATGAGAATATGTGCTTCAATGGGAAGGCGGCATAGATGGCTGACATTTATTTATCATCCTCTCCTCCAGAGAAATGCGAGTTAGTATTTATTAAAAACAAAATAAAAAAAAGAAAAAATTAAATATCATGGCATTTAATACACTTGAAAGTATTACAAATTCATAAACAATTATGCAAAATCGATTACAATGCAATTGTTAAGCATTTTTTACAACATTTTTTCCTATCCATTGTTTAATGTCTATAATTTTTGTTGAAATTCAGCAAAATTTTTACAGCAATTGGGGAAAAAATTTATATGAATTTTTTTCAAAATGATTTAATCGGAATGTAAAATAATAATTTAAAAAATGTTATTCAATGGCTGAACCCAGATGTATTCAAAATATTTTGATTGTTTATTTAGTATATTTATTTTGAGATAGGTCACTTTTTTCTCTTTTTGGCATCATTTCAATGTAAATAATGGCTTCAGCTGAGGGGTCAGTCATTTATGTTCAGAAATTATTTTTTTAAGTGACTGTGGGCGAGTACAAAGAAAGTATATGCACAAGCTGGTTTGGAATTTCGAGTCCTTCAGTCTTCTAAATGTGTTTTAATATTCATTCCCAAATAAAATGCTGTATAAAAAATTGTCTTGTGATTGAGACAAAATAACTTATTATTTTAAGTTTATTTATTATTTGTTTTATAACAGTTATTTAAAGTTTTTGGTCTAAGTCCGACAAAAGTAATTGATAATAAAATTAAAAAATTTTCCAATGGTCTCTAAATACGAATCTGGCAATAAATCACCTTATAAATGTTAGTAGTTTTTAATAATATCTATAAAATTTCTCTGCATTTTTTCAATTTATGTTCCTTCCTTTCCCATTCTTTTTCAACATGACCTTAAATTCTTGATAAAAAATTCATTATTATTATCCTTATAATTTTTTGTTCGTACTTCCATGGCCAATTGAAAGGTTAAAAGTGAAATTCAAGCTGGATATTTAACACTCTGTTCGATATTTTTCTTTTTCTTTTTACTCTAAACAACATCTCACTTTTATAACATCTAATACCCATAATTCCTTGAGATACAGTGTTTGTTTTTCTTTTTCTTACATCTTACAAAAAAAAAACACAAAACTAAATATAATACCAGCCATACCATTTCAGCTTATTAGAAATCGTGTACTCTTGAGTCCAATAAATTTATTTTCATTTGCAAAATGAATGAGCAAAAATTTAAAAAGGTGACTGACTGGCAGTCATATTCGTGTATTCACTTAAAGAAAATTTGAATGTAGCTGAAGTTTAGAGTTGTTGCAGCTATAAACTTTGTGCCACCTTTCTATCTCCGTTTGATTTATCAATATGAACAGCTTAAGCGAACACCTTTAACTGCTTAAGGTATTGAGTGTGTTGGCTAAATGTTTATCATCCACTCACCGTCTTGTCGACGTTTTCCATTTTCGAAATGGATTTTCAGGTGAAATCATATGTTTAGTTTTAAGAAAGTCATATGCACGCTTGTGCGAAAATTTTTATCAATATTTGAAGGTATTTGGCTGTGCAACACACACATGCTTGTAAACATTTTTATTAAGTACAGTGCAACACAGTATATAACGTACAGAAGTAAAAGAAGCAACTATTTTTAATTAAAGGAACAATATGCTTAAATTTTTATAACAAATTTTGCAAAGTATGAAAGCTGCAGGACTATTGTAGCCTGTCTTAGATAAGTTCAACACGACGTGGTAGAGTTTTGTGAAAATGCAGTCTACTTTAAGGAGTATTCAAAAATCTTATGATAATTTGCTTTTTAATGATAATTTGCTTTAAATAAGTAGTAAAATGTTTTAGACATCTGAAACATATATCTTTACCTTATTACAGAAAGGCCCTAAAATATTTTTTATTTTTTTCAAAATTGAATTTTTTGCATATTTCAATAAATTCAGGGATCTCTAATCGAAATAGGTTAATACCAATAAAATATCAATATTAACATAACGGTATGTTCTTAAACATATAGTAAGTTTATTTAATTTTATAAGTGCCATTTATTTTCAAAGTGGTTTAAGTCCACCTTTTAATAATTCAACAAATTTAGAAGTTTTTTTTAAAGATGCTGGTAAGTAACAATTTTGTTTACATTAGTAACTATATGTCGACATAAATGGACATACGTGGTTGTTCGTTCAGAGTAAATCTTCGTAATCGTTAGTTAGTTTTCCAGTTATTAAGCCGTAAAATAAAGGGTTGTTGCCGTTCCCGTCCCGTACTGATGAATTTTATTCCCTCGTTGTCGTTGCGTTGTAGGCCTTCCACGCTCGTTTTCTCTTGCTGGAACTCTAAAAGGTACGAGGAAGAAGGATTTTTAGAAGGCCTTTCAAGGCAAGGTTTATGTAAGCACCTTTTGTAGAGAGCATAATGGAATGGAATTCCAGTAAAGATCCTGTAAAACTGCATTTGCACTTTTTTCATTTCTAACTTTTTTTTTGTTAAAAATTCAACGCTCGTTTACAATCGCTTTGTAGTTTCAAACACAGCTAAATGTATGTCTATTTTAATTAAATTAAAAAAAAAACTTTTTCAAAAAAAGCGGAGTTGGAATGCGAAGAGAGTACAAGGTTTTCTAAAAGTTCTTTTTTGAAAGGCAATTAAAAATGTCAATTAAATCAGAAATAATGGAAAGGCAGGTCTTCAAGAAGGGCAGACATAAGAAGGCATATTGTTTTTTATTGCTGGCTAAATTTACAAAAAGTTATATTTGTTTTAAGTCCAATCATGCTGGCGTTGATTTCAATATATTGTTTACAAAACACTGCAAAAATATTTAAAATTTCAAAATTTGTCATTTATCCTTAAATCTTTTCTTTTGCTCTGAATGTTTTTACTTCAGTGATTTTTTCCAAGTTTTAGCGATTTATTTAATTTTCTATTTATTTTTACACTTGAGTTAATTTTAACGAGATTTGACTTTTATTTATATTTTTTTCTTATTATTTGATTTTTATTTAATTTTTTATGAGATTTTTAACTAAGCTACTTTTTATTCAATTTATTTATATTTATATTATTTATATTTTATTTAGTTTATTTTCGATCCCAGTGTTTTTGATTTCATTCGAATTTGCTAATTTCTGCTTAAAATTTTAATAATATTTTTAAAATGGTGATCATATTAGATGTTAAATAATTTGAACCAATATTTTGACACTGATTTATAGTTCTTGCGACCTCATAATTTTTTGCTTCGTATGTTTGGAGTTTTTTACCACCCACCAGAATAATGTCCGAGAGATTGACATGTGTACGTTTGAAATTTGTATGGATAAAATTTAAATTTACCTTTTTTCTAGTGTTTTTCATACGAATTACAAAGATTGAGAAAAGTTTATTAAATTTTACATAATTATTAAAATATTAATAGTTTTGTTAAAAACAAATTGAAATGTATTATTGAGAGGTATAGTTAGCTCCTACGTGCTAATCGTATTTTTCAATCGTCTTACAAAATGAGGTCCTTATTTGAAGTGATCGCAAATAAGTATTTGAAAACGATATTAAAACTTACATTTATTCCTCCTATATCGGTAAAGGACTTAACATAAAGAAATCAATACAGGGTTTCTTAATTGTTTGGGTAGGAAAACCCTTTATTTTGTAGCTGAATTTTAATTGTAGAGTTTGTTGTTAAGCAGGCAACATATCATGCGATTGTTTTAATGTCCTTTACGGTGCACATGACACAGATTTTGTCAAAAATAACACCTTTTGTCTACATGGTATTTAAGACCTTACAGTTCTCTATTATAAATGACATATCTTGTCTATATACCCCTTAATTTTTACTTTTAGTATTTGTTATTACAGTGGCCGTAGTAAAACATATATTTTATTAATTTCCAGTGTCTTCCTACTACGGTTTCCAAATTAAAAGCCTCTGGCAGACGAAAAGATAGCTTTAGCCAAAGTTTTCCCTTGATACAATTTGTGTACGGAACCCTAAAAACATAAAAAAGGAACAAAATCAATTGATGTGTCAATAGTGTTATATATATATTGGTTCCTGTGGATCCTATTAGGATCATAGTACGACATGTATTTAGCGACGAAAGAATTTTTCTGCATTGAAGTGAGAACAGTTGTTTGAATAAAAATAATTCGTTCTGTTTGTCCCTAATAAATCGATAATAAAAAACCAAAACCTGTGTCAAATACCAACTTATCTATCCATCGTTTTAGACTGTAAGTTATCTTTAGCCTTAGGAACGTAAACCAGGCGTTTCAGTATCGGACGGATGGACATCGTCAAATCAACTTCACTATCTATAAAGTTTCTATAAATATATATAATTTATAGAGTCAGAAATTAAATTTTTTTGTGGTGAAGGTACACAAATATGACTTCTTTGTCCACCCTTTCTTTGCATGTTCTCTACTGTTGCATTTTAAAATCATTCATAATATACAACAGCCGGTCTTCCTGTTTTATGTATGAAATATATAATGTCACCCTGTCATTGTAGCAACTGCATGACATACAAAAATCACATCGTAAAAATGTCCAAAAACTGTAAAGCTCATAAGTCGTATATGGGATCAGACGAAAAAAGGTAAAAACCAACGCCACCGAACAAACAAATAAACAACACGGTTTACCATTTACAACAGCGGAAACGCAGTCACACATAAATGTATGTATATGCAAAAGTATATCCGCACTCAACACACCCATACAAACACACATACACACATACACAAATCTGATGACTAAACAACTTTTGCATGCGTTGCTGCTTATACAGATAGACTGATGTGTGTTCGACTTTGGTTTTATTAGTTGTATAACAATATATAATTTTTTTGTTCCGTTATTGCTGTGTAACCATCTGTAAAGATGTGGGAACTATAAATGTGTGTGTGTGTGTATGTGTGCGAATCTCTGTATATGCAGTTGTATGCCATCATTTATTGTAATTGTTTTTTGCAAGCAACCCTTTTTGACTTTTTGGCGAGTTGCTAGTTTTATAAATAAAAATTTATTTGTTGCTCTCTGTGACACCTTGAGCTACCGACAGTGGTGTCTTCATTTTCATTTAACCTTTAACTTTCTTTTTACAACTTTGGCGTACAGCATCACTTTTTGCTCTCCAGATACCTTCTGCACATCAATGCTGAATTCAGTAACTAAACTTTTACGTGCATGTTCTAAGTTCGTGTATGGAGGTTAGACTTTTTCCGTTGTTTAAATAATTATATATATTTTTTTGTACGTTTGTGTGCGTTCATATGTAACAGGTATGAGTTTGAAATAAATTCACATGCATGAGTTGTTGTTGCGTTTTCACCATATTTTTGTGTCATTAATATTTTTATGTTTTTGGCGCTTTTTATAGCCCCGCATAAATTTGTATATTCCCATAACTCAATATGAGTGTCTAACCCAAAACACCTTAAGTATCGGTTACAATATTGTTTTATTTTTTTCTAATAAGTGAAAGTGCTGTTCAGTAGTGGCAGTTGTAAGTATTTGTAACTGTCATAAAGTAGATTTACAAATGTAAATCATTTATTTACATATATGTACGTATGTATGAATAGTAAACAACATTTAAAGTTTTCCTGAAGAATCTATAAGGCATTCTCATCATCTGTATCTATAATTTGATATTTGTATAATGAATATTTTTATATACACTAGTATTTTCTATGACCGATGCAATTGACCATATTCTAGTTCTTAAATATTAAGCAACTACATAAATGTATACTATAAAATACAAAAACAAAAAACATTCTAATTAAACATATTAGATCTTAGAATTAGAACAAAGTAATTATAGAAAATGCTCTATTTCATTTCTTTGAAAAAGCGAACTGAAGAAACACAGGGTCATGCTTTGTTTATTTTTCATCTTGAAGCTGATACATGCATTTGCAATAAGTGTGAATGTATTAGTAGCAATTTTAAACGCTTATAGCTCCAAAAATACTGAACCGATTTTAACAAAATATTGATTGTGCACATTTGTAAATAAATAACTTCAATATCTTATATGACTTGTCAAAATCGGCTGTATAATATGAGTGTAAAAATAGTGTTTGCTTATTAATCATATAGATAAAAATACATGTTTGCAAGAGGTTATCTAGAAAAATACTCACACAAAACTTTCTATGCAATTTTATAAATTATTTAAAGAAAGCAGGTTGTATTGTAAATAATTAAATATTTAAAATTATGTCCCTTCGTAAAGGAAGCTCTACATCTAAAAATCACAACCCTTGCAATCAGGTTTGTAATTCAATATTCTGGGCAAGTTTTCTTGCAGTAAAACTTATAAAACTACTTACAAGGCAGATCATCAAGGTAAGTAGCCTCAGCACAGCTAACTAAACTCACTATACATATATAAATTGTCTAAAATTAAGTTTGTGTTGATAATATATATATTTTCAATATCATGACAGTTTTCGAACTGCCAAACTCTATACGTATACAGTTTTATATGATATTCGACATTTTTTAAAGATGCAGCTGGGCTGACAGTGCTCCCAACATTTTGATTTGTTTTGACATCTTGTAAGGTATTTCCTACGAAAAATTTTGTATTGTTGTAGAGCCACTACTAGATGGGTAATTTGCCTTGACTTTTCACTTAATAGCCGCATATTGTATATCAATATTTCAATATACATATGGAAACACTTATATCTTTTTGAGTTTACTTCTATGAGCCACAAAAAGGAATAAGACAATTTATGACTTTTGTATTGAAGTATCATAAAATATGTTGACTTACATGTCTTTAATTCTTTTAGTTTTCTTGTAAAATATTAAAAAATAAAAAATATTAAAACTTTTTTCAACATTGAAAATGCATTCGTATGAACAAGAAAGAAAAACTTCTTATTCTGCAAGAATAATATGCGGATTTCAATTGCAAGCCATCAAATGCAAGATAAGTGCAATTTCAACAAATGTGTCAACAATTTAAAGTTAAAGACCGTAAACAAATACGTTGAAAGTATGTTAGAGGCCATTTATTACAATTTATCAAAAGTTGCTTTGAAAAAGATATCAGTGATAAAATGTACATCTTTTAAAAAGGTACCATTAATAAGAAGTACATCAAAAAGTACCTTTAATAGAGTCTGTTTTTTTTATAAAAAATACTGTTACGACAAGTAATTTTGTAAAAAGTAATGTTTATAAGAAGTAGCTTTTACAAGAAGTACCTTTTGTGAAACTACTTTTTATGAAATGCAAATTAAAAAAATATATTTCCAAAAAATTATCTTTAAAACGAGGTATTTTCTAAGAACTATCTTTTATAAAAGTACGTTTGATGAATATTTTTACATTTCTATTTGATTAAATTTTAAATTTACTTTTTTAAGTAATTGCTTTGATTGAATTTTTTTTAAATTAAGTTATCAATTAATTTGGTTATTATTTGAATTATTTATTGATAAAATTATGCCAACAAATTATAAAAGCAAAAAACCAAACTTTTTTTTGTTGAAAACAAAATGCTATGCAATGGCTTTGCCGCGGCAGTTCTCGAGTGCCACATGTCTTTTTTTATTGGCGTATCAGTAACGCTCCAAAAGAAAAGGCTATAATAGCCTTTTCTATTAATTAAAAAAAATTATGTTAGTTATTTTTTTTTTTAATTTAATACATTTTATTGAAAACAAAATGCTATGCAATGGCTTTGCCGCGGCAGTTCTCGAGTGCCACATGTCTTTTTTTATTGGCGTATCAGTAACGCTCCAAAAGAAAAGGCTATAGCCTTTTCTATTAATTAAAAAAAATTATGTTAGTTATTTTCTTTTTAATTTAACCCTAGAACGTCATCCTTTTTTTTTGTACATTAACGTCATCCTTCGTCATTTTGACTACGACATACTTTAAGTGACTGTAAAACACGTCATGAGCAAAATTACGAACCAAAATAGTTTTTTTTGTTTATATTTAGTTGTTTTTTATTAATATTTAAAGAAAATCATTTATTTATTTTTTAACCTATAACGAAAAATTAACATTTCACAGCCTTCCTTCAAATGGCATGGTTTTTTAAACAGTTAATAATAAAACATAAAAAAGTATAACATACAGCAATTTTTTTCAATTCAGTCTTTCAGTTTCTTATAATATAAATATTAAATTAAAAAAGGAACATTAGTTTCGTTGTAAATTATTTCGTGTAAAGCACGAGTCACAAACTTCAATTTTGTGCTCGCCACAGAGCCTTTTTTGGCACTTTGCACAAACAACATTTGTCATTCTTCGTTTCGAAGAGGGACAAACTGCACATATCTTTCTTTTATTATTTTGAATACATTCTCAGAAACTGTGGGGTTATTGATTTGCAGCTGATTTTGAATATCACTTTTGACATTGGAGGTTATTGTTGGCATATCAAGCCTGTCATTCAACTGATTTTTTATCAGTCCCGAATTTATTAGTGTTTCGTCGTTGTGTCTGATCCTTGTTTGCAAGTAAGACGGATTGGCGTTGAGTTATCTCCACATTTGTCCACTTTACAATTTCATCAACGATATCTCCTGTAATAAACTGTTGAAAACATTCGAGAGGTTCAATTATGTTTTTGCATTGACGTGTTGGTCCTCGGCTTTTATGTACAATGTTAAGTCCATAATGATGTGTAGTACCTTTGACAGATGACCATTTATGGCCGTTTTTCCCTCGAAGTATAGATTTATCGCACGTAATAACGTTGGATTTTGCTCTCAAAATATTTAAAGGAATGTCATCTTCATCCACGTCCATTGCTTCGTCTGATGAGGTGGTATTTGCGAAGGATTCATCTTGATAAACTTCTGTGTCAGAACCAATTTCACTAAGATCGCTTCCTAAGTCTCCGTTGTTGTCTGTCCAGGATAGAAACTGTTCAATTTGGTCATCTTTTAGAGATCGCTGATTAGCCATCTTAGAAAAACAATAAAAATTTTCGTCCCAGAAAAATACACCAAAATAACTAAAAGTTACATAAACGTCATCCTTCGTCATTTTGACTACGGTAAAAAACTAAAAACCAAAAAAGACACACTTACAAGGTACGCAGTTCGCTATACGTCTTGATTAAACAACAGCTTGCAAGCAACTAGCGCTATATAAAAAATGAGACCAAAACAAAAAGAAAAAACAGGTTTTAACTTCAAAATAAAAGCTCGCATCGTCATTTTGACGAAGGATGACGGTGCAGGGTTAATACATTTTATTGAAAACAAAATGCTATGCAATGGCTTTGCCGCGGCAGTTCTCGAGTGCCACATGTCTTTTTTTATTGGCGTATCAGTAACGCTCCAAAAGAAAAGGCTATAGCCTTTTCTAAAATTAAAAAAAATTATGTTAGTTATTTTTTTTAATTTAATACATTTTATTGAAAACAAAATGCTATGCAATGGCTTTGCCGCGGCAGTTCTCGAGTGCCACATGTCTTTTTTTATTGGCGTATCAGTAACGCTCCAAAAGAAAAGGCTATAGCCTTTTCTATTAATTAAAAAAAATTATGTTAGTTATTTTTTTTTTAATTTAATACATTTTATTGAAAACAAAATGCTATGCAATGGCTTTGCCGCGGCAGTTCTCGAGTGCCACATGTCTTTTTTTATTGGCGTATCAGTAACGCTCCAAAAGAAAAGGCTATAGCCTTTTCTATTAATTAAAAAAAATTATGTTAGTTATTTTTTTTTAATTTAATACATTTTATTGAAAACAAAATGCTATGCAATGGCTTTGCCGCGGCAGTTCTCGAGTGCCACATGTCTTTTTTTATTGGCGTATCAGTAACGCTCCAAAAGAAAAGGCTATTATAGCCTTTTCTATTAATTAAAAAAAATTATGTTAGTTATTTTTTTTTTAATTTAATTCATTTTATTGAAAACAAAATGCTATGCAATGGCTTTGCCGCGGCAGTTCTCGAGTGCCACATGTCTTTTTTTATTGGCGTATCAGTAACGCTCCAAAAGAAAAGGCTATAGCCTTTTCTATTAATTAAAAAAAATTATGTTAGTTATTTTCTTTTTAATTTAATACATTTTATTGAAAACAAAATGCTATGCAATGGCTTTGCCGCGGCAGTTCTCGAGTGCCACATGTCTTTTTTTATTGGCGTATCAGTAACGCTCCAAAAGAAAAGGCTATAGCCTTTTCTATTAATTAAAAAAAATTATGTTAGTTATTTTTTTTTAATTTAATACATTTTATTGAAAACAAAATGCTATGCAATGGCTTTGCCGCGGCAGTTCTCGAGTGCCACATGTCTTTTTTTATTGGCGTATCAGTAACGCTCCAAAAGAAAAGGCTATAGCCTTTTCTATTAATTAAAAAAAATTATGTTAGTTATTTTTTTTTTAATTTAATACATTTTATTGAAAACAAAATGCTATGCAATGGCTTTGCCGCGGCAGTTCTCGAGTGCCACATGTCTTTTTTTATTGGCGTATCAGTAACGCTCCAAAAGAAAAGGCTATAGCCTTTTCTATTAATTAAAAAAAATTATGTTAGTTATTTTTTTTTTAATTTAATACATTTTATTGAAAACAAAATGCTATGCAATGGCTTTGCCGCGGCAGTTCTCGAGTGCCACATGTCTTTTTTTATTGGCGTATCAGTAACGCTCCAAAAGAAAAGGCTATAGCCTTTTCTATTAATTAAAAAAAATTATGTTAGTTATTTTCTTTTTAATTTAATACATTTTATTGAAAACAAAATGCTATGCAATGGCTTTGCCGCGGCAGTTCTCGAGTGCCACATGTCTTTTTTTATTGGCGTATCAGTAACGGTCCAAAAGAAAAGGCTATAGCCTTTTCTAAAATTAAAAAAAATTATGTTAGTTATTTTTTTTTTAATTTAATACATTTTATTGAAAACAAAATGCTATGCAATGGCTTTGCCGCGGCAGTTCTCGAGTGCCACATGTCTTTTTTTATTGGCGTATCAGTAACGCTCCAAAAGAAAAGGCTATAGCCTTTTCTATTAATTAAAAAAAATTATGTTAGTTATTTTTTTTTTAATTTAATACATTTTATTGAAAACAAAATGCTATGCAATGGCTTTGCCGCGGCAGTTCTCGAGTGCCACATGTCTTTTTTTATTGGCGTATCAGTAACGCTCCAAAAGAAAAGGCTATAGCCTTTTCTATTAATTAAAAAAAATTATGTTAGTTATTTTCTTTTTAATTTAATACATTTTATTGAAAACAAAATGCTATGCAATGGCTTTGCCGCGGCAGTTCTCGAGTGCCACATGTCTTTTTTTATTGGCGTATCAGTAACGCTCCAAAAGAAAAGGCTATAGCCTTTTCTATTAATTAAAAAAAATTATGTTAGTTATTTTCTTTTTAATTTAATACATTTTATTGAAAACAAAATGCTATGCAATGGCTTTGCCGCGGCAGTTCTCGAGTGCCACATGTCTTTTTTTATTGGCGTATCAGTAACGCTCCAAAAGAAAAGGCTATAGCCTTTTCTATTAATTAAAAAAAATTATGTTAGTTATTTTTTTTTTAATTTAATACATTTTATTGAAAACAAAATGCTATGCAATGGCTTTGCCGCGGCAGTTCTCGAGTGCCACATGTCTTTTTTTATTGGCGTATCAGTAACGCTCCAAAAGAAAAGGCTATAGCCTTTTCTATTAATTAAGAAAAATTATGTTAGTTATTTTTTTTTTAATTTAATACATTTTATTGAAAACAAAATGCTATGCAATGGCTTTGCCGCGGCAGTTCTCGAGTGCCACATGTCTTTTTTTATTGGCGTATCAGTAACGCTCCAAAAGAAAAGGCTATAGCCTTTTCTATTAATTAAAAAAAATTATGTTAGTTATTTTTTTTTAATTTAATACATTTTATTGAAAACAAAATGCTATGCAATGGCTTTGCCGCGGCAGTTCTCGAGTGCCACATGTCTTTTTTTATTGGCGTATCAGTAACGCTCCAAAAGAAAAGGCTATAGCCTTTTCTATTAATTAAAAAAAATTATGTTAGTTATTTTTTTTTTAATTTAATACATTTTATTGAAAACAAAATGCTATGCAATGGCTTTGCCGCGGCAGTTCTCGAGTGCCACATGTCTTTTTTTATTGGCGTATCAGTAACGCTCCAAAAGAAAAGGCTATAGCCTTTTCTATTAATTAAGAAAAATTATGTTAGTTATTTTTTTTTTAATTTAATACATTTTATTGAAAACAAAATGCTATGCAATGGCTTTGCCGCGGCAGTTCTCGAGTGCCACATGTCTTTTTTTATTGGCGTATCAGTAACGCTCCAAAAGAAAAGGCTATAGCCTTTTCTATTAATTAAGAAAAATTATGTTAGTTATTTTTTTTTTAATTTAATACATTTTATTGAAAACAAAATGCTATGCAATGGCTTTGCCGCGGCAGTTCTCGAGTGCCACATGTCTTTTTTTATTGGCGTATCAGTAACGCTCCAAAAGAAAAGGCTATAGCCTTTTCTATTAATTAAAAAAAATTATGTTAGTTATTTTTTTTTTAATTTAATACATTTTATTGAAAACAAAATGCTATGCAATGGCTTTGCCGCGGCAGTTCTCGAGTGCCACATGTCTTTTTTTATTGGCGTATCAGTAACGCTCCAAAAGAAAAGGCTATAGCCTTTTCTATTAATTAAAAAAAATTATGTTAGTTATTTTTTTTTTAATTTAATACATTTTATTGAAAACAAAATGCTATGCAATGGCTTTGCCGCGGCAGTTCTCGAGTGCCACATGTCTTTTTTTATTGGCGTATCAGTAACGCTCCAAAAGAAAAGGCTATAGCCTTTTCTATTAATTAAAAAAAATTATGTTAGTTATTTTTTTTTTAATTTAATACATTTTATTGAAAACAAAATGCTATGCAATGGCTTTGCCGCGGCAGTTCTCGAGTGCCACATGTCTTTTTTTATTGGCGTATCAGTAACGCTCCAAAAGAAAAGGCTATAGCCTTTTCTATTAATTAAGAAAAATTATGTTAGTTATTTTTTTTTTAATTTAATACATTTTATTGAAAACAAAATGCTATGCAATGGCTTTGCCGCGGCAGTTCTCGAGTGCCACATGTCTTTTTTTATTGGCGTATCAGTAACGCTCCAAAAGAAAAGGCTATAGCCTTTTCTATTAATTAAAAAAAATTATGTTAGTTATTTTTTTTTAATTTAATACATTTTATTGAAAACAAAATGCTATGCAATGGCTTTGCCGCGGCAGTTCTCGAGTGCCACATGTCTTTTTTTATTGGCGTATCAGTAACGCTCCAAAAGAAAAGGCTATAGCCTTTTCTATTAATTAAGAAAAATTATGTTAGTTATTTTTTTTTTAATTTAATACATTTTATTGAAAACAAAATGCTATGCAATGGCTTTGCCGCGGCAGTTCTCGAGTGCCACATGTCTTTTTTTATTGGCGTATCAGTAACGCTCCAAAAGAAAAGGCTATAGCCTTTTCTATTAATTAAAAAAAATTATGTTAGTTATTTTTTTTTTAATTTAATACATTTTATTGAAAACAAAATGCTATGCAATGGCTTTGCCGCGGCAGTTCTCGAGTGCCACATGTCTTTTTTTATTGGCGTATCAGTAACGCTCCAAAAGAAAAGGCTATAGCCTTTTCTATTAATTAAAAAAAATTATGTTAGTTATTTTTTTTTTAATTTAATACATTTTATTGAAAACAAAATGCTATGCAATGGCTTTGCCGCGGCAGTTCTCGAGTGCCACATGTCTTTTTTTATTGGCGTATCAGTAACGCTCCAAAAGAAAAGGCTATAGCCTTTTCTATTAATTAAAAAAAATTATGTTAGTTATTTTTTTTTTAATTTAATACATTTTATTGAAAACAAAATGCTATGCAATGGCTTTGCCGCGGCAGTTCTCGAGTGCCACATGTCTTTTTTTATTGGCGTATCAGTAACGCTCCAAAAGAAAAGGCTATAGCCTTTTCTATTAATTAAAAAAAATTATGTTAGTTATTTTTTTTTTAATTTAATACATTTTATTGAAAACAAAATGCTATGCAATGGCTTTGCCGCGGCAGTTCTCGAGTGCCACATGTCTTTTTTTATTGGCGTATCAGTAACGCTCCAAAAGAAAAGGCTATAGCCTTTTCTATTAATTAAAAAAAATTATGTTAGTTATTTTTTTTTTAATTTAATACATTTTATTGAAAACAAAATGCTATGCAATGGCTTTGCCGCGGCAGTTCTCGAGTGCCACATGTCTTTTTTTATTGGCGTATCAGTAACGCTCCAAAAGAAAAGGCTATAGCCTTTTCTATTAATTAAAAAAAATTATGTTAGTTATTTTTTTTTTAATTTAATACATTTTATTGAAAACAAAATGCTATGCAATGGCTTTGCCGCGGCAGTTCTCGAGTGCCACATGTCTTTTTTTATTGGCGTATCAGTAACGCTCCAAAAGAAAAGGCTATAGCCTTTTCTATTAATTAAAAAAAATTATGTTAGTTATTTTTTTTTTAATTTAATACATTTTATTGAAAACAAAATGCTATGCAATGGCTTTGCCGCGGCAGTTCTCGAGTGCCACATGTCTTTTTTTATTGGCGTATCAGTAACGCTCCAAAAGAAAAGGCTATAGCCTTTTCTATTAATTAAAAAAAATTATGTTAGTTATTTTTTTTTTAATTTAATACATTTTATTGAAAACAAAATGCTATGCAATGGCTTTGCCGCGGCAGTTCTCGAGTGCCACATGTCTTTTTTTATTGGCGTATCAGTAACGCTCCAAAAGAAAAGGCTATAGCCTTTTCTATTAATTAAAAAAAATTATGTTAGTTATTTTTTTTTTAATTTAATACATTTTATTGAAAACAAAATGCTATGCAATGGCTTTGCCGCGGCAGTTCTCGAGTGCCACATGTCTTTTTTTATTGGCGTATCAGTAACGCTCCAAAAGAAAAGGCTATAGCCTTTTCTATTAATTAAAAAAAATTATGTTAGTTATTTTTTTTTTAATTTAATACATTTTATTGAAAACAAAATGCTATGCAATGGCTTTGCCGCGGCAGTTCTCGAGTGCCACATGTCTTTTTTTATTGGCGTATCAGTAACGCTCCAAAAGAAAAGGCTATAGCCTTTTCTATTAATTAAAAAAAATTATGTTAGTTATTTTTTTTTAATTTAATACATTTTATTGAAAACAAAATGCTATGCAATGGCTTTGCCGCGGCAGTTCTCGAGTGCCACATGTCTTTTTTTATTGGCGTATCAGTAACGCTCCAAAAGAAAAGGCTATAGCCTTTTCTATTAATTAAAAAAAATTATGTTAGTTATTTTTTTTTTAATTTAATACATTTTATTGAAAACAAAATGCTATGCAATGGCTTTGCCGCGGCAGTTCTCGAGTGCCACATGTCTTTTTTTATTGGCGTATCAGTAACGCTCCAAAAGAAAAGGCTATAGCCTTTTCTATTAATTAAAAAAAATTATGTTAGTTATTTTTTTTTTAATTTAATACATTTTATTGAAAACAAAATGCTATGCAATGGCTTTGCCGCGGCAGTTCTCGAGTGCCACATGTCTTTTTTTATTGGCGTATCAGTAACGCTCCAAAAGAAAAGGCTATAGCCTTTTCTATTAATTAAAAAAAATTATGTTAGTTATTTTTTTTTTAATTTAATACATTTTATTGAAAACAAAATGCTATGCAATGGCTTTGCCGCGGCAGTTCTCGAGTGCCACATGTCTTTTTTTATTGGCGTATCAGTAACGCTCCAAAAGAAAAGGCTATAGCCTTTTCTATTAATTAAAAAAAATTATGTTAGTTATTTTTTTTTTAATTTAATACATTTTATTGAAAACAAAATGCTATGCAATGGCTTTGCCGCGGCAGTTCTCGAGTGCCACATGTCTTTTTTTATTGGCGTATCAGTAACGCTCCAAAAGAAAAGGCTATAGCCTTTTCTATTAATTAAAAAAAATTATGTTAGTTATTTTTTTTTTAATTTAATACATTTTATTGAAAACAAAATGCTATGCAATGGCTTTGCCGCGGCAGTTCTCGAGTGCCACATGTCTTTTTTTATTGGCGTATCAGTAACGCTCCAAAAGAAAAGGCTATAGCCTTTTCTATTAATTAAAAAAAATTATGTTAGTTATTTTTTTTTTAATTTAATACATTTTATTGAAAACAAAATGCTATGCAATGGCTTTGCCGCGGCAGTTCTCGAGTGCCACATGTCTTTTTTTATTGGCGTATCAGTAACGCTCCAAAAGAAAAGCCTATAGCCTTTTTCTATTAATTAAAAAAAATTATGTTAGTTATTTTTTTTTTAATTTAATACATTTTATTGAAAACAAAATGCTATGCAATGGCTTTGCCGCGGCAGTTCTCGAGTGCCACATGTCTTTTTTTATTGGCGTATCAGTAACGCTCCAAAAGAAAAGGCTATAGCCTTTTCTATTAATTAAAAAAAATTATGTTAGTTATTTTTTTTTTAATTTAATACATTTTATTGAAAACAAAATGCTATGCAATGGCTTTGCCGCGGCAGTTCTCGAGTGCCACATGTCTTTTTTTATTGGCGTATCAGTAACGCTCCAAAAGAAAAGGCTATAGCCTTTTCTATTAATTAAAAAAAATTATGTTAGTTATTTTTTTTTTAATTTAATACATTTTATTGAAAACAAAATGCTATGCAATGGCTTTGCCGCGGCAGTTCTCGAGTGCCACATGTCTTTTTTTATTGGCGTATCAGTAACGCTCCAAAAGAAAAGGCTATAGCCTTTTCTATTAATTAAAAAAATTATGTTAGTTATTTTTTTTTTAATTTAATACATTTTATTGAAAACAAAATGCTATGCAATGGCTTTGCCGCGGCAGTTCTCGAGTGCCACATGTCTTTTTTTATTGGCGTATCAGTAACGCTCCAAAAGAAAAGGCTATAGCCTTTTTCTAGTTAATTAAAAAAATTATGTTAGTTATTTTTTTTTTTAATTTAATACATTTTATTGAAAACAAAATGCTATGCAATGGCTTTGCCGCGGCAGTTCTCGAGTGCCACATGTCTTTTTTTATTGGCGTATCAGTAACGCTCCAAAAGAAAAGGCTATAGCCTTTCTATTAATTAAGAAAAATTATGTTAGTTATTTTTTTTTTAATTTAATACATTTTATTGAAAACAAAATGCTATGCAATGGCTTTGCCGCGGCAGTTCTCGAGTGCCACATGTCTTTTTTTATTGGCGTATCAGTAACGCTCCAAAAGAAAAGGCTATAGCCTTTTCTATTAATTAAAAAAAATTATGTTAGTTATTTTTTTTTTAATTTAATACATTTTATTGAAAACAAAATGCTATGCAATGGCTTTGCCGCGGCAGTTCTCGAGTGCCACATGTCTTTTTTTATTGGCGTATCAGTAACGCTCCAAAAGAAAAGGCTATAGCCTTTTCTATTAATTAAAAAAATTATGTTAGTTATTTTTTTTTTAATTTAATACATTTTATTGAAAACAAAATGCTATGCAATGGCTTTGCCGCGGCAGTTCTCGAGTGCCACATGTCTTTTTTTATTGGCGTATCAGTAACGCTCCAAAAGAAAAGGCTATAGCCTTTTCTATTAATTAAAAAAAATTATGTTAGTTATTTTTTTTTAATTTAATACATTTTATTGAAAACAAAATGCTATGCAATGGCTTTGCCGCGGCAGTTCTCGAGTGCCACATGTCTTTTTTTATTGGCGTATCAGTAACGCTCCAAAAGAAAAGGCTATAGCCTTTTCTATTAATTAAAAAAAATTATGTTAGTTATTTTTTTTTTAATTTAATACATTTTATTGAAAACAAAATGCTATGCAATGGCTTTGCCGCGGCAGTTCTCGAGTGCCACATGTCTTTTTTTATTGGCGTATCAGTAACGCTCCAAAAGAAAAGGCTATAGCCTTTTCTATTAATTAAAAAAAATTATGTTAGTTATTTTTTTTTAATTTAAATACATTTTATTGAAAACAAAATGCTATGCAATGGCTTTGCCGCGGCAGTTCTCGAGTGCCACATGTCTTTTTTTATTGGCGTATCAGTAACGCTCCAAAAGAAAAGGCTATAGCCTTTTCTATTAATTAAAAAAAATTATGTTAGTTATTTTTTTTTTAATTTAATACATTTTATTGAAAACAAAATGCTATGCAATGGCTTTGCCGCGGCAGTTCTCGAGTGCCACATGTCTTTTTTTATTGGCGTATCAGTAACGCTCCAAAAGAAAAGGCTATAGCCTTTTCTATTAATTAAAAAAAATTATGTTAGTTATTTTTTTTTTAATTTAATACATTTTATTGAAAACAAAATGCTATGCAATGGCTTTGCCGCGGCAGTTCTCGAGTGCCACATGTCTTTTTTTATTGGCGTATCAGTAACGCTCCAAAAGAAAAGGCTATAGCCTTTTCTATTAATTAAAAAAAATTATGTTAGTTATTTTTTTTTAATTTAATACATTTTATTGAAAACAAAATGCTATGCAATGGCTTTGCCGCGGCAGTTCTCGAGTGCCACATGTCTTTTTTTATTGGCGTATCAGTAACGCTCCAAAAGAAAAGGCTATAGCCTTTTCTATTAATTAAAAAAAATTATGTTAGTTATTTTCTTTTTAATTTAATACATTTTATTGAAAACAAAATGCTATGCAATGGCTTTGCCGCGGCAGTTCTCGAGTGCCACATGTCTTTTTTTATTGGCGTATCAGTAACGCTCCAAAAGAAAAGGCTATAGCCTTTTCTATTAATTAAAAAAAATTATGTTAGTTATTTTTTTTTTAATTTAATACATTTTATTGAAAACAAAATGCTATGCAATGGCTTTGCCGCGGCAGTTCTCGAGTGCCACATGTCTTTTTTTATTGGCGTATCAGTAACGCTCCAAAAGAAAAGGCTATAGCCTTTTCTATTAATTAAAAAAATTATGTTAGTTATTTTTTTTTTAATTTAATACATTTTATTGAAAACAAAATGCTATGCAATGGCTTTGCCGCGGCAGTTCTCGAGTGCCACATGTCTTTTTTTATTGGCGTATCAGTAACGCTCCAAAAGAAAAGGCTATAGCCTTT
>OY101443.1:57624584-57903339 GCA_956483585.1 Gymnocheta viridis | reverse complement strand
AAAAGGCTTCTGGTAGGTTTTACAACGGTCCACTGTTAGATGGCAGTATACGCAGAGCACATACTCTGTCCGGCATTCACACGCCACAGAGCAAACTGTCTGGGTTACCATTACTACAAACATCATTAGGGAAATCTCTGGAATTGGACTAATGAGACGCCTAGCATTCGTCAAGAGAGTGTGCAGTACCCTAGGTATCATCACATCGAACTAATGTTTTCATTTACAAGTTAGCGCACATCGTGGTAACGTTCAGAACCAACACGGTCTATGCGAGGACTTTATGACCGGCTATGTTAACCTAACCTAGCTTTCGTAATAAAATGATGCATTTATCAAAAACAAAAATAAAATCTAAAATTAAAAACGAAATGGCTAAACTCAGTTTTGAACTCAAGACAAACAATTCCTTTTAATATAAAAAAAATATAGTGCGAAGTGCAAACATTAATTACGAAATCCTTTTTTTTATAAAAAGAACACCTTTTAAAAATTACTTTTTATAAAAGAAACAAATTCCATTTACAAAAACTGCTTTTTATACAAAAAGTCTTTGTTATGAATAATAATTTTTTAAAAGTATTTTTTTAAATATAATATCAAGTACTAAAAGAAACTTTATCGCTTTATCTCTTATTCTCATTTATCTGGATTTTAAAAAAGTTTAAAACAAAAAGCCATGCCTTTTTAATATTTTTAATTGAATTTATTATTTGAATCAAATTTAACAGATTTATAATAGACTCTTTTTACACGAATTAACTGACGTCAAAGGGAATTGCATAAAATAAAACACACAAAAATATGAATAAAATTTAATTAAATTAATTAAATTAGTTATAAAGTTTTTTGCTTGTTGTCCAGAGGAAACAGCCAGTGGGTAACATCTGTATTTTAATCTCAAAAGTTGGAAATACGAGTTGCAAGTAAAAGCAAGAGAAAGCTGTAACGACAACTATTATCCATATTGTTGCAACAATTACATATAGATAGTAAACACTAAGCCACAGTTCCTACTTTAAAGTATATTAAAATGAAGGTTATTACTGGTCTAGTCGAGTTTTATATTGCAGTATTGTAGAACATATTATTTTTCGAAATTAAGAAGCTATTTTACAGTTCTTTGTAGCACAGTGTAGTTTGATGTGAAATGTGGGATAACTTACAAGTTATGAAAGGAAAATTATTTGAATTACAAGCGCAACAGTCCGAATTAGATAAGAATTTCACAGCAGCGTAGCAAAGCGGAGTGCAAAAGACAGGAAACTGATTAGAAAATAACGGAACCAAGATTGTACGTGTTGCACGTTAACTGTTGTGGCAACAAATCATGCCCATTTCTTAATTTGAACGTACTTAATTTAATTTCTAATCATATTCATAGCACATAATCCAAAATTTATGAATCTACTGATTTATGTGCTAAAACGGCAGCAAAATGCTCAAACTCTATATCATTTCAAAATAATTAAGGATTTTCACATTTTAATATCACAACGAAATCATCTTGCTATTGCAAACTTTTTAAATATAATATATTAACTCCAGTGCAACTTTTTCATTTATTTATTTATCTAAGATAAAATTATTTAATAAAAATATTAACAAAGTTCATTGGGTTTTTGTATTTTCAAGCCCGAAAATCTGTAAGTAGCAACTCAAATAAAACAATTTAATTACCGCAAATGCTAATTGCTACAGCATGTATTCTTTTGTTAAATTATCATTCAATCATCTTAGTAAATTTTCAAAGATATTTTTGTTTAAGCCAATGCTCAATTTCTTATACATATATTTTCTTAAAAATTATTTAATTAACTTCATATGGGCTTTAAGTTTGAAATCTTATTCATACAAATACTCGTGGCCACACTTCCAGTAATAAATAAATAAATAACTTTTTGTTTAATATTTAATAGAAATAACATTGATTATATTTTCATTTTAGATTAAAAATAAATATAGATTTTAATTTAAACACATTTGCTGCAGCCTTTACGAAAACATCTTGATTAAATCCAAAAAGTTGCAGGAAGTTGAAGCGATTTCATAGATTTGAATTAATGAAAAAATTAACTATTTGGATTTTATTTTTTCATGACTTAATTGAATTTATTAGATACGGAAGGCAGACATACTCGTATAAGTTTTATTTTCGAAAATAATTGTACGAAAAATAGTGAATAAAGAGAAAGAAACATGCACCTCATAAGCTCCGATTTGACGGTGCGGCGGCCATCAAAAACACTGCGGTTACATTCGGCTGGTATATTTAGAGCCATTATTACAACTTGTTGTTAGTTAAACGCGGTTGGCGGCTGCTCTAACAATAACTCTCAATTTAAAAAAGTTGCAATTATGAATTGCAATTGTCGTTGCTGCTTAGCGATGTTAAAGCAGGATTTTTGAATTTTAATTAGACACCTGCAGAATGAATATATATTTCATTGCACTTCATCGACATTTATGTTGCTTTGGCGTTCCTTGAAACTTAAACAAAATTAAACAATTGCAGTTTGGGAAAAATAAGTAAAAAATATACAAGGAGTATTTGTGCCAAAAAGCTGGCAAAAAGGAAAAAATATATTTAAAAGAAATCTTAAAAACTAAGTACGTAGCTTAATATTACACAACAATATTTTACATCATGTTGTAAATTTTTAAGACTTTATGTTGCGTTTTGTAGATCTGAGACACTTGTGAAGTCAGGAAAGTGAAGAATGTGTCTAATGTTTTTTTCGGTTTCAAGATGTTTATATGATATTTTTTTGTGGCTAAACGGTTAAAGAAGGTAAACCATTGATTTTTTTTCTCCGAAAGATTTGCTCAAAATCAATTTTTAGTGTTTTAAAAAGAAATTGTCTTGAATACTAATGTTGAAACATTTATATAAAAAAATTTAACACTTTCTTTGCAAAAAAAAAGAACAAGGTTTTTAAAAATGAAAGTAGAAAATGTAGAAATTATGTTTTATACCACAATCAAATTAAGAATATCCAATTTTAGACGTAAAAAAAGTATGCGCAAGTTTGCGCCTTCATTTTTTAACTATAATTATTTTTGCTCATCATGAAATTTTTCAAATACTTTTTTTGCGTCACAAACTTTTGTGTATTTTGAGTTATTGATTTTAAATGTTATTCACCTCACTTTTAAAGCTTTACAATGTCATTATCTGTTTATAAATAAAAATTTCCAAAATGCTTATCGGTGATTGTTATAAAGGAATGTTCCACACCACAATAAAACAGTTTTTAGTATTTTAAATTTTTATTCGCACTTTTTCCTAATATTTATATTTTACTTATTTAGTAAAACATTAGCAATTTTGTTAAAAAAAATTGCAATTGATTATTGAGGGGTATAGCTTGTTCCTATGCGAATTTCACTGTTTCTAATGCAGATCATCAGGGAACTTTACCCAAATATTTCTTAGAGCAACTGGAGATATTATATTAAACCTTCATTAAAACAAATGAAAAGTTTAAACAATATCAAAGTTGTAACAAGAACAGTTTTTTATTTGTTAGAAAAATAAATGTAAATTTTAAAAGCATTATCCCAAAAATTAGATTAAAAAAGGTACCAGACTATTCACTAACTCATAAAAATATCCGTATAAAAATACATATTAATATATGGGTTATTGCATAAAATTGTTATCAGAACCGTTTTATAACTTCGAGAGATAACATGGAAAAAGATGAAAATTACACGTACAACTATAAAAAAAAACTCAATCTTTCAATTAAAAAAACACGTTTACGCTGATGATCTTAGACCCGATTCACATACGTCTGGTTGACTCGTCAAGTCTGGAGTTTTTAGGAGAAGCGGTCTTAATTCAATTTTTGGATTTTTTGATGTACGTGAATATAATTTCGAAACGACGACATAAAAAGTAAAAACTACGCTATTAATAAACACTACAAAGGTGAGGTCACTGTTTGCAAAACTAAAGCATTTTTGGATCACCGGGAAGCACCTACACCTCGAAAACGTGTGTGTCACTTAAGAACAACTGCGAAGATTGCTGTTGTGGACCATAGTGTTGAGAAAATTCCAGGCTTGCGCATTTCTCGTCAATCTTTAGTGTTGTGCATTTTACGACCGACATTACACTCTATTTTGGAAGATTTTTATGTAGACGGCTTTTATATTTCAGAAAATTGCTCTACGTGCCACACAAGTAATAACACCATCGCTCTTTTGCGTACAATATTTACTGACCGTGTGAATTATCGAAGAGCCGATCACAATTGGCCACTGAGATCTTGTGACTTAACACTTTTAGACTTTTTTTGGAGTTGCGTGGAATCAAAGATCTACTACAATGGCTCACCATCGATACAATACCTCAAATGTGGAATTCGCAAAGTTAACGAGGGCACACATAGGCAAATGTGCGAATTGGTAATGGAAACTTTTAGGAAAAGAACATGATCAAGCTTAGGCCTGGCGGTCATTTTTACACGCCTCCTATTGGAAGACTCTATATTATAAAAGAAGCAAATCTTGTATTCTATTTTAATCTATTGTTTGATTAAAATGATGATGACAACAAATTAAATAACTTTTATGGCTGCGTAGTATGATTTCCAGTTACAAAAAAAAAATATAAAATAATCTTAATCTGCTAGTGGATGTATCAATAACAATAACTATCATTGTTGTCTTTTAAATATGTTTTATTTTCATTTTAATTTTTTCTTTATTTTCCAATACAAAGTGCTTGGTAAGTTTATGTTATTCAACAAATTGTACTGCCAACATGTTTTCCTTTGACTTAAGAGCAGAGGAATAGTAATCATTCTAGTAATAATGATAAAATAAGCAAAAATATTAATTTGAAAAATAATTTAAAAGGAATTCATATTAATCATAAAATTTTTGTCAAAGTACTTTAAATTACTTGGAATTGATAGTAAAAAAATTTGACCTTTTTTATTAATAATTTTCAATAAATTCAAAATATTCTTATTAAGAAGTAATATTAGAATATTTCAATCATCAGACCAGCAGAACGTGGATGAGATGGCGTATCATCTATGAAAACAGTACTTAAAGAGATTTATTATTTGTGTCCATATTTTTGAAAGTGATTTATGTCAAAATTATAAAATAAAGTCAGTTCATCAGTTATTTCACAACGCATTATTTGAAATTATGTGGATTAATTGAATGTGTGGCAAAAATTAAACATTAGAAAGTGGAATCAGCTATTTTTATTTTTATTCAAATGTAATCCATTAACTGTCTTGTCACACTTTCATTTGACTTACGCCACTTTCAAAATTATGATCGCATTTATGGATGTGTGGTCACGATTTGCAATTGCTTTATTGGATTGTACATAAACAGAAAAAACAAAACAAAGTTTTCGAAATATTTAATTTAATTCAGTAAACGTTTCAGTTTCAGCTCTTTAGCCACCTCGAAAACAACAACAAAAACAGTTTATTTTTCCAGTGAAATTCCACAGTACAACACATGATTTTGGGACTCAATTCTGAGAATTATAGGTGAAAGTGAAACCCCAAAAATAAGAACTTCTGTATCATTCGTTTTGTCAAGTTAGCTGCAGTAATAATTTAATAGACATACGAAATTTTTTGTTCAAGGTGGATTTTTATCATTTTTTCTATATTTTAACACCGTTATATCTCAGTATATTCAATGTTCTTCTCGTTTTAAAATGTAAATTAAATTATTAATGCAGCCAACTTGACAAAACGAATGATGCAGAAGTTCTTATTTTTGGGGCTTCACTTTCGCGTGAAATTCTCATAATTGAGTCAGAAATCAAAGAGCTGAAAAATTTTGTACTGTATAACAATGCCGAATAATATTTTCTGTGTAGTCATGGATACTCTTAAACTCTTCATTGATTTGTTTAACTATTTTGTCTTTCAAGTAAATATGTTTGATGACATCACGAATAAAATTCATCAATTCTTCAAAAAAATATATATTAACCAGTAGATGATTAAAGAGCTTAATGAACGATTTTCTTATTTTTTTAGAAGTTTTTATAAATTTGGCCTTGATTTGGCTTTTGGTTTGTGAGTGCATTTTTTATTTACAGAACAGAAAAAGTTTGCTCAATGTTTCGTAATTAAAAAAAAATATACATGCTCTCATTTCAACATATGGACACATAAATAATTCATATTGACAGTTGCCGACACAAATTTTTCAAATACAATTTACAATTTGGGTAGACTTATTCAATTATGGGATTGAAATTATTTTTTTTTGCCAAAAAACCCCACACAGACTTTGCCAATTGTGTGGCTTCATGGATTTTTGTTTTAATAATCAGTTAAATTGCTACACTGAAATAATAAATCAAATTCAATTAACAAGTTTTTTGTTTCGTTTCGGGCAGCAGTGATGTTGTCAGACAATGTGGCGTTACTACGCGGCTCGGTAGTTGGCCAACAAAAAAAAATTAAAAAATTATAATAGTTCTAGAAGTGAAGCTTTGACTGATAATTTGAAATCAATGGTTGTAGTCCTTAAAGGAGTTCTGTCATTAATAAAAAGTTTTAGTAATACAAAGGAATTGAAAAAAGTCTTAATTTTTCAAAGCAGTCTAATGGAATTTGAATCTAGAATTCAACATATATGTCAATGAGGTTGAGAAATAGAGTCCAACTAAAAAGTATTAATAATTAAATAATAAAAAGGGTACAACAATGTGAAATGTGGCTATGCATTCATATTTTTAAGCTTCTTTGAGTGTACATATCGATGGTTAGTAGATAAGACAAAAAAAACACACACAACTTGTAAACAAAGCTTGAGTAGAGTGTACAAACTTCGTTCATAACTAAAAATATTCATGATGAAATAAGAAAAATTTGCAAATCGCATTATCTGTTTTCGTTGGAAGTTAGTTTAAATTCTAGTGATGTTTGAGTCAGTCTGTCCAAGTGGGTGACTCCGGCACTGATAGAGTGTGTTCTCGTACCGAAAATGTGCGCTAGTAGTTAGATAGTCAAGTAGTGTTTCTATTGTAATCATAAAACAGCATTAAGAAATATTCATCCTTCGAAGCATTCTGATGGAACTTGAATTTAAAATATTGAACAATTTTCGCTTGTTAAAAATTTTCATATAAAACTAATTTCAAGAAAATTTGTCCGCATCAAAATAAATCTGAGTGTTAAAAATGAAAAAAAATAATGAAAACAATTTGTACCTAGAATTAAGGAAGAGATCGAAAAAATAATTTCGCTTCTAGATTCTTTTCCCATACGAGTATTGCTTTGTATCGGGCTAACTAATGCCGATGCACGTGGTTTCGTAAATGCTGTTACTTTGTGCAAACTAATGAAACAGTAAATAAAAAATGTTTCATAAATGTGTAGTAGTAGTTTGTTTGCATGAACAAAGGTTCGATTAAATGATGTCCTGCCAAGTGATGGTTTTTGAATGCAAAATTTTTGACATTGTGCAGTTATTGAATTTACGAATGTACCCTATTTATTCTTTGCCACCGTAGTAAAATATTTGGAAGATACACACCGCTGTGTATTAAATCGCCGATCCAGGGGAGAGGGAAGGAAATGTTTTCTCTTGCAAAAGCACTAAAATATTTCTGTATGCATCAATAACAAAGCTTCAAATATTGCATGTTTGATGTGAAATTACCCCTTCAGAAATCTTAGCTAGCTGCACGCCAGAATTCATTGAATATGTTTGGAAATATATTTCTATAGGCTTTTACTATTTAGTCAATTAGCAAATGAGACAGTCACTGGTATACATATAATCCTTGCAGATGGCTTGCAACTTCTACCGCTACATGAAAATCACTTTGGGCAATAAAGTCATAAAATATTCGTTTTGATGGAATCATACATAAAACATTAAACTTTTGTTGGGGGCATTTCTAATGTGTAAAGTTTTATTCTAATAAATACCATTGAAATGGAAAACTATTGTTTTTTCTATTTCAAATATGAATATTTCATTACAATTTGTGTACTGATGCAATGGATGACTCACTTAATTACGCGTGTGAATTAGTTTTGGTGCGTTGAAGAAAACGCGATTTTTTTTTCGAATAATTTTAAATATTGTAAATTTTATTCATAATTTATTTTTTTATATGTAATATTGCTATAGTTAATATAATTAAGTTTTGTTAGGCAATTGTGAAACCATTTAATAACAGATAGTTGTGTTTCGATTTGAAATTTTGCAGGCATGAAAAATTTTTAAATAAAGGCACTTAAGACATTCCTGCTCAAAAGTTTTGGTCTTGTTAACTTTTAGACAACGATTTTTTGTAGTTCACAACGCTATACTCGTAGGAGAGTATTTTTATTTTACATTTTGTACCACGGAGTGATTGGTTTGTCCAATAATTATTGAAAATATTGAATAATTATTAAAAATATTGAATAATTATTGAAAATATTATTGGACAAACAAATCACTCCGTGGTACAAAATGTAAAATAAAAATACTCACCCATTGCGTTGTGAACTACAAAAAATCGTTGTCTCAAAGCTAACAAGGCCAAAACGTTTGAGCAGGAATGTCTTAAGTGCCCTTATTTAAAAAATATTGAACTGTTTGAGGTTCAGATTGAAATAAATTTTTGGCTTGATTTCAAATCTGAGTTTTCCCATTTCTTCTTAATTTTTTAGAAATATTATATTTATTGGACTAATGCTTTTGAGATTGTTCCCAATTTTTCAATACATATACTTTTTACATATAAATTTAAATTTAATCATTATTTTGCTTGCACGTTTCATTTCGTTAAATTTACAGCAGCTAATACAGCCTCACCCATTGTGTATTATGGAAATCATGAAAAAGGGTTTCTACTTACTGGTCTACAAGTACATTTTGTTTGATTACTTGATTATTGTAAGTAGAATTTATGGGGGAGTTATTTTTATAAGTTTGCTGTCTGTTAGATTAAATATTTTAACTATAGTTCATATATGTGATTTGATTTAACGTTTGTAAAGATTTTAATTAAGTGTAAATTAGTAAAGTGGCCAACATTTTTGAAAAATTAAAAAGTGAAAAAAATTATTTAAAACTTTCTAAAATAGAAGGACTTTTTCATATTCGCTATGTTTTGTCATCACTTACCTATCAACAGCGATTGCCACCAAATGCAAGATGGAAGCTGTGCAACATAAAACATCAATTGAGGTCCAAATGTCACACAATTCCGGTCCCAAGATCCAACCTTGACTGATCTGTAAATGTAAAATATTTGAACATTTTGAGTATGTTATAAGAAAATAAAGTACACAAATAAAATTATATTACGAATCTACTATTTTGTAAGGGTGCCTCAAAATTAACGCATGATTTAAATTAAATGAAAAACAAAGGTTTTTGTGTTTTATATTACGAATCTATTACTTTGTAAGGGTGTCCCAACAGAACAAGAAAACAAAGTTTTTTTTTTATATTTGAGATATAAAATTAAATGAAAGCACGTTGTTCTGCCGTGTACGCTTCATTTCAACAAGCGTGAACACTTTACTGCACAAGTGGCGGAAAATTAAAATCTTGCGTTAGTTGTGGGACGCCCTTCGTTGAACATGCTTATAATTGAATTGAATATTTTGTGACCGTAACTTATGCGAATGAACAACATTTTTCAAACCCAACAAATGTTGCTCATACGTACCCAGACGAATAAATGTTTTGGTTTGAAGTAAATGTTAAGCAGTGGTCCTCACAAAGAGAGCAAGCTTAAAAAATTTGTGCATATTGTGAGTGCACTGGGAGAAATTTCGTTGAACAATATTTTTTCTGATTGCATACAAGGCATTCAGCTAATTTTTCTATTTTTGGGAAAAAAACTGTAAAAAAATAAATATGGTGTAAAAATACACACATGTATCTGAATTTTACTTAAAGGAAATATATATCGTTCAAAAGTTCTCAGCTTCAATTTCAAATCGGTTGATATTCAACTAAGATACAGAGTGATACGTGCATACGGGTATAGAAAACCGGTTTTTACCCGTAACTTAAGATTTCGGGGATGTTTTGAAAATTCCAAAAACAGACTGTTGTTGTACTTACCAGAAAAATGGTAAAAGATCCCTAGAATTTTAATTTAATTTTTTTGGTCTCATTATGTTATTATATATCATACTTTTTATAGAAAACGCTATCAACTATTGTAATTTTTAATGGAAAAATATTACTCATGACAATTGCCACTAATTATAATTTTAAAAGAAAGTTTGTGCTTGAGTTTTCTATAAAAAAGATATCCACTGGTAGTTCAATTAACAATTGACAATGTAATTTCAATTGACAACTCTTGTGCGAATTTTAAGCTCCATCACCTTAATATGAGTTTATGAAAAAATATGTATTTTCATACTTCTATGCACAGTTTACCTAAATAAATTTCTATGAGTTTTATTAAAGGCAGATAATATAATAATAAGAATAATAATAATAATAAGCATCATAATGTTTTTTATACTCACCTCATATACTGCACCCAGTGGCATTACGAGACAGGCAACAAATAAATCTGCAACAGCCAACGATGCTACCAAGTAATTAGCAACATTTTGTAGGTTTCTTTCCAATATAATGGCAGCAATTACAAAAACATTGCCTGCCATTGCAGTTATTTTGTGCATTTTATTGTCATTATTATGTTTTAAATTGGAACAAAAAGCGAGCAGCACACAGCCAGACACAAACACACATAACAATTAGTTCGAGCATGTGGTGTTGCAAGTTAATAACATATTTGTATGCAGGTTGATGTCATTGCAATTATCAACAAGGGAACGTGTGTGTAGCAGTACATTTAATATAAAAAGTGCCATATTGTTGCATCATCACCCGCATCATTATCATTTAAAACGAAATGTCAAAATCATTTTATTTTCCATAGTTAATTTTGGTGTTATTGTTGCATGTTATCCATTGTTCATTTAATACATGATGATGCAGAAAAGTCCATTCAAAAGGAATAGTTGCATTACAAGCGAGCGAAAGGTATCCAGGAAAAAATTAACAAAAAAAAAATTGCAAAAAATAGATCTTTTAATAAATTTTGTTACAATTAAAATGTTTGTGTGACAGTTATAAAATGGAACTTTTAGGAAAAACAATGAATGAACAATAATGGTATTTATTTCAAAAGTTGTCGCCAGTGACATGTTGAGCATACATTTAGCGCTGTTTAATATAAGATTAAAAAATATTTTGACCAAGTGCTTACATATCAAAATAATTAAAAAACTTTATTGCAATTTAAATAAATTTTTTAACACTTTTGCTTTTTCTGCACTTTCAAAGCACATTTTTCTGATGCCTGCATAATGGTCATTGCTGGCTGACTGGTTTATTTTTTTACTGGAACACAAAAGTTTATACTTCATGTCAAATACAAGCTGGCAATAAACAAGAAGTGTATAATAATTTTATAAAAGTTTCGCCGATAAATAATACAATGAGTATAAAAAAATTAATGCATTTAAAATAAAAGGGGTTTGAAAGGGTTTGAAATGATTGACAAGCATAATGTTGTATTGTACACTATTACAAGTTATGGGCACTAATGTAAAACATATAATCGCAAAGACTTGGCAGAAATAAAAATTTTAACAAATATTAAAAAAAACTCTAAAAATAAAGTTTTAATATAAAAACTTTTTTAATTGTTACATCCAGCCATCAGCTTACGGAAAATAATCCCTGCTTGTAGAAAAACATATTGCAATCAAAGAAAACGTTCGAAACTTTTTAGAATAATAAGAAGAAATTTTGATTGACGTCGCTGTGAAAGCGCGAAATTTTAAATACATTTTACGTGTTATTTTCTTCGAATACAGTATATTAATGATTGAACTGCAAAAGTTTCGTTTCTGAGTTTTATTTTTTTTAATTTTATTTTATTGAGAAGAATAAAACGTTTCAGAGCATTCATAATATACGAGAAGTTAAATTTTTTTTTTTTTTTTTTTTTTTTTTTTTTTTTTTTTTTTTTTTTTTTTTTATAAAAGAGAAGTAACACTCAGGCAATTAGTATGCCTACCAACCCGTAGGTGTGTTACCTTCTTTGGGAAAGGGATAGTGAGAGAGGACAGATGGTGAAAGAGAGAGAAAGCTTAATTTTTGCAACTCTGATATTGCGCGCTGTGTTAGTTTTTAGATCAGTGTTGCAGCGCCTTTGATGTCAAGTAGGCGCTTTAAATGTGTTTTTAAGCTTTTGTAGCCATTTTATTCATTATTTTACTTCGCCGGCGATTTTGCTACAATACCGACGAAGGAGGGCGCTGTGATGTCCGCTAGCATACACCAGTATCAATTGCTGCCAGAAATGTTCAGTGACCAGTGTGCTATGCCTTCATCACTTAAACACTCCGACAACAACAAATACAATGGCATACTCTAATGCACATCTGAAAAATGCTGGATGTTATGACTTGTCTGAAGCTGGGCTCGAACCCACGTTCTTAGACATTTGCAGTCAGAGAAGAATGGTTGCATTAAGTTTCAGCAATTGCAATTGAAACAGATTGAAATAATTATTGACAGAGAGTTTTCGTGTTGTTACAGATATTTTTTTAAACATAATTTGCAGTGAATTTATCAGGGAAAAAGTACAACAGGAAAAGAATTTAATGAAAGTAAAAATTTCGCAACAAAATCTGTTAAAAAAATTAATTAACGTTTAATATTAATGCTCTCATATAAGTTTTGTCTGTCATAGTGGGGTTAATGTTGTCTTCAAAAGTGATAGTAATAAACAATTAAACCATAAATATGCAGTTGAATGTTTTTTCTAGAGCTACTTTTTAGGCCACAAATGAAGTTTAAGAGTTTTTCATGACCACGCATCGTTGGGTATTTTTTGATTTTTGTAATAGCGGAAATTTTTAAGGTTGTCACGATACGAAAAAAGGTTCAAAAATAAAATATTTTGAAAACGAAAACAAACAAAAGGACTAACAAAATGGCGTAGCAACGATACGGAGAACATCTGAAATAAATAAATTTTTCCGTGTCTATTGTGCCAACTTAACGATACATTTTTACAAAAACTTTATACCTTTGGCTTCAACGAATCCAAATCTTGTTTTGAAACATTTTTAAAATTAATTTCAGTGAAAATTAAATTGTAAACAGCATCATTTTTTTTATTGTTTTCTTAAATCCAAGGCGTATTAACCAGATGACAGCACTACGGCAGCTGATTTCTTTGGCTTGTTTATGTTTTCTATTTTGAATGTCAAAAAGGATGCCTTTATATTTTTCTGTATTTGTTTTCTGTAGATGCTTTTGACAGAACCGATGTAAAAAATGCCTGTTGTTCTTGTATTGTTATAATAAAATCACCTGTTTAATACGCATTCCACAAATTTAAACATTAAAAAGTTCACTATTATTCAAGCTACAGCTGTCTGAAAGAAAATGATAAAAATAAAAAAACCTGAAAGAATCGAAACGAAAAATAAAGAAATATTAATTCCGAATTCTTTTCTTAACAATTTTTATCAAGGGATAAAACGACATTTCACGGCTATTATTATTAAAAGCTTATGCGAAGTTTATATTTATGGAAAAAGTTCTTTATTTGAGCTTAAGTTAGAATTGCACGTTTTGGTAAGAAAAAAAAATAACGTCCACCAAAATATTTGGTTGTTCTTAATAACTTATTATCCCCTTTTTCTCCATATTATGTACGATTGATGAAAAACGCTTTAACTTATATCAAAATTACACGTTGCAGATATCAACTTCGACTGCCCAGAAATCAGCTGATATTTGTTTTTTACAAAATCCAAATATGCAGTTATTTGCTTTGATATATTCTTTATCGGACGCTATAAACAAAATAATTATTATTGTTGGTACGAAAAATGACTTTTGGCCAAGATTTCGGGTCAAATTACCTACTGAGCGATGTATGGAGCTTTTTTGTAGAACTTTTCAAAAATGTTGGCACCGATTCGTTAGTGCATATTTTTGCACATTTTACCTTTTATAGCATGTTTTAGTATTTTCTTTGTAAAGAGAGAAATAACAACTCAAACAATTAATGCCTGCTAATAACTTATTGTGTTAAGTTTTGTTTTTGGGAAAGGGATAGTGTAAAGAGGAGAGAGCGATAAACGAGAGCGCTTAATTAACTATACTAGAGTTCGCCTAGTGGACGAAATTTGACCTCCAGCTTAAAGTTATAACTATTTTAGTTGCAATATATTTTTGAGGAGAAAACACTACCCAATTACTAATATCTTTCACCATGGAAAAAACATTAAACAAAATAAAATTGCATACAAACACTTACATTTATGCGGTTAAGTTTTTGCTTGAAGCTGACGCATCCATACGTAATGAACATGTACATACATATTTAACTCTCATCTTTTCCAGTTCTGGAGGCAAATTACGACATTCGATATCGAACGAACTTTTCATATAAATTCAAAAAATTTTGTATGGAATTTCCTTCCATATCGAATGCCATAATTTGCTCCCTGATCTTTTTTTCCAACTTCACTTGAAGAGAAAAAACTTATTACTCATATACATATGTAGATAATCTTAAACAATCTCATTGGCTTGCTTATGTTTTTACTAGATTCAATATTTACACAAGTGAATGTACGTGTATATTTTTAGCGTTTGTAGTGGTGTCAACTTTAGGCCAATTTTATTCCTTTAGTACTGAACAAATTTAAATAATATATAGTTGGGTCACTAAAGCTCAACAATGTCTACCATTCGGTAAAAGAATGAAAGACATCGATTGGCAAACAAAGGAAAAATAGGGATCCAAACATTTGTCTTTGCCTATTTATACAATAGATTAAAGCTCTGCTATTGTGCGTTTGGTTAATTTTTTTATTGCACCGTTGGAGCGCCTCTGATTTTAACTGAACAGGAGTACAACAATTTTGATTCATTTAATAATTGCAAGTAAAGTAGCAGTTTGGGGACAGCCGTTACAGGCTTTTTATGCTGAACAACATCTTTGTGAAACGCATGGAAGATAATAAAAACGTAAAACATTAATTTACATTGGCAACATCTTTTATCTGTCATTAATTCAGCTTATTAAAAAATAAAATATTAAAAAATGGATTTAGAAAAAGCATTAATCATTGGAGTAGTTGTTGCTTTGCAAGCTCAAACTAAAATTTTAATGCAGTACATTGAATTATTGAAGGCTAGTCTGGAATAAATGATTATGAAGAAGAATTTTTGGTAGACATATCTTTGTTTATTTCCTGCAATGTCAGTTTCCTAGTGATGGCACAAAGATTTTATTGCCGTTTTATTAGTGGTGACAATTAAAATAATGCAACATGTAAGGTGGAACAAACTGAGAAAATATTATCTTCTGTAGATGTAGAAAGATGTAGAATTCTTGTCATGTATGATGTTAACATCTTTGCAAATTGATGAAATGTCTATCCCTCCAGTTTTCAGCTTGATTACGTACTTTATTTTTAAAGTAAGGACTTCTCCGTATTTATTTGCTTTTTTGTGTTTCTTTAGTTTCATGTTTTTTATTTAGAACTGTTTTGAAATTTTACAAAGCAGCCGTTACAAAATATCGAGACTCTTAATATTGTAGAAATGCCAGTAGTCCTCCAGTTACAGAAAATTAATGTTTTTTTCGAACGGAGGCTACACTAATGGCTGCTTACGATTTCTTCATTTTCTGCCTGAACGAAAAGCCCCTATTGCAAGCCCTTAAGTTTCGAAAATGAGTCTTTTGTTATTTACTTGGAAAACTGTAATACAGGACATATTAAATATTCTCAACAGGGAATTTTTTATGAAATATTTTACTATCAAAGACATTTTCAAAAGCAAACAATATAAAATATTAAAGCGTGTTTCTTTCATTCCAGCTAATGTAACTTTTAAAATCTTTTGAAATTTATTCACAATTTTTGTTTTTTTTTGTGTTTTTATTGAAGCAAAACAAACAAACAAAAATTAGCTTCATAGAGAATAATAAATCTAAAAATTTGTTTGAAATTGTTGCCACATTCAAACGAAAAATAATGAACGCGAGAATTTTTCTTATATTTAATCGTTGTTTCAGCAGACGGTTGTACTCGTAAGTCACTTGCAGAAAATTTTAGTTTTGCTTATAACATCAAATATCTTAACAATCTGAATGCATCTAAAGTATGTTTGTGCTGTTATTTGTATGAAAAGTTTAATTTTGTGGCAAAAGATGAAAGTAAACCGTACGAGTGGATTTTACATAAATATTAATATATTACTTTACTTTGTATTACTTTGCTTTACTTTAGTTTATACAACGATATTTCCTCTTATTCTTTACGTTTCTTTTGTGTTTTTTTTTAATTTTTTTTCTGTAAAAATTTTTTTTGACACACTTGTGGCGGTTTAAGTTATACAAAAGTAATATACAAGGTCACTTACTGCTTTTAAGGAAGCATTCAAAGTTGACGATGAGGCTGTAAGCAAATTTTCACTCACGATCATGCGCGCAGAGAAGTAACATATTTTTATTTTTATGATACTAATAAAACGAATGTATAAAAAGCGCCAGGTACAGCGAGGAATATCGCACTGGGTTTGGCCATATGAAAAAACTAACAATTATAATTTATTGTTTCACAATTAATTTTTAAATAATACCTGACTTTCTTAATTTATATTCAAAAAGATATTGTGTGTTCATTTTAAATAAAAAAGTTTTTGAAGTACTCAAAACGTTGGTTGGCGTGTAAGAAACAGTCAACACAATATTATTTTGCACTCATATTTATACAAGTTAAAGGCTCGAAATTGCCACTCTAGATCACGTGCGAGTATGTGAGATGGTGTATGGCCATCACTAACATTAAAAGGATGCAAAGTATTAAGAACTTAAAGATATCTCCGCAAAAACATTGATGGCAAATTAATGAGGTCAACTGCTAACAAACATATAAAGTACGTACTTTGCACCACTTCTATTTCGGCGTTTTAGCTCATTAATTTAACTAACATGACGTGTCAATACTTAGAAATAGTTCTATATGCAAAACACGCTATAAATTAAATGTCTGTAGGAGGTATTGAACTCATGCTTTTAGAATTATTATTGTGCTTGTTGTTTTACTCACTGGTCGGTATATTGTCCAGCTATGTTATTATGCGCTAAAAACTTATTTTCCCGAAAATGCACACAATTATAAAAGCACGTTATCGCCAGGGGTTGAAAAGCCAACATTCTATATCAATTGCTATGCGCAAAATTGTCGTATGTTACAATTTTTTCAAATCTACACTTTTATGCAAATTGGTTCTAAGTCCATTAATTCATCTGTTGATAAAATATTATAGCGATAAATATAATAGTTATGGAGATAACACCATGCACATTCGAAAAAACAGTAGTAATAAAAATGCTCTCCTGTAAAATTTATTTTTTGTAACATACGATTATATCGCGCACAGGGGTCGATATAATAAGCACATGTTCTACTCCTGCGCTACTCCAAAAATATCTTACCTGCTTATTTATCAGTAAGTATTTATGTAACTGCTGTAAAGTAATGCATACGGTATGCAATTTGTGTGGAAAATAATGTTGTTCTCAACAGACAATTTTGCTGGGATGTTTTTGTATCAGTTCACTAAAATAGTTCAAAACTCGTATCATAGATACGATAGTACAAAATGTAAAATCATAAAATAGATTTTGAAGTGATTGCAAAGAGCTTTATTAGCATTTTGCTAAAAAGTATTTTGACAAACGTTACTAGACCAACGGCATACAATTTGAATATTTTCAAAGGTGATGAAGAAGCAGTAACGTAAATCCTATTCATTTGGAGAATATTCATGTAACACAAAATGCATATTTTCTTAATTTGTTTTGAACTGAAAGGAGAAAAGTTAAAACTACTTTTACTGTGAAGTTGCCATGAATATGCTTTGTAAACTTAAAATTACAGGACGCACATGGTTCCTCGAATGACAGGTCGAATATACATATGAATTTGTCGCACAAAGAGGTGACGTATGGGGCTTTTAAACAATACTTCTATTTATTTCACCATATATGATGTTTTCATGATGTAAGTTCTTAATAAAATTGTTTGAAAAAATTATTAATAAAATGTCTAAGAAAGACTTTTCAAAAGGAAATTAGCAATTTACTTAAAGTTTTATTAAACATCACCATTTGCTTAAAAAAATTACCTTCTTAATAAAATAAAAACGCTTAATAATCGCTTAAGCATGGTACTCTGTTCATCACATCGTGCGAACTGCTGTCAAAAGTAAAAAAAAAAAATTCATGTGAATTAATTGCAAAGTAATACTGCTGAAGTTGTACATTTTGTGAAAACATACGAAATGTTTTTGGCAGCATTTTTTTTAACTACAAAATGTTTCAGGCAACATGATTACCATCGGCGATATAATATAAGCATCACTCATTTCGTACGGAATCGTAAACAACAGCTGAAAAGGTTTGACTTGGCATTCAGTTTTTTGTGCACAAATAATTAAAATAATGGAAAATGTTGTAAATATAATGTAAAATTAAGTTAAGTGCTTTTTGCAATATCTGTGTCTTCAATGAGCTCCTCCGCAGCAGCTTCGATTTGCATTAATTGATACGTTGCAGTACCTAATATTATCATTTTGTTATCCAATTGTTTTTAGTTTTTTTTTGAATAAACACATTTGTTGTTTTCATAAGAAAAACAATGTTGCTCATTTCAAGGCAATAAAACCGATAAATTTGTTCTAAATCGTGGTATTGTCGCCACTGGCCAGTTGTCAAAATTTTCAAACGAAATAATCCATGTTGCTCAACATTTTTCGCAAATTTTAACAGAGTGCTTATAAATGGAGCTGTAATACACCTTTTTCTGATCTTGTAAAAATGCCAATTTCAGTGCGAGATTATTTGAAGAAATAAGTGAAGAAAGAACAAAAATGTATAAATTAAAATAAATAAACCTTTTTATTAAATTAAGAATCGGTATCATTTTTTAGGCAGGCAGCTTAAATTAATACACTTCCTTCTACGACAGCAAATCGATTCATTGGGATTTATTTCAGTTTACAAATTCATCATAAATTGAGCACAAAATACACATGCAAACTGGCCACCTCGTTAGATTGTTTTTTTAAACATAAAGGAAATCTTGCGAATTATCCGAAACATGCACTGAATTACTGCAGAGAATAAATACTATAAAACAGTTTTTTTTTAAACATCGATATTCTTAGCGGAAAAAATATGAAAAAAAACTCATTCGAATGCATTTTTATTCAGGGAAGAGAATCCATGCGACCACTCCCTTGATAAGATCAGACGGAAGACTTTGGCCTGACAGAATGTCTTTAGGCAAATAATGAAATGCAAATTATTTCATATCTTTTGGTGTATCTGATTGGGAGTTATTTTATTGCGGTTGCGATCTTTTGCATTGGAAATTAATTTGTTTCTGCTGGGACTTATTTCATTAGCGGACATTTCATTTCTTTTGGGCTGTTTGGCCAATTATGATTTATTTTACTTATTATTTTTACTACGCTATATTATTGACCATATTTTTAGTGTTATTTCATTTTCACTTTTTCGGGTTGGGAGTTATTTCATGTGAGAGTTATTCTAAGGTACTAAACAAAGAGACCAACTAACAAAAATCATGGAATACTGAAACAGCCCCTTCTCTCACTCGCTCTTGTTAACAACCCTTTTAACAACTTTTGCCATATATAACTTATTTATTCAACAGTATTATAATGACTAGCACTTTTCCATCGAAATGGAAATATGCAAAAATTTTGCCGGTACCGAAAAGTGATTCTGAAATTAGGCCTATGGCTTTACTGTGTTACATGTCTAAAGTCCTGGAAAAATTATACTTCATTTTCAAATATCATCATACATCAGTGATAATAATTTGCTATAAAATAGGCAATCAGGTTTTTGTACAACTCATAGCTGTGCTTCTGCGCTACTGGATGTATCTGAAAATATACGGCAGGAACTTAATGAAGGTAATTTAATTTCTTGGTCCTTCTTGATAATTCAAAAGCCTTTGACACGGTTGATCACAGCATGCTTCCCACGAAGCTTAGGCACTTTTTTAACTTTTCCGAATCAACACGGCTTTTATTTTCTTACCTTTCAAATCGTTCGCAATTTGTTCATTCTAACAATACCCAATCTTCCTCATTAAGTTTATTTAGAGGTGCACCTCAAGGGTCAATTCTTGGACCACTTCTTTTTACAATTTATGTAAACGATTTGCCAAAACATCTTCTACACCGCAAAATTCATGTGTACGCAGATGATGTGCAGTTATAGTTAAGTAGTCCAATGTAATCTGTCGCTGAAAACATTATGAGACTCAACGATGAATTGGATCGAATCTGCTGTTGGGCCACGGCAGATGAACTTTGTTTAAACCCACGTAAGTCCAAGTGCATAATAATTCGTAAGGGAGCACATGATGCTAATATCGTTCTTGATATTTTAAAAAACGGAGAAAAAATCTATTCTGTAAATGCTGCTAAAACCCTTGGGCTGATTTTCAATAATAGCCTTACTTGGACAAATCATATTAATACACTCGTAGGTCAAACTTATATAAAGCTGAGATGTCTTTGGTCTACACAAGACTATACTCCTTTAAACATTAGACAAATGATTGCAAAATCTTATCTTCTGCCAGGTTTAATGTATGGTTGTGAACTTTTCGCAAATTTCGGTTCTGTTAGCAAAAGGAAGCTTTTATATAATAATATTGTAAGATATGTGTATAGCCTGAGAAAATGTGACCATGTGTCACATCTCTCCTCAAAACATTTCATTTAACAATCACTTAGAGGGAAAAAGATTATAATTCCCTTGCACCGCCTTCTTCTATCTGAATGGCATTTCTTTATACATGCGTCATGCCTTTTGGAATTGTCTTCCTCAAGCTCAGCAACTTAATAGCAACGCAAGTAGCTTTAAGAATTTCTTATTTAATTATTTTGCACCATAGTAAATCATCACTGTCACAATGTTAATAATTTAAAGTTTAATTTAACTTCATCTATACAAATGTGTGATCTTCTAATGTAACTTATAATCATTGCTTTCTTGTACTTTAAATATAAGATTAAATCTTGTTGTACAGGAATTGAATATATAATATATATTGTCTCCGTTTAGACGCGTCATGTCTTATTGACTACTTTTTTTCTTTGAACTTTCGTTGTTGTTCACATAAGTCATGTAATGTTGACGACATTTACTTGCAAATACCATCAATCTTTAAGTTACGAACAAGAAAACAAAACGTAGTGACAGTACATGCATCTGAGTACTCGCTTCTTTTCCTCTATATAAAATAGCAATAAGACATTACTCGTGTAAACGCAGACTTCCAGCTTTTGCTGGGTTTAAAGTTTAAAGTTCATATCTAAAAAAAAATCCAAATTTTTAAGTTGCTGACTCTACTCAGAGCATACAGAGTCAACATTTTTAAAAACTTTAATTGCATTTTGCCAACTTTATTTTTTTAAACACTTGCAAAATGTTTTTCCTCTGCATAAAGTTTTCCGCCTCTCAAAATAGCACCCGATATTTTCATTCTGCTTAAAGCAAACAAATTAAGGTAAAAACTTCTACTTTTCATTTTACTTCTATTTTTACTTTTTTCTTTTATTTTTTGTTTGTTTTTCTTTTATAAATAAAACGCTTTAAATATTCTTCACTACCGACCTCATGATAATAAATGGTTACAAGGGATATTTTTTGCTTCCAGTAAGTAGTCGACAATAAATGGATATTAATCAAAAATAATTAAAAACAACAAGAAATGCAACAGCAGCAAAAACAAAAATTCAGCATGTTTATCGAACAACTACTTACATTCTTCCATTACATAAATTGACTTTTGCACAGTGGGAAATACCACTAAATAATTGTCAATAAATGTTAGTACTGGTCAGGTGCATTTGAGGCATGAAGCGTCAATAGAGGAAGAGTAAGACTAGCGGAATATTAACTGATACAATGTAAAATATAGACGAGGACCAAACTTAAACGACTTTTCGTTAAAAGTTCGGCAGCTGTTTCATCAGCAAAAAGGAGTATCAGTCTCCATGAATTTTAATGAAATAACTTGAAAATGTTTGGAAAGAAAATATTGTAATAGTTGTAACACAGAACGAATTGTTTCATTTAGAGTTTCGAAGCGACTCTGGATGACGTTAAGCTCAAGCAAAAACTTGTTTTTACATGTTTCCGGAAAATAATTGTCAAAATTAAATCTTTTTAAAACTGAGATTTGTTTTTTAAAAACTGAAAATATTGTAAATCACATATTGAATTTTTTTAAAATAATATTTTTGGTTATTTTATTATAATATATGCTATATAGCTTAAAATCTATATTTTATTTACTAGAAACTATTAATTTGTTGCCACAATCTCAAAATTTTGTAATGTTCCAAATGTTCTTCTTATTAATTTTCAAAAAAAATGGAGGCAGATCTTTTTATGATTCGCCATGAGTTCTAGTGAAACGCAGAACACGTAGACAAACTGTTAAGTAGCCTTAAATAACGAACTCTGTAAAAACTTAGATGGCAAAGTAATGAGTTGAAATGATAAAAAACATATGAAACACTTGTCAGAACGTCTACTTTACGTTTACGGCATTACTTTTTTTTAAGAGAAGTAACAATCAGGAAATTAATATGCCTACCAATCAGTAGGTGTGTTATCTCCTTTGGGAAAGGGATAGTGGGAGAGGACTTTGTATGTATTAGCAATAATGACTTAAAAATGTCAATAGTTGGACGTCATTGAATACACAATACACAATGATAATTAAATGTGTACTATGAGAACTGAACTCGTGCTTTTTAAAGGATTGTTGTATTTGATATAAAGTGTTTTACTCAGTGGTCGTCCATTGCACAACTATTTTATTACGAAAAAAAAACTTGTCGTATGCCTTCGCCAGGGATTGAACTGACAATAAACGTACGTTCTATTTTTAAGCAACTCAGGCAACAGTTTAATTTTTATTTACTAGAAATTATTTTTATAGCCACTGTAAAGTATTACAGGACGTATGTAGTTTGTGTGAAACAATTTGTTGTTCTTAATTAAAGTCATTAGCGAGACATATGGTAATTTTTTTACAACTTTAAATATTTTTTAATATGAAAAAAGCCTATTTAATTAACTTTTAATTAATATCTCGAGTTGTGGAGAGCTAAAGCTAATGAAAATTAAAAACCAATTAATTAATTTTTTATATAATGAGTTAAAAATTTAGTTTAAATTTGCAGTGAATTTAGGCCATCCAAAAATTTTAATTAAATACTTAACTTTGTCATCGGGAATCGTTCATATTCGATGATTTTAGACAGGCTTGTCGTAGGCAAGACGTCTATTTTTTTTCTTTTCACCGAAATAGGAGCAGTGCTGACTATTTTAAGCAAATCCTTTTTTTTTTTGGTTTTTTTAATTGAATTTTAACTCTGGAAATACTTTTTTTTAGGGGAGTCGATACCCTCAACTTCTTTCTGCTTATGTGAATGTAAGCGGAAAACATTGTTTTGGTGTTAATTTTATTAAACGAAATTATTTTTTAATTCAAATATTATTCACAACATTTTTTTTACAAAACAACAATTTTATGTTAACATCGTGAGTATATGAAAAAACTTTGGGTCTTCCAATAAGAGGTTCAATTTTAATAAACGAAAAAGAGCATTTTTAAGAGCTTATTTAATTGTAAAGAGGACGGCTCACCGTTAATAATAAAAACCAATATCAGCCGAATGGCCTCCATATTTTACAAATTCCATCTTTAAGATCTTTAAGAATTTTTTTATTTTTTTATTTAAATGAGAATTAACACTTAGGCAATCTATATGCCTACCAACAAGTAGTTGCGTTACCTTCTTTGGGAAAGGGATAGTAAGAGTGGATGGTGGTGGTTTGTAGGCCATTAGCATGTATCTCTTATTTTACGTAGCGCCAAAGTAGAAAGTCTAAAGATGTCAAATCACAAGCTCTCGGTGGCCAATTGTGATCATCTGTTCGAGAAATCACACGGCCGGGAAACTTTTCCCACAAAAAAGCGATGGCATTCACCATTTTGTAATAAATTTCAATAATTTGAATGCGTTATTGAAGTGCATATCGTGCTGTTGCTTCTTAAACTACGTAAGCGCCAACTACTAATTTTTCCGAAAATGAAAAAAACTTAATACATTTTAAGACAATTTTTTTACAAAACATGGCTTTACTATTCCCGAAGGGTGTAGCATCATTTTTTGAAAATGATTTGTTACTTACAAGTAACTGTATCCAAATTTGTCGGTTACGTGTTTTTCGCTTAAACAGCAATTCACAAATGATGACGCTTACAAGGTTTCTTAAATTAAAAAATCATAAATTTCTTTGTAGAAATTAAGATTTATTACTATATTTTTTACAGAAAAAGTTTATACTCTTTAAAAAAGTAAAAAAAGATATTATATATAAAATGTATACAAAAAAACTTATTACGTATTATTTATTTCACTCTTAAGCTTAGTACTCTGTTCAAATTTGCGAAAAATGTTGAGCAACATTTATTATTTCGTTTGAAAATTTTTACAATTAGCCAGCAGTGAAAACACTACGATTTAGAAGAAATTTATCGTTTTTATTGCCTTGAAGTAAGCAACATTGTTTTTCTTATGTAAACAAAAACCACGTGTGAAAACAAATGGAGAACAAAATAATTTTAAGAGTCTGTACTGCAACGTATCAATTAATGTAAATCGCAGCTGCTGCGGAGGAGTTCTTTGAAGAGACACGTTCTGCAAAAACCCCATACCTTCATTGTATATTTTTTTACATTATTTTAGTTATTTGTGTGCAACAAATTTAATACTAAGTAAAATCTGATGACCTGTTGCTTGCAATTCCGTACGAAATAATTGATGCTTATATTATTTCGCAGTTGGAAAATATGTTGGCAGAAAGAAACATTTTATAGTTGAAAGAAAATGCTGAAAGAAACATTTCGTATGTTTTCACAAAATGAATAGAGTACAACTTCAGCCATATTATTTTGCAATTATTTCGCATGATTTTTTATATGGACTTTTGACGGCAGTTCGCACTAAATGATGAACAGAGTACCATGCTTTAAGCACACTTAGTAAATTAAAAATATTGTTACGCTGAAAAAATATAACTTTTTTTTTCAAACGTTTATTTAAACAAAAATCGTATACTTAACTATAAATAAACAAACAGTGGCAATATAACATTACTATAATACACAGTCCCAAAAACGGGCTCTCTAGTATATTTTATTATAGAATTAACATATTTTTTTGATAGATTGTTGTAATCATTAATTATATAGTATGTATATGCATACTTATATAATAAATTGTAAAGCAAAAATTTAAAAAAAAACATTACTTTTACATTGGAAAAAGATTAAAGCTATATGGTCAAAAGATAAAAAGGGGAAAGGCTATTATTTAGAAAGTCACCAATAATTTTTAGCATTTATGTTTGGTTTTATATTTTTATCTACTGCATAAACGCTAGTATCAAACCTGCGGTTGTCAAACGTAAGTTGATTGCTATAAATATTTTAAATATTAGCTCATCTATATATATATGGTAAAATATAGGAATGCTGGTATCGTTTTGCAAAAAGCCATTACTATCGAGGTATAAGAAGGCCTCAGGGGGTACATATCCGTTTTGTAATGTTTTACATACATATTCATCATTAGCATAATAAAGAGCCATAATTAAAATATTTTCATGGCACTCGAGGCTTTTCGTAATATGATTCCTTATTACATGGATAATAAAATTATCAATTCTGCTAACTTTGGCTTCGTTATATAGCTTTTTGTTTGATATGTATTTCAAAAAGTCACTATTTGGAGCTCTATAAAGATATGAACAACCTCTCAAGCATTTCCTTTCAAAAATTCCAATTTTTTCCATGTAAAATGGGGAAATATAATAAATACGCTGAAGATATAAAAAAAATAAAGCATTCCATTGGTAAATAAAAAAACATTTCTTACGGCTCTTTACACAATGTATGATTACGAGTTAACGTGGACAAATTTTGTATGTCGAACTTGACGTTCAAGTCCACGTTAATTAAACTTAAAAAAATATTTAAAAATCTTACTATTATTATTTTTAATAACGAGTTGTTAAAAAACGGGCCAACTATTTGCAAAATTAGCAAACTAATGGGTAAATTAATTCTTTTTCAGTAGCTGTACATTTTTTTGTTTGTTCTCTCCGAACAGTGGAAACCGAGGCTACATGTACAAGAGCTTGTATTTTGTAAGCTGCAGCTAATTAATAACAAATTGGATATCTCTCACGTACTCCAATTCGATATTGGTTGTCAAAATAATTGGGGTCGGTCTTAGAAATTAACTCTCTACGGGCATACGTTAACCCCTTAGGATCCGAAAACGAACTTCGGCTCAGAGCAGGTTTTTGTACGGCAACCATGTTTACATATCGAGATAGAGGTTTGGCATACAGCAAAAAAAAATCTGAACTTTATTAAAATAATGGCGATTTCCAGAAATATTTGTGCTGTTAAGAATACATCGTTTTTGAGTTACTTGACAGAAAGTGTCGTTTTTATCAAAGTTACTGAATTTCAGAACCTGGCGCCACACGAAAAATCCTACGATTGTCCTGAAACTTTACCTATTATTTTAAATCTCATAAACAAAGAATTTGGTGGGCGAGATTTAAAAATTTCCAGCATTATATATAAAAATAATTCTATTTTGCATGAAAATGTTTTCGAAATGGCTTTAATTTTTTTTCATACAAAGTGTTCAAGATAAGAATGTAGTCGTTATTTTCTACCATAAAAACCAAAAAATTCAATTTGGAAAAAATGGCGCTTACGTGTTTTAAAAAAAAAAAACACGACGAGATCCGTGTCATGCTCTTGCAATGATTAAAATGGAATTTGCCAAAAAGCTTTAATGAAATAAGAATAAGAAATAGTTATCAATTCTTTCTGCATTTTTTTCATAATTCAGGCTTAAATTTATTTATCAAGGACAAATGCAAGGTGCACTTGCAACGATTTTCAATTTTCCATTTGATGAATTGATTCGAGGCATGTAATATATTTGTTGATACATTTTTTTCGATTTGACCCACTGTGCTCTGGAGTTTCTGGATATGCTGTTAAGTACTTTTTGTGCAGGTTTTGAAAAAAATTCTTAAATTTGTATCTTCGCTGGCTTTAATTTTTTGTTTATTTTATTTTTTTTTATTTATTATTCATAAAATTTTGACCTAAACATTAAACTTACAAGAAGTAGATATAACAAAATCAGCAAATAGAAAATCAATATAAACAACAGCACTTAATGGGAGTTACTTAAGAAAAGTCTAAACAGCTTAACATTCTAAAAATGTCGATAATAAAAAATATAATTGACATTAAAGGTGATATATGTATAAAAAAATTTTGCAAAAGTCAAATGTAAATATAAAAATTATTATTTTTTCGATAAATTTTCAACTTTTGAAAGAACACCCAATAGACCAAAAAACTTTGCTGCCAAATATTTGAAATTAAATGCATAAAATATTAATTTTCTGAGATAAATTTTCGATAATTTTTTTCTTCAAAAACTGTGAACGATTGCTCCTGTTTAAAAATACTAATATTATTGAATAATAAAATACACACTTTAATGTTTAAGCTTAAGCTTAGTACACAGCCACCTTTTAAACTGTCAGGCATTTTAATATAAAAATATATATAAAAAATTTAATATAAAAATTATTTGTGTATTTGAGGCTAAACGCACACCAAAAACGGCCTAATAAATGTGCCATTTAGCTTATTTTTTTGGCCATAAAGTAAATGGAAAAATATGATGTGGATTATTACATTATGTGCTAATGTCGTGGAAAATCATTTGCTTCTATTATATTTATTTAAACGTGATCCAAACAAATGGAGAAGAAAATAAACTACACGATTAGGTATGATTATTTGTATAAAAGGAGAAAAATCCTGGTGTATGGGGAAGAAAAAAGTTAATTGAAATTTTTAGTATGAAATAGAAAAAAACTAGAAACAATTTTATTTTAAATTCCTAAAGATGGCTAGGTTTGAGACAGAAGGAATTTATTAAAAAAAAGGAAAAAAGGTAGGAAGTTAAATGAAGCTAAAAGTTTTTCAATGTTTTATACAAGGCACTTCAATAAGATGTAGTATACAACAGCCTACCTGAGCGGTAGGTGTGCTGTCCCATTTTTAATCTATTTTATTTATTCTACTGCAACGAATTTTTTGCTTTGAATTTTATATTTGTTATTTTTTACAGGACGGTTACCAAAAAAAGGTGCTGTTGTATCAATTCACCGATGAGGTTGGCTTATTGATGTGTCTTCGTTCCATAGTTAAATTGTGAACTTTATTAGTTAATATTCGGAGATTTTTCATTAAAACAAATATATCAAATATTTCAATGTGATTAAAAATTTGCCTGACAGTTTCTGTGCCTACAAAATTAATACATATATATTTTTAATTTATAAAGCATGTTTCCCTCTGAGCTTAATCTTTCACATAACACAATAAAATGACATGTTTAAATAGCTTTAATGTAAATAATATTGTTAAGGTCTAAAGAAAAAAAGCGATTTGAAACCTTTGAACAAACGCCAAACCAAAGCATTTTCCTTTGTTTCTTTCTTAAATTTGAAACCAATAAACTGAAAAGTAATAAAACAACTTTAAGAATTTTGCAGCTGCAAAAGGAAAGCAATTTAAACTCTTGTTTTTTTTCAATTATTGCTATATTGTGGAAACGGGTTAATGTGTTTCCTTCTTGGGATCGTTTTGCAGTTCAAACCACAGAAATGGCAAACAACAAACCTCCAGATTTTCAGAAGTCAAAGCAAAAACAGTTAATACTCTAAAAAGGTAAGACAGTTTTAATCAACAGCAGCGTATTAAAAATACATTTACAAATAAAAAAAATCCTTTTTTATTAGAGAGAATACAAATAAAAATAAAAAGCACTTATTGCTGACAACCTGAAAAAAAGATATTGGCACCAAAATAAGGAAAGAGTTTGCTTTTAATGGCAAATAAAACAGAAATTAAAAGAGGAAAATTAAAAAAGACAAAAATAAACAACAAACAAAAAAACCATACACAAAACAGGGAGGAGACAGACACAAAAGAACCCGCCCCCCATTAAATAGGATTTACAGGAAAGACACTCACTCGTTGAAGCGAAAGGAAATAAAGCAGCTTAGAAATACTCGTAAAAAGGAAATTTTTAAAAATTTATTGATGCTGCAGTTCACTTTTATTTTCAGGATTTTTTTTACATTTTTGCAGACCTAAATAAAAATACGAAAGGTATTAAAAAATAACTGGAATATCTACAGCGCAACCTTTTTTTTCTATGCCAAAGTTACTGATTTATTTCCCTGCTAATATTTATATACAAAATTGATTGACTAACTGATGGATGTTAAGCACTAAACACAATTCAAACTATTAAACCAATATGAGCAGTTTCTTTTGGCAAATGAAACATTCTTAAAACAGCTACTGTTGTTTATCAGGCCATTAATGTATAGGCCAGATTGCTGGTATGTTGAAGCCTCTACTGCCCTCGTTCTGAGAATCTGTAAAAAATTAATCCAATATTTCAGCGAATGACCATTAGTGGGCTTGTTAAAAATTTTGGCATTTGCAATGTATATGAGAGTGTATATAAATTAGGAAATATTTCTTGTATTTAATTTTTGTACTCTCATTTTCATTTTAAGTTATTTATTTTCCTTCTGCTTGTGTATTTGTGTGTGGTTAATGCATAAGTATTAATGTAAATATGGGAAATGAATTTATATACTTGTGCGTGTATATAATTGTGTTTGCGTTTAATCTATTTCAATGATTATGTGTTTTTTTTAACTACAGTAGACGCCCACAAATTGGAGCTGTCAGCAACTGAAAGTTTCTAGGAATTAGAATCTTCGATTCTGAGATTTGAATTAAATTAAATTTGAGAGTTATTTGTGAACATGATTTATTATTAGCTCAGCAAAAATCGCTGCTTCATCGGAAACCGGCTAGTAAGCCAAAGTTGTTAGGTGTTGTTGGACCTTCTGCGCTTCGTTCAAAGCATAAAAAATACGTTAAGTTCATATCTCTTGTTTTTGTCTTGCTGTGTTTTAGAATTGCATCATCGTTAATCTTTGATGTTGCTCATATAAAATCTTTACCATAAAATATTAAGAGCCTTATTCATAAACAATAAATTTATTTATTAATAAAGTTATTGGATTTAATTTTTGGATATTTTTATAGTAGAACCCGTTTTAATGAACGCATTAACTTTATTAGCGGCCTGCGACTTTTAGTGATACTTTTTTTATTAACGATTTTTACGACTTTTTTAATTTTGTTGCTAGTTCTTACCATTTTTTTTTTGTAAAGTTTCTGACAAAAAACATTTTATTTGCAGTAAATTAAAAAAGCCTTAAAAATACGTCGTCAAATTGTTGTTAATTTAGGAATACTTTTACACAATGTATTCAAGAAATTGCTCACAAATTTTTGGTATATGTTTCAAAGAACAGTTTTAACAAAAAAGCTTTTTAAAGTAAGAAATTGTGGGTTTCGAAGTGCTTATTTTACAAAATTTGTCGTAAGACATTATCATACTTTAAAATAAGTTTTCTTGTTAAAACGAAAAGAAAGTCTGAAAACGAAAAATAAAATGAAGCGAGAAATATGTGTTCAAAGGCAGAAGAGACTGCGGAGTCTGAGACGGAAAACGTAAACAACACTGCTGGTCCTTCCAAGAAACGTAATATTTAGCGATACTGTTCGAGAGACTGAGAACTGAAGTATAAATAGCTTACGCAAGACATGGAGTCAAAGCGCCCTTTTGCATTGTTTGTAAACAGCTTTTAGTGAACGAAAACAAAAATCTTTCTCTTGACAGAAGTCCTACTACTTTGACATTGCAGCATAGGACAGCCAACTTAACTAAATTTGTTAAATATACGAGAAACATGTATAGAAAAATGTATAGTGCAACTGTATATGTTATAAAATGTGATAAAAATGGATTATGCAATAAGCTTTTTGATTTGTTTCAAATGTTTTTTTATTTGGTTACGCTTTTTAATTTTTGATAAAAAAACGTTAAGAAAGATATGCGACTTTTATTTTCTCAAACGACTTTTTTGTGCGACTTAATTTTTTTTAAGTGACCTTTTGTGCGACTTTAAAAAAATTCTCAGCGATAACCCTGATTGTGTGCTTAAAAGTAAATTGAGAGTTCCCTGCCTTCTTTTTAAGCATCATCGGAGACACCGTATTTGGAAAGCAAGCGAATTTTTTACTGTTTGCAAAAATCTAACAAATTTTTTTGTCGGAAAATTACATATATCGGAGAATTCAGGCAAATTTGATGCATGTTAAAGTTTTTTATAACTGCGGCATACATTCCGGCTGTTGATTTTGAGGTCATCGAAGACGAAACTGCAACTTCAGAAAACCACAGAACAATACACGAATTTGGTGGCCAGATCATATCACCAATTCATACCAAACTTTTCGTTATGGCATTCGCTGTTTGCCATGTAGCGCCGTCCTGCTGGATATGTATTTCTTCTCCATCTGTTATTTATCATATACAGTCCACAGGAGTCCCTAATGGCTCAACTCATCAGGAGTCCTTAATGGCTCAATATTTTATAATTAAGTATTTGCAACTTACATCGTCGTTGCAAGGTGGCCGGCAATGTTTAAGTACGAAGTCGTTAAACCGCGGATGTAATGTTGTTAAGTTTGTTAGCATTTTTAACTAAGTTTTAGTTCAACCCTGTTGGAGACCTTTTGGGGTTTTCAACGAGTAAATTTATAGCGGTATTTAAACGTGGTTGTGCCCCATTTTTATGTATTTGATATACATATTTTATTATTCGCAATTTGGATAGTCACCCGAGCATTACGTGCATCTTTGTGAATAACACAAATATTTGTTTCCTTTACAAGGTAAACTATCTTTATTTATATCTTAAATAAAGTGTGAGAATTTATTTTCACTTTTGAATTAAAATTAAATATTTCTTGTGTTTTTTATTTCTTGTTTTATTTTGTATAATCCACCCCATCGGATATACGCCGAAACAATAGATCATCACTCATTTGTAGGGATCCCCGTTGACGGGGATGAAGCACACTCAAAATTCTATGCACTGCCGCCTGATGAATCTTGAGTGGATTGGTTTCGATATATATACGATAATTTTGCAATAAAACTTGAATTTTCGCTAGATATGCCAAATATGCCTGACTCTTATTAAGTTTCAACTTCACTGTTTTTATTATAATTTTTTAATTTGTAATTATACAATTTTGTATGAGGTACTCGTAATTTTTCCGTAATCGTTTCTCATGATAAAAATTAAATAAAAATCAATATTTTATTTGCATAGTTTTTTACTCAGCTTACATTTTTTTATTTTGATATTAAAAAATAGAGTCTAGAAATTAGAAAAATTCTGATAGTCGAATTACTCCATAAACAAGGCGTTTCTAATTAGCAAGTGCCTACTGTATTTATATTACATTTGGTTTCAGTGTCTCCCTCTTCCAGCACAGCACATTAATTTATTCTTATACGCATAGGAGGTACGCTTAGTAAGTTTAGTTAAACAAAATCGGACTGAAACATCAATATCTATAGGCATTGCGTTCAATTCTTTCAGCAGTTTACTTTAAGGTAGGATAACACGATTTCTGAATTGGTGCACAATAATAATATTGTCCCAATCAAATATACTGCAGTCACATGATTGCAATGATTGCCGCAGCCCAGTCTAACTTGCGACAACACCAACAAACATCTGTTATGGTAGTTGTTAGTTTGTTGTGTTTTACATGCAAATTGTTTACATGCAATCTCCTAATTTACATATGTGTGGGACACATCTCTTTAATTTCTAGCCATGCTCTTTCCCGCTTGTACCGAACTTTATAAGCAGAATACTCATGAATACTCATTCCAAAACACGATGTAACACTCGATGTTTTCCTTTTTTTACCTTATCAGCAGTTATGCAAAATACATTGTAATCATTTTCATTGTCTATCGAATCGTCCATGACAATGATTTCAATCACTGATATAAATAAATTTATGGTACTCAAAACTACTTTGATTGTAGGACGAGAACACAATAAAAATTGGTACATTTTTAACATCTATATTGGCGCATGGTTGCCTATCAACCGTTCACACGTTCGACGCACCAGAGTTGCATTTGATGGCGGAAAATCAGCACAATATTGTTGTCGAATGCCGTAGGGGACAATAAATTGTGAAGTCACAAGATTGGTATACATAATAAACCCATAACTGGTGCATTGCGTCAATCGTGTGATCCTACATTTAGTCATGATAAATAAAAGTTCTTTTCTAATCCGGGAACAGAAAATATTGAGAAGAAAATATTGTTTAGTTCTTTTTTTTAAGAATTCTGTTGACAATTTCCAATGTAAAATTCGCATTCGACGACAATTGGTTATTTTATTTGCGCACCGCGGGCATTTAATTTTTGAGCACACGTCGTATATCATCCTCACGCATTTAATTTCAAAAGACCAAAGACAAAATAAAACAAATGAATGAATGAACGTCAGTATGTTTATACTGTGGTATATAAAAAAAGAAAAACCAATTGATATAAAATAGATTGAATTGAACCTGAAGCTGTATCTTATATTAATGAAATCAATTTATTTGCACAATTGCAAAAAAGGAACTCTATGCCAACAGAATGTAAAAAAAACACATTTCGTTTTAATTTGTATTAAGCTAAAAAATGTTAGAAAATTTAAATTCATAAAAAGGCATTCAATTTAAGGAACATTGAGCTTAATATTGCAAAAGGCAATAATTTACTAACAAAATTAAAGACTTCAATATTTTGTCAGGCTTACAATACAAAATTGTGTTCAAATTTACTAAAAAGAAAGAATTTCAAAGCCACCAGCTTAACATACGCTTGTCTGTACAACTGACGGAGGACAAATAAAAGTCAAATTTATATAAAAAATTAAAATTGTTAGAGATATTGATCAATATGAATTAAATGAGATTTATATTCGTTCTCGTAAATTATTTTATTAGAAATTTGTTTTTAACGATAAGAGTTGACAATAAAGAGCATCTTTTTATTGGCCAATTTTATTTGTTTTCAATTTTTAGATAAGCAATCTTAACATGGAAAAAAATCTCTAGTTTACAATTTTAATTTTATTTGCACCGAATTTAAGGCAAGATTTCTTTTACAGCGATAAATTTTTTTAAAGCTGTTTATCAGTGAATTTAATTAATTTTTTTATTTTTTTGGTTGCCATATTTACTGTAAAATTTGCAGTTTTTATATTATCTATAAAATTTGTTTTTATAAAGGAATTTTGTACGAAAAAGAATTTTTTCCTTAATGGTTTCTTTAATCCAAAGTGATTATTATTTTGGCTAAAGTTCGTAACATTTTTAGTCAGAAAGAATTGGACATGAGATAACAAAGCAACAAGGGAAAATTTTAACACCAATTAATTTCAACTTACACGGCAGAACAGAAACAACGTTGTTTTTCGGGAGCCGCTACACTCCCATCATCAGTATCCGCCACTGTTTAGGTGGCTCGGTGGAATGTGATTTCAAATTTGTATTTATACAAATAATGTCTAGAAAAAGGATACAAGAGTAATTTGTATTATTATTTGTTTTTACAGTAAACACTGTTTTACCACTATCAATATTCAAATTTTACCATCACTAATTAACGTTAAATTAAATTAATTATTTTTCCATTAATTTATTATAAAATTTTATTCAGAGATAAATTTTCTTTAAAAGTTTGTGATGATTAAATTTCTATGGATATTAAATTCTGTATAGATAAATTGCATATACATCAATTTCTAATAGATAAGGGAACGTATCAATTAATTTTCAATAAAATTTTGTTAGCGAAGAGTTATAGATATTTATTTCCATAAATATTTTATAAAAATTGCGTTTAAACTAAAATATTCGTTAATAAATGTTTTATTCCTCTTAGGAAGAGTGCTGTATTTATATATTCATTATATTCCATATCAATGTCTTTAAAAATTTCAAACAAAAATCTTATAGAAGATAATAATCTATATCGATAAATTTTCAATAGATTAATCTTTTTACCGATACGTTTCTACTGGTAATCCTTTTGTATCCATTTAATTATTTACTAGTGTATCTAGCGGTAGACTCAATCGACCGCATTCTAGAAATTAATATTCAACATTTACATAAACACATACGATAAAATACAAAAATCAAAAACGTTCTAAATAAACATCTTAAAACTCAGTCTCATTTCTATGCAAAAGCAAATTGGACAAACACACAAGTTGAAGCTGATACATGCATGTGTAATAAGTGTGCATGGGCTAGTAGCAACTTTAAACGCTTATAACTCACAAAATATTGAACCAATTTAAATAAAATTAAGACTGTTCACAACTATGTATGTAAAACCGGCTTAAAAATATATAAATCTTTCCAAAATCCCTTCAGTATTACGGCCGTTAAATGGATTTAAAAAACGTGTTTCCCTATTAATAATATACACTCAAAATATTCTGTACGTAAAATTAACTGAAATTGTAATTTAAAATAAATGAAAGGTCACTTAAAAACCGGTCTACTCATTTTTCATTTAAATTGAAACAAAGTTCATTCAATTTTGAATGTTAAAAAATTAACTGACTTAAGCACGTAAAAATAAAAGATTTTTCCTTTGTTTGTGTAGGAGAGGAAATCTCAAACAAATCAAATAAAGCAAACAAAGAAAAAAAACAGCACTTGAAAACAACGGAAAATATTGAACGTAACCGAAAATCCGTATTAATATCTCCTTAGTTTTTTGAATGAATGTTAAAAATAAAATTGCTTACAATTTTAAATGTTTATTCTTTTAAAAATTACTGAACGGATTACTTCTTAAATAACGTGCCTGTAGATTTAAAAGTTTGTTAAACTTTAGTGTTCTATAGATATAAAAATAAATTTTCAGAAACATTTTCCATTAAAATTTTGAATAATAAACTTTTTATGGAAAATAAATTTGATCAATAATTTCTTTAAGAAAATTTAAATAAATTTTTGTGTATCAGTTGGAATATTTTTTTAGCTGTAACTTTCCTACTAATGTATTCCATAATGCTGACAATCAATTAATTGACAAAATAATATATATGTTATAGACACACTTTTTGCGTACAAGTTAATTATTGATAAATAGATTTTCTACACAGCAGATAATTTTTTGTAGTCCCTATAATAATTAAAATATTTCTTTAAAAAAAGTTTTTCTTACTGAAAAAAAATAATATTTTTTGGAACAATTTTCTATTTGTCATCGTTTATGTTTCTGCATAAATTTTCTGTTATCGGCAATTTTCTCTAGACCATTGTCTGTAGATAATTAATGATATTGTTAAAATTTCCATTGATAATTTGTGGGTTCGTTAAATTTTCCATAGAAAGTTTATTTTGCTTTAAATTGTCTTTAACGAAAATGTATCCACAAAATTTGCATAGATTCTTTATAGATAAGTTTTAAAAAGAAAATTTTTCTTATATTAAAATTTTCTCTAGAAAAGTTTTTCACCACCCTAAATTCCTAAGGTTTTCTATAAAAAAATTATTTTATCTTTAAATTTTTGCTGTAAATTTTGTTCATATTTAAGTTTCTGTAGAAAATTTTATATTTGTGTATAATTTTTTTTAAACGATTCGTGCTACCCTTTACTCTTGAATGGAGTGTTTTTTTGTATAGAAGAAAGTAGTTCAATTCCCAAAAATGTTTCGAAAAACCTTTTGCTATCTTCATGGAATTTCTGTAGAACATTTTTGTAACCCTAAATTCTTTAAACAAATTTTTAATAACGATAAATTGTTCATAAAAAATATTTTGTTATCTATAAATTTTTCGTAAAAATATCTTTATCTTTTAAATATCTCTGCAAAATATTGTAAGTTTTTGTTATCTTTAATTTTTCTTAAAAAAAAGTTTTCTTGTCAAAAAAGTTTAAAAATTAATCTCTTAATTTCTTATTTTAGTGTGTATTTTTTTGAAGATTTTCAGTATATTAAAAACTTTTTTGAAAAGTTTTTGTTATATTGAAGAACAATTGTTATAGTTCAATCTTTCTTTTGAAAATTGGTGTGGTCATTAAAATCTTGTACACAATTTTTGTATCGTTAAATTTTCCAAAGAATCGATAAATTTTTTAAACAAATTTGTTTGTCATACATACATTTTTTATTAAAAAATCTTTTTTTTTCAATTAATTATACATGTGAAATATTTAATACGTATAAACATTCCCTTGAAAATCTTTGTTATCATCCACTTTAATCAAATTTTGTTGTCACCAAATTTTTCATAGAATGTTGTAATAATCCATTTTCTTAGAGTAATTTTTTGTTTTGTTTTGCAGGTCGTTTCTGCTCTCGGTAAATTATATGTATCAGTTTCCGATAAGTTTTCAAAATGAAATTTTTGTTAAGCTAATTTTTGAATTGAAAATATTTGTAGTCGATACATTTCCTGAGCAAATAAATTGTTATAAATAATTTTTCTATAAAAATCTTTGCTTTTGATTAAATTCTAATAAAAAATTCTTAGATTTTGGCTAGAAAATTTCTATGATAAATTAAAACTAATAAAATTTGGTAATCGATAAATTTTTTACTCAAAACAATATTGAACATGTTTTGAAAATTCTAAAATTTTATTTACCAAAAATTTGTTTTCATAGTTGAAATTAATTTTAGTTATAAAAACGATTTTATTACTTAAGCTTTTAGTTTTATTTAATAATTTAAATATGCATCGTTGAGATGAGTTAGATTACAATTTAATAAAAGGAATGTTGCTTTGATGCAGAAACTAAAGAGAAAATTAATTAAATATTTATTGCAAAATTACCACTTAATTTGCTTGAAGCCCTTTAACATACCACATTTAGAATATGCACATCGTAAATGTATTAAGGCTTTTCAATTATTATTGGATTTAATGTAAAATATTCCTTTTTATTCGTTGGCTTTTAATCAATTACATCAATGGCATAAGAAATTAAAACAGTTTTCTTTTTTCTTTTGGAAATTACACAGGCAAATATTCAAGAAATGTTTGTTTAATTTTAACACACAATTTCTCAGTACTCAATATAAATAAATATACAGAAGATAAACCGATATACTAGAAAAAAAATAACTAATGACTTAAAGCGAAATATCTTGATAATTAATTCAATATGTACACTCGTATCATTAATTCAAAGCAAATACTCTTGGAAAGGTTTGCATTGTTTCAGAACTGATTAAAACTACTGACTGCTACCATCCACTACACGTCAATTGTATGGAACTCTTTAATCAATGTAATTTAAGCGCTACTTAATGTAAAACCAATTTATTTCCTTTCGCTGTGTTTTCTTTGTAATTCAATATTGTTTCCATTGTTTTTGAATGAAAATTCTAAAATGAAAAGTGCTTAACGAGTTTCAAGAAAAACAAAAAAGTTGTTTACACTTGATTTTGAATGAGACGAGTGTTTAGGAAAAATAGAAACAACTGGAATAATAAATGAATCGTTTTCAAAGGAGCATTTCTTTAATCTTTTCAATTAACAAGGAATCCGATCTTTTTGAAACAAAAATAAATTGGAAAATAAATAAATATTTGTATAAAAAAAAACTGAAATGAACGTTCAAGTTGCATGCACCGACTAAAAAATACCCATTATTGAATTATAACAAAAACCAAAGGAATAACTTTGATTATCCTTCACTATTTCTACTTTGATATGTCAAAGTTATTGGAGACAAGAACTTAACACTCTCTCTTACGGATAACAACTTCTAAGTGTCATTAAATGGAAGTCATTGGAGTAAATATTTACTGCTAAAAGTCTTGATTAACAACAAACATTACTATTTTTTTAAAGAACAAATACAAACCTCGAAGTCATTTCGGCTTGTTTGCAGAAACACACAGGGTCGTGGCAGGAACCGAACCTGCGACACCCAAGCTAGTAGTGTAGTATGCTATTTACTAGTCTACGGCGGCTTAAGTGTTTTAATTTTATTTAGTTTAATTTTTTTATTTTATTAAAATCAAAAAGGCATTGAATTTTTTTTGTTTATTGTTTCTCCTGCAAAAAACTAGAAAGTGAAATGATGAAGTAAAAATTAATTTTAAGTTTGTGAAAAACGAGATTAAAAATTTTTTCTTGTTTTTTTTGTTGAATCTTATCATCCGCTGTTCATTACATTTTTTAATACTAATATTACTAATGTTACTAATGCCCTTTTTATTGAAAACTTGCAGTAAAATGATTTTTTGAAATAGTGAGTTTATAAGAAATTATTGTATCATCAGTTACGAGGCAAATTTTTTGTCTTAAGAAATCTTTGAATAGCGATTTTTTTATAAAAACTATAAGAAATATTACATATTTTTTAGAAAAAAAAAACGGCATGAGAGTCCTGCCAACATAAAACTGATTTGGCCTTCATTTCAAAAGGATACCTAATACACATGTATTTAAAAACTATGAACGTTTAAAACGAGGCAGCGTGCAAAAATATACACAGATGATTGACATATTAAAGCGGGTTTGATTATTATGGTTTTTCTCCGAAAACTAAGTTTTTTATATCAGATGATAAGCAAGTTCTTACTGCATTACTTTAAAATTATGCAGCCAGGAAGTATCTAATAATATCAATCAAAAGTATGTTGCAGATTTCAACGTAACACAATACGAAGTCTGCTTGAGATTCTTATTTAAAAGCAAATTGTTTCAAATAGAGTATAATTTTTTATAAAATAATTTTTGAAAAAATTCATGTTTAATGAACAAATTTTTCTAATACTACTTTTAAAAATATACTTTTATTAAAGCTTAGTTCTTTAAAGATGTTACGAAATATGTTTAGATCATCTAATTAAAAAGTACTTTTTAATAGTATTTTGCTGAAAATACTTATTTAAAAAGGCATTTTTTCGAAAAATAGTTTGTTTTAAGGGTTCTTGTTGTAAAGATATTTGTTAATTATTAAATTTATATTAATCGAGATTGCCTCGATATCTTTTGAATCTATATTATTTTCTTTACAACCTTTATACAATTAGGCGCCCTTTGGGTGACAATGAAAGTATTTAATATTTTCCGTTTTGCTTTATTAAATACTTTCATTGTCACCCAAAGGGCGTCTAATTGTATAAAGGTTGTAAAGAAAATAAAATAGATTCATATCGAATATAATGCTTTGTTTGTTGGAATTTTTGAATAAGTTTCAAAGCCTACTATGCTTATACAATTGTAATTTTTATAATTCTCATTGAATTTTTAAAAGTTTTTGTATAAGTAAAGAAGTTTGAAACATTTAAAAATAAGGTTTAAGGTATATAGACTAGCTGAGAAACACTCAAAAAACAAATTTTTTTAAAGATATTAGTTAATTTAAATTAATCTGATTTATTTTGTAATAAAAACTTTTTTTAACGCTTTTTAAAAAAATTGACCTAGTGCTCAAAATAAATTAGATTAATTTAAAAAACAGATGGTTGCAAAAATATATAAAGATATTTGTTAATAAAAAAACTGCTTTTTTAAAAAGCATATTTTTAAATATTTTTGTAGGGAGTAATATTATTTAAATTTTTTTCTTTAGAAGATGCTTTTTTAAAAGGCTCGTTTTCGAAAATATAACATAGGATTTGTGTACTACAATACTACGGTATACTATATGTGTGTCAAGCTAAACTACAAATAAACCATCGAACAAAATGGTATAAAGATGGTTCGTATACTATGAAAATGTACGTAGTATAAATTTTGTATGTCATTAAACAAAGCGTTTTGCTGTGTTCAATAAGAACTCTAGTAATCCAGTCAACTGTGCAGCTATAGCCACATCAACATGGTAGTAACAACACTACATCAGCTGACTAGATAAGTAGTGCATGGAAATTGCGTGAAATTCGTGCATGTTGATGATATATTCATCTCATGTTTTATTTGATACTATCATATATTGTATATCAATTTATATTGCGCTTGACATTTTCTTCAAGATTCATCTGTGCCGACAGTGCCGCCAGATATTTGCTACAACAAATTTTGTATTGTTGTAGAAGCGGTACCAACTTTTGAGCATATAAGCAATATTGTAGTGCACATACTACAATAGCATGTCACACTAAAATAGCATGAAAAAGCGTAGTGTATGTACCGTGGTATGTAAACCATATGTCTGTCAGGGGTATAAGGTGATCTTCTCTGTAAGGTATAATTTTTAAATCGCCTTTTTCCTAAAAGGAACTTTATTTTCAAAAGTAACTTTTCTACTTTTCGGTTTTCTTTTAAAATATTCATTTTTAAAAGGTTTTTTAAATTAAATGTTTTAGAGAATACATTTGTTTTCCGATTTAACGAACCTAATTTGTTGTCAGACTTGTTCGTTACAATGAATTGTTCGATATGTTCAGTACTAAATTAAGACTGAATTAAAAATATGTATAAGAAAAGGAAAAATTCACAAAAATAATTTATTTAAAAAGTTGGTTAAACACACACTGTGTAAGTTGAATGATGTTGAAATTTCTCTTGTCCTTTGTAATAATGTCTTACATCCAATTCTTTCTACAAAAATGTTACGAACTTTAACTAAAATAATAAAATAATAATGACTTTGAATTAAAGTTACTCACACACAGTTTGTTTTTTATGATGGATATCTTATTGAATCTCTCTCAAAAGTATTAAATTTCTACTACGAATATTGTTTGGCTGCACCCATTTAATAAAAATTTGGAAGTGCTTAATCACATCTTCGTGTTTTATTTTGGGTTCTAGAAATTCAGTCTCATCAAGCTCTTCATCCTTTTGTTCAGTTTTTTTGCAGATTTGTTCATTCAACCGAGTACAAAAAGAAAGGATTGTTCGTAATATAAGGTACTCAATTGTGTTCCTTGGTTGTTCGTTAAATGTGATGTTTATTAAATTGAATGTTCGATAAATCGGAAAACTAGAGAACTCATCAGAATTTTAACAAAATTTTTACATGTTTCGGAAAAATTCTCCCTTTTTCTCTACACTCTAAAAATTCATTGATTTTAGGAAAAAAAATTTATTTAAGGTTTCAAAATTTAGTACTAATTACATTTCTTCAAAAATTATTTAATTTTTTAGGAAAGTCTTTGGATTAGCTTAAGAGCTTTGCACAATTTTTTTATAATTCTTCGCATTTATTGCTAATAGATTTCTTAAATTTTAAAATCAATATAGTGAGATCTTAGAAGGTAATCGAATATTAAAAATGGCTTGATATATATTTTTAAAAAGTCTTAATTTATATACTAAACCAAAAAAAAAGTTTTTTTAATTTTTATTTTGCATGCAAATTCTGTACCCAAGATAATCGAAAATTTCTTTGCCTTTCGTTGTCTCTATATATCTGTGGACGTTTGACAAAACATCTTAAGTGTAAATTTTCAAATTTTGCAGGAGAAAAACGTGTTTAATTGTCCATTATTTGCGGTATCGTTTGTTTCTAAGGAATTTTGTAATTTTTTATAATTAAATAAATTTTTCATCAATCTTGATTATCTTTAGATATTTGTTAAACTTATATGGTTTTTTGTCAAATGGGTTTCTGAATATATGTGTAAATTAATTTGAGTTAGGTTGTTTTATAAAAAGTATTTTTACTTAGAAAATTTTGATTTTTCAATCATATGTATACATATGATCTTTTGTGAAATATATTATGGAAAATAAAAGTAGATAAGTTGATCCTTTGAAAAATAATTAAATTTTTTTAAATTCATGAAAGAAAATAAGAACGCGGTAAGTTTCACTGTAATGATAATAAGCATAATAAAATAAGAAGTATATACTACACCATAAATACATACATATGTATGAATAACATATGTAGATGACGATATTTCATTGTAAATTAGAATTATTATAGATAATATAATTATTGCTTGCACGTATAGAAAGCAGCCATGGTAACCAATAATTATTCGACGTTTTCCATTTCATTTAAATCTGAGTCCAACTCATCCCCACACTCTCCTTCTGCTTTCAAATTCTGGTAAAAATTATAAAAATTTTAATTTATAATTGGAAGCTGCTGTATTAGTAGTTCTCCACGTATAGTTATTCTTAAATAGTGATTTAAAATCGTTAAAGTCATCTCGTTTCAGTTCGTGAACTATATATTTTTTATTTGTACTGGCTATTAAATTTGCCCAATCGCCAAAATGTGGATGCTGTACAGAAGCCCAAGAATTTTTCTTCCATTTTCAATCTTCTCGTGTACCACAAGATTTTTTTGCTATCGATTGTGTTAATACTTGGGTGATCCTGCAGAACTTTCGTAAACATTGCGCAGATATAAGAATTCCGATTTAGGCCAGGGCACGAATCGCCATATAAAATTATATTCTTCACTGAACTTATTAACTCCAGAAGACATTTATACAAACAAGAACCAATATAATTGGCTCTCCGCTTTACAATAGATTCGTACCATATATAACAATACGCCTTGTTCGTCGCGCCATCATGCAAAGCAAAATTAAAAGTCCACAATTAACGCTTATAAAGAAATGCGTTAAAAAAAGCAGTTGACAGACGTTGCTGCAGGTCAAATGTATACATTTTTACGGATGGATTGCGTTCTCTTCCTTGAAGTGTAACTGGATGAAAGTAACACTACTTGGTTTACTTCTGGAGAATCCTTACCAGGCAAGTAAGTCCCTAATGCACTATCTATAGCCATAATGCTAGAAGACGAATTTGGAATATTTTTTTGAAGGAATGTAATCGGCATCATCGCAGTCACTTTCATGAAAAAAATCCTCTTCAGATTCAATTAGCCTATCAACTTCGTTGCTATTGCAGTCGATTATTACATTTTCGTTTTGGCGATAAAGCTACGTCGATCATTCCTAAATCATGTGAAGTTGAAGTTTCATTTGGAACTTGTGGCCATTCTAGCTTATTTCCAAAATCTTGCATAGCAGCGGTTTTGTTTCCATCAATACCAACTTTAGCTGAAAAGCTTTGTTTCAGACCTGATATTTTAATTGCCATAGTAAAACAGTTTATATTTGTTTTTCTTTAATATGCTCCCGATAAAAGATCTTATGTGGAAATAAATACATTTTTTTTTAATTTAGACAAAACCTCTTGTAATAACATGAGATAATTTGTCGCTTTTTAAAAACATAATACACTAATATGAAAAAGTAACATATTTCTATTAAGAAAACTAATTTTTGTATAATTACATTTAACAGAAGCCCTTAAATGGACATAAATTTCTCTGTTAAAAGAAAATTAAAAAAAATACATGCCTAAGTAAAAGTAAAACGGTTTGTTAAAAGTTGTTTAAAATTTTAATTAAAAATTTAAAAAATTTTAGAAGAAATTTGTTTTGTAAAAAACAAATCAGCAACAACTCCAACTAAGTTTATTACTTTTTGTATTATATCTCAACACTTAAAATTCATAGAAAGACGCTGATTACTGTAAACAAAGCGTCTTGAAAAGTTTCCTTTATGATTAGAAAACTAAGAAATTTTCTTATTTCGACTGAAGGTGTTTTGTTCAAAGTCCACAGATATTATTTACCAAAAGATGTTTTCTGTCTGTATGAAATATCTCGCGTAATATTATAACAAAATTTGAAATTTAGAGTTTTATATGTGTTATCAATTTTGTGGGCTGTTTTACGCAATTACACCACAATATAAAAGACACAAAGACAAAGTTTTAAAAATTCCCTACATTTTCCTTAATATGAGAAATCTGTCCTTTTCCCCTTTTCCTTGATATTTTCCAACGAATTCCCTACAAAAAGAGAAAATTGCCTTCTCTTGGCATTACTGACTCTACTTGTGTCTAAAAGGAGCTTCTACAAAAATGGATCTTTTAGAAGATGTTAAAAAAAGTTTTTAGAAGTTGATTTTTTTGAAAACAAATTTGCTCTTTAAATGTTTTAAAGTATATATTTTTTAAAGTTACTTGTATAAAAGGTATTTTTTTAATATTTCCTTTTCTAAATATACTCCTCTTACAAAGAGAGAAAATTTCATCAAAATGTAATATTTTAAAAGGTACTTATTTTAAAGGTATTTTTTTAAGTACTTCAAAAGAAATTATTTAGAAAGTTCTTATTAGGTACTTATTTAAAAGGTACTATTTTAGAGGGTACTTGTTTGAAAGGTATTTTATTAAAAGCTACTTCTTTTAAGACAGACTTTTTTAAAAGTTAAAAACCAACAATAAATAACTTATTATACATTCAGTTAAGGACTTTATAACAAAGCAATTCTTCAAAAAAAAAAAAATCAATGACAAATCTGTAGCCAGCACTTCCTCAAGATAAAATTCCTTGAAATGGTACAAAAAAAAAACGTCAATATAAATATAATAAGCACTTTATTTAATGCAACCAAAAAGAAAACGGTTTGCAGATGCATTTGTTTGTGTCTAAAGTGATCAATAATTTCTAACCGGCAAAATTGATATCTAAAAGAATGTCAAACATGGGCTTATAAAAAATAAAGTACAACGTTTTGTCATGTTATATTCAGCTGAGACGAATCTTTTATACCTTACACACTTGCTCGAAGTACTGTTAGCAGTGATATAATATTTATAATTTTACGTCCTTAATGGCTTTCATCACTTTAGTGAATTGGCTGTACTCATTTGTAAAAAGTCCCAAAGTTGCCTAAAAAATTTTTCAACATGAAAACCATGTTTGTGTAACAAATAAAAGAAAAAAATGCATAATATTCTGTTTGGTATTTCACCCTCGACAGCTTATTCCAAATGAATGGAGACATGAAAAAGCACTTGTATGCACTCAAACATAAATCGTCATGCATACATATTTATTGATTTATATGAAAAATATTTTTAGAAATATCTGTTTAAAAGAAAATTTCACTACAATCACTATGATTTTGTAATTATTTTTTCAATAAAAAATAATAAAATGAAAACTGATTTAAAAGAAATATGTAGCTGCAAAAAGTTCCATTTATATTTATTTCTAGTTATTTAGTGACTTACCTATAATGGTGATCAATATCATAAGTCCCAATACCACCGATGTGACAGCCATACGTATCAGTTCGCCCAAATCTTCATAAGTGGTCACGTTCCCACTTGACGACGTGTCATTGCTAAAGGGATCACTTATATTGACTAGATCTGCCAGCAGACTAGTATCATTCAGAAAGCTATCATTGATTAGTAGTGAACCCAAATCGACAGCTACGTTACTAAACAGATTGCTGTCGGCGGAAGGTAATATTGAGGATGACGTTGGGGCAGCAGCAAATACAGATGATGACGACAATGCTGCCGTTAGCAGAGAATCGGAAGCAAATGCATTGCTATTACTGCTGGCAAATACAGCAGTTGTGGCAGTGACTGTGGCAGCAGTTATAGCAGCTGTACCGCTTAAATTATTTATTACACGACTGTTGGCATCATGTCCAGTCGATGACATTATTGCGACAGTGGCAGCTGTAGAATATGTCACATAAGTATTGGGAGTTTTTTCGTTTGCTATTAAAACATAATCCAATGTATCTGGGACACTAAACATTTTGATGAATGTTGTAATAAAAAGTTGTTGAGTTTACAAGATGGCAAAAAAGTTTGTGTTTCGTTTACAGCTTCTTCTTTTTTTTTGCCAAATGCCTTTTTGCTGTTTATTTTTATTTGCTTCTTTATGAAACGGTTTTTATTTCTTTAGTAATGGCCCTTTAAGCTAAACCGGATGTGGTAAGTGGGTGTGGGTGCGCTTGTTGGTTTGTTTGTTTGTTTGTTTGTTTGTCTAAGAGAGTTGGTCGGATTATGCCAGTGTGGGGGTGTTTATCTAACGACTTTTAAAGTGTTTCAATTATATCTTTTACAACTTGTTAGCTGTTTGTCTTAAAAATTGAAACAAGTTTTGTTTCTATTGTTCTATTACCGGTAGCTGGTGTTTCAATTCTTTTACATGTTCTAAAAATTTTTATTTTGTACATATTAAAGCAGTTTTTTTTGTTAAACTTTTTTTTCTTAAATTTCTTTTATGTATTAGAAATTTTTAGTTGTATTTAATTTATAATAATGCAAATCGGATATTTTTTGTGGCTTGTTATATGGGCCTCGATTTCAGCACTTAAGAAACGTTTGCCTCCGTATTTGTATCGCTTTATTCAACATTAAGTTTTGCGAGACTTAATGGGATCCTGGTGAACGAGTTTGTACGTGAATGATCTGAAAAATTAAAGAAAAACACACTTGTTTTAATATACTAAGAAATTTTAAAGTGTTTTGTTTAAATATAAAAAATAAATTTTAGTTAAAATGTAGACAATATTTGTCAATATATCGTCACACGAAATATAAAGGGGCTTAACATAATTTTGAACAATTTTACAGCAGAGTTAAGGAATGTGACAAAGCGAACATTTTTGTATTTATATAAATTGTATTTTCAGGACTTCCTTGATGGCATTAGCCAAAAAAGTGTGAAAAATGTTGTTAGGCGTTTTGTATGATGATAAATATTGGGCTATTTGCGCACTCTAGTCTTGATTCGCAGCTACTAAAGGTCAGGTCAGGTCAGGTCAGGTCGACAGGTTACCGGTGAAGTAATTAAAGCTAAGAGTATCAGCCTACTTAGGTCCAAAAAGTAGTTATGATCCCTTTGTGTTAATCTGGAGAAAGAAGGAAATATAATATGTAAAAGAATGATTGAAGTGGTACCGAGGGAAGTGAAATATGAAGCTGGAGAAAGATAGATAACTAGAGAGAAAGAAAAACTAGGAATTCCTTGTAGGAGGGATCGTTTCAAGATCCAATCACAGCTCCCAATGAAGGAACTGTTGTTTTGACTTTCATGCCCGAAAGGCTACTAAAACATCTCTTGCCTAGGAAGGTCAAGATTTGAATAAAATAAAAACAAAGTTTTTAGATTTTTCGTTATTTTTGAGATTTTTCAACGAAATGACAGCACGCTGTTTTGCCGTATAACGCTTCATTTTTGCAATCCCTAAACTGTCAGCTGTCAAATTATTTTTATAACTTACTAACACTTTACTGCACAAATGTTCGAAAATTTAAATCTTGCTTTATTTGTTATTTAAATATTTTTTATTATAAAACATCAGCTCTTGAAAAAGTATAGAAGATAGAAAATGGAAAAGTAAAATGAAAAAGTCACGTTGACGTCATGGTAATTATGGTTGCAGCAAGCAAACTTTAATTGTAATTTACTTTAATTCGTTTGTTATCAATGTATGACTAAAAACTACTGTCACCAGTCCCGAGCAATTTGGGCCTCAACAGGTAGTAGCTTCATTACTAGATCTCACTGCAGGCTTAACTTGTGGTACCACGGGTGTCAGGAGCCCCAAGAACTACGGTTCTTGCCTGACAATGGTTGCGGCCCTTCGGGGAGCATCGTGGTGGCTGTGGCTTAAGCTCAAATCGTGGGTAGAGTGCTCGGTGTGGAGTTGCCTTGTAAATGGGTGCCGAGACCCAAACATCGGTAGGAGTTTTAGATAGGCTCCACTCCTAACCAAGGGGGAAGGCCTGTCCAAAAACGTGTCTTCGAATTGGTACTCATCTGCAGCAGCCTGTTGCACATGGGGGCGCTGGTAGACGCATTGTATTCACCGGGTGTTAAGAGCACTGTGGAGTAGGAACATGTTGGTAGGTACCCACAAATATCTTAGACACATTGTTCGACCAAGCGCTCTTTTTCAGACCGAACACGATTCCAAAATTTGGTACTTTTCAGACTGAACCTGAATTGGAACTCGAAATCGATTTATTATTGAATATAAACAATTTTAGTTTTTCTAAACCATGTTTAATAATTATCCAGCATAGCAACAAGCTGACAGTCATCTAAAAACTTCTGAAAGATTAGGACTCTTGCCTCATTAACTTTGAAGCGCATCGTTTGGGGTCATGTTTTTACTACACGTGATCAATATTAAATAATTAACAACCATATTATAGTTTTTTGTTTTTATTTTACCGTAATGTTCTCCCAGAAAAAAAAATACAGCTTCATCCGCTTCGAAATACGCTTTCAAAAGGCATAAAGTTTGTTTTTCGATGTCCTACTTGGGAACTTTCTTTTTTGATATACAACTGCGTTTCATTTAATGGAACAAAAATGCTTTAAGATCATGTCTCTTTGTTTAATTGTGGCCTCCAATTGTATCACTTTTAAGCTCCGATGTCATGTATATAAAATCGTTAAACTAAGCAACAAATCAATTAAATTGTGTACATTACCTTAAATCTCTCTCTCTCTCTCTCTCTCTCTGAGAAATCTTCTTTTTGCGCATGCTCGGAGGCGTTCTAAAAAAGATTATTTTCAAAATGTGCTACTGTGGTATTTCTTCTAGAAATCTAATGTTTTTTCCAAGCATGTTCAAACACTGTTATCACTGTTATCATGTTATTAAGTCAATTTTTTTTAAACTTTTAAATGTTTTTTTTTTTAATTTCCTTATGTTGAACTTTAAGTTGCCAAATGCGTTTCTCATTTGTTCTTATTGAGAAACGCATTCATTTGTTCTTATTTAAAACTCTATAATTAATATATTCAAGTTGAGAATAACGGAAATTATATGTTAAGTTAAGCTTTTATGCCATATGAGATTATGAAAAAGCTTACTATTATAAAAAATTGTGCATAATAATTGAAACTTTGCCAAAGGTACTTCTGAATGTGAAACTATTAAATTAAATTTGGCTTAAGCACTTATTCCTTTTTGCCACAGACTTGTAGCCCTTGGATTATGATCAGCTCAGCCATGTTTTTTGTTGCATGAATAAAAAGATTTAAACTTTAGTTTAAGAGTTTGTTTTTATAAAAAATAGAATTAGAATATCAATTGAATGTGTTTTTTTTCGTTCGCACCTTATTTGGTTTTAATTAGGAAGAATTGAACATGAGACACCATTCCAAAGAACAAAGCACAAATTATCGTCAATCGATTCTGAACTAATTTAAGTTGATTTCATTGTTCTAATGATTTTTGTATACTCTTCTTCGGAGAAGTTTAGACTCATTTAAAAGAATTCTTTTTTTTAATTTTAATAATAATTTAGAAAAAAAACTAACAAAAGCTCAGAAAAAAATGTCTTTGATTTGAAACAAAATTTTTCAAAATGGTTTTGTTTTCAGTAAATGATTTTCAGCAATCATACTTCATCATACTGTTTTGCCAACTGAGTTGATTTAAATTGAAAGATTCCAAAATATGTAGTAAATGAATTTCATATATGATATTTTAAGTTTTATAAAATATAGAACTGAACAATTCAAATGGAATCAATTTTTTGAAATTTAAATTAGCTCGATTTACATGAAACATTGGCAATAAATGCAGGACTTATTAAATTTCATATTGTGTATTTTTGAGAAACATTTATATTAAATATTTATTTTTCTGCTTATGCACAAGAGGAATCTGCTAACGCTTCTGAAATAAGTTCGAAAATATACTTGCTTAAGTTTGTGCGCATTACAATTTGAAATTTACTCGTATAGTAAACAGATTTAAGAAATATAGTAAACAAAAAACTTCCTCAAGAACAATTCAATTTTCATACTTTTCGAAAAAAGCAAAAAATATTTGTTTCTCTGCTTGCAGTGAAAAGAATTCTTCTTAAGCATCTACAAAATACGAGTGCACAACTTGTTTCAAACTAAGATGCACAATTTTTTTTATAAATATTTACCAAAACACACACTCCCATGCACACAAACACAAACACACACACACACGTATCCACACGTATACTTTATTCTTTATATCCTGTTATCTCACTGATTGCCTGCCAAAACAATTTCGTTCTCTTTATAAAATGTATTTGTGTGCAAACCTTCATTCACTCATTGCAACACGTACACATTTGTTTAAGTTTATAAATCGACTTATGCACATTTGTTGATATAAAATTGTCTATTCACACGTGCAACACGGCCAGGTGCTCGCAATCTGTTAGATGCCAAAGTGCATAAATAAATTTATGGAGGCAGTCTTGCGTTACGTGAGCACTTGATTTATGCAGCTTGTATAGAATTTTTTGTTATAAGTTAGTACATATAAATAATACCTGTAGCTAAGACGTTTTTTTGTTTTATAAAATATATAATCTACTATTCAACAAGAGTTGTTAAAGTATCTATAAATATTTTGAAGTTTCTACAACGATTTATTTATTTCAATTTGACTCTGTGTACGAGCACATTCTTCAGAATGGACCCATGGTTGCATTAAATCATTTCAATTTTATATTTTCTATAGCTTTCGTTGCAGTATTCTTGAGCACAGCTGGGAGTTTATTATATTTCAAAACTATTTCATTATTTTCAATAAATTAAAAAAAAAATCACTCTTGATGCTTTTAATGCTTTTGATTCAGGATTTCTGAATGAGTTTGGTAAATTGCAAGCTTTTTGTCGGAATCGTTACTAAAAATTATTAAAATTTCATTTAAAAGTATAAAGACGAAAATTTAATTTTAATTTTAAAATAAACTCTGTTTATATTCATATATTTTTACTTGTTCAAAAGTTCTCCCTCTTTTCACAACGTTCAAAGTATCATAAGTAATAAATATAATTTCACCATTAATAAAAATATTTTCTTTCTTATTTAAATGTTATCTGCTTTATTTAAAATTTATACAAAATACATAGAGAAACAACCTCAAGTTATTTCTCATTAAGAATATTAAATACCAACTTTTTTTTTTTGAACTTGCTCTTTTCCTTGAAAAAGGAAACATGCAGTACTACAACAAATTCAATGTAAGAATATTTGCTTTAACACGGAAGTGTATTCTGAGAACTGTACTGCAACATGACTATAAGTTTTCATTTTTCATGACATTGTCATGAGTTTTTAATAAGGAAACCTTAACATTTTTACAAAGTAGTCTAAGAAAGGAAAGTTTTTCGTTAAACAGGAAGCACCACCATGAATTTGTTTGAGCAAAAAAAGTTCGTATTTCTTTTCTGTTATGCAAACTTGCTTGTTAGGCTTTGCAATTGCAAAAAAGTATATATTGTATAGTTCAGAATTTATGTTAACATGTTTGAAATTAGCAATGAATAGTTGTAAGGCATTTTGTTTTCATAAATTTTATAAAATTTTATATAATGGACTATTAATTAATAATAAGTTAATATAATAATTAAAAATATAATTCGCAGTACGATTTAAGAATATTTTAGAACTAGATTTTAAATAAACGCCGCAAGTTTTGCAGAGCTCTTGGAATAGTACAAAGTTTGTTGTTTTAATAAATTTTAAAGTACAAATTTCTGTGACCTCTATTAAATTAGCCAGTAAAAACGTTGACGTAAAAGAAATGAGCTAAAATGCTCTTCGCTGTATAGTCAGCAAGCGATCGTGTACCCCAAAACGGGTACTCGAAAGTATGTGAAAACTCAAGAGGTGTGTCTCTGTTAATAAGGTAACACTGAGGACGTGTCCCTTCATCATAATAAAATGAAACGTGGTAGCAGATGAGCTCGCAAAAATGTATCTGCTGTGAAGTTTTGTGGACCAGAACGCAAGATTATACTGGGGCGTAGTTGTCATTAGAGCTATTACCTTAAAGTGGTTGAGTTCCATAAATCAGGTAAGCTGGCATGAGAGAACACGCAGGTAGGCACGTATGGTGCTCAAGAAGCCAATGGACAGGACAGAAGATAGGATTTTTAGGTATGAACCAAGAACCTTAAGCTGGAAAATGGGTTAATTAAATGATATATAAAGCTCAAGTATCATCTGGCTTCTACCGGATGATATTTGTAGACTGGATATGTGTAAGTCTAATTCTAAGGCAATGCTAAAGTCTACGCCTGAGTCTGAGTCTATGTCTAAGGCAAGGCTAAAGTCTAGGTCTGTGTCTAAGTCTAAGTGTAGGTCTAAGTCTAAGTTTTAGTCGAAGACTAATTCTAAGCCAAAGTCTAAGTCTAATTGTAAGTCGAAGTGTAAGTCTAATGGCCTTATTCGCAAACGATTCATAAAGTTTTTGTAGGTTTAATGTTGGATTTTTATATGGGAAAACCGGTTTTAATGCACACAAAGTCAAAGTCTAAGTGTAAGTCTATGTCTAAATCTAAGTCTAATTTTAAGTCTAAATCTAAGTCTGTCCAAGCTTTAACAATTGTGAAAGTTCGACATAAATCGAGAAATATCATCGCCGACACCAAAAAAGCAATTAGTTTTCACCAAAATATACCGTGCCACACGTAAGCAGATCTTCTGTGGAATGAGAACCATACTGACAGTCTCTAAGCGAACTACAAATACGTCATAAGATGGAAATTTAAAATGCTTTCCATTACTTTGGAAAGTGCAGAGCCAATTACAATTGGACGATAATATTGAGGGGAATCCGATGCTAACAACCTTCTAGGTATTTCAAGCATGTTACAATCTACTGAAGAGGTGGACTAGCGTCGAGAAACAACTGCTTCAAGAACAGTGCTGAAATACAATCCGACGCAGGAGAAGTAAGTACGATGGGCTAACTCAAGATAACGGGATTTTTTTAAGATTTAGTGAAAGGAATGCTGTTCGATGATTGACTTAGACTGCAAGATATCATTAAAATTTTTAACAAGTCTTCAACGTAGATTGAATTAGTTAATTTGTTGTCTCAATTACCATGCCGTAGTTTCCTGTTTTCACTGCAGATTTAAAATTTGTATGGGCATTCCGTATTGTCTTTCTGCTAAATTTTTTTATTAAATATTTTCTTGTTTGAATTATTATTTGTATTCACGCTGCAATATTTTATTATTTTTATTAATTTTTATGAATTATGAATGAGAGTAAAATGCAAATAAGTCGGTAGTGCAAACATATTATTAGAGTAAGCACTGGCTATGAAACATGTTTCAGTGAATGAGTGGTAAGTCGACCTAATCCCAACAATCATGGACGTGTGAAAGGATCCAAAGGGGAGACAGACAGTAGGGATTTATATATTCTCCCACATAGTCATACAGAAGCACATATATAACTTCTGCAAAAATGTGGGAACAAAGGACTGTGGTCGTTAGAAATTTAATCTGAATTTGAATCATTTTCGACTAAAGTGATCTTTTCACGAATTTTTTACAGTTTGACCGTTTTTAAGTTTTTTTATACCAAATTTTTTTTTAGCATTTAAGTGAACTTTTTCCAATGCTTATGCAAGATAAAATCCCACAAATAATAAATATAATTTATGAGATTGTTAAAACTTCTTAATTTTGCAATATAATACCTCATAACCATAAAATACGTATTGTTTTGATCTAATACAGAAATATATGTGCAAATTGCTAAAAGCTAGTAAATATATTATATGGCAAAAAGTTTAAATTTCTTAATTTTGCTGGAAAAAGTGGCAGCAAAAGTCATTAAATCTTTATTATTGTAATTTGTGTAAAAAAGGACTTTAATAAAAACAACCATTCATGAATAGTCTCTAATAAGAGAAAAACACAGAGGAACCACAAAATAAGTTAAATTACAACGAATAATACCCCAGATACGACTACCAAATTGGGTATAATGGCTGTGGAGAGTATCTTGTATCTTGTAGCAAAATGTATGAAATAAATACATTCAAACATACATACATACATATAAATGTACCTTGAAGGAAATTTATTATTATTATTATTTGTATTTTATAAAGTGTTCTTATAACTATTACTTTGATATTTTATAAATATATGTGCACATTTCCGCTTGGTGCTTATTGGGATTCATTTCCGAAGAATTTAAATTTATACGAATATTATTTAGCACAAAAATGCCGGATATACATAAAAATCCAGCCTTCTCAATTCAAAGCAAAAAAAAATTAAAAATAAAAAAAAATTCACAATACACAAGTAATTTAAGATGGTTTGTGTCTGAATGTCACGCACTCACAGAGACACAAGCACGTATCCACAAGTATGTTTGTATAAAAATATAGTGCATGCAGATTTATTTTTAAGACCCACTTGTAATGCGAGACATGAAAGTAGTAAATGACAAATATACGAGGTCCATATAAAAAGCAATTAAGAAACTTAGTTAACGTAATTTGAACTGTAATGAAGTTTATTGAGTTTTGAAAGGAAAAAGGTTTCGACATTCTTGAAAATTTTCCATTTTAATGACTGTCGACTGTTTTTTTTATAAGTGTTTCCTACAGTAACAAACGATAGTTTCCTTTTCTACAATTAATTTAGAAAAATTACATTTTAAAATTTCTTTGTATTTGAACGAAAGAAAATTTTCTTTCGATATTGTGAGACAGGCAGTTGATTCCTAATGTAGTTGTAGATTTTGTTTTTTAAGCTCGTTCTTAAAATTGTAGTGGTTGTTAAAATTTATGCTGATATTTCGATCGCTAAGAGTCAAATTATTATGAGCGACAGCATCTTCAAAACATATTTTTATTCTCAAATCAAAACTGTCGAACGGTTGCAATTTCTGTTAACTATTAAAATGTAAGCTGCAAGGTTTAATCTTAAGCGACAATTTGTCTAGTCTACTAACTTATTTCAGTTTTCAATAACAAGACTTTTTACAAGATAATATCGCGTTCATAAGACGCAACTGTTGCGCAACCGTTGAGTGTTTTTCTTAAAAATGCACAGTTGAATAGTTCTGCTCCACACAATAAATGAGTATTTGCTGCCATTTTCTCCATCATAAAATTTTTTCGCTACATGTAGACAACATGTTGTGTTTAGCCTCCATAGCTGATCAAGAGAGTTGTGGGCTTTTATATTCTAATGCGATGCCGTTTTGTTAGGTGGCGACTCCAAATTAATTTGTTAAATTTTGCGGTACAAATACGATAAAGTAACGAAAATAAAGAAATAAAACTAAAATACTAACTTCATTAAATATGCGTCGGTTTATTATAGTGCCTATTTATATTAATTACATAATTAGTTCAATATAAAGTTCAGAGATTTTTTTAACACAGTCGCGGCTTAGCATTGAAATATAAATACTATCGGCGCACTGTGGCTGAAAATCGTTTTTCATTGGCCAAAACTCAAATTTTTTTTTGTCACCGATTTTTAAAATTTTTACGCCCTTTTGCAGCTAATATATCCAGATTAAGGTAGCCAAAAAATTAGGTTAAACTATTGATAATTGTGAGCGTGGCATGCTGTCAAACTCAACGGTTTTTTGTAATTTCAGAAAAAGGTGTTTTTCTTTTGTTTTTTATAAAAAATAAATGGTTACTACTCGCAAGTTATCATCGATAATGGCCTGCGGTCTTTTTTATAATGTTGGTAGGTTTATAGTCTTTAGTTTTTGTAAGTGGTCAGAGCTCTAGCGTTTAATATTAAGGGCGTTACGGAATATTTATGAAACTACTATATTTTTCTCAAATTTAAACTTTAGTGGAATAGAACTTCTAGGGAACAAAAGGGAACAAGAAATGTATACCACCCGGAGAAAGGTGAAAGTGTCCTCTTTAACGCTATATATACTTTTGCACCCGCCACGAGCCGCCTGTAGAACACTTTTTTCATTTTAATGAAATTACTCCAAAGTACTCGTATACAATGGTGTATATAATTTTCACTTTTTTGCCTAAAAGTTTATGTTTTTTACTTTAGACTACGTAAAACTAAAAAAATTAAATATAATACCTGCGAAAGGGTTTAATGGCTTTGCTTTGATCAGCCAAAAATAAGTCATAAAATTATCACAAAATTCTAAAGTAAACATATGATCTCTTTCTAAATTTACCTGTTATCAAATGTTAGGTCAACCAAAGTCATAAACAATTTTATAACAATAATCGCGACATTAAAGCACTAAAGAAAAAAAAATAACCCAACAACAACAACAAATATTGGCGAGATACTAATCAGTTTTACCTGATATTAAGGTCTGGACAACATGTGCAGTTTTGTGCAATTTAAGCACTACCTGCTATGAAATTAAAGATCAATGTGTGAATAACATGTATCTAAAAATGTATAAAACTACGGATTCGATAAGGGATTACTCAGTTAATCCTCTAAGTGTACGGATAAAACATAACAGACGCAAATAACAATATTCAGAAAAATATGAAGAGCTTCAGTTATAAAGAACTGGCGGAAGAGTATTTTAGAAACAAAAACCAGGAAGATGTTCTTAGTTACGTTAAAATAAAATTAAACTTAAATTCGTGGAACACATACTAAAAATCAATTATGATTTGGATTTCGGGTCTTCAGGATCAATAAGAAACAACGAAACCAACAAAGAGTTAAGAAGTTCAAAAAAGAAACATGTTCAAGATGAATATCGCAAATTAGGATTGATTATAGATCAGCCAAAACAAGGGTCAGGCAATACAAATGATGGCAATACCGCAAGAAGATTCTTTTCAGATCCAGAAACAGCATCTGAAATAACAGGAGTGGATTTAAACCTCATTTTCAGATTTAAAATAATCCTAGAAGTACTTGCGTGCAATGAAGAAATTGACTCTAGAAAATTTGGAGATTATGCTAAGGAAACTGCAAAAATATATACAACCAACTACCCATGGAGAAATATGTCTGCAACAGTTCACAAAATCCTTTATCATGGAGAAGATGTCATTAAATATCATTTGGTGCCACTTGGAGATCTATCAGAGGAGGCTCAGGAAAAAAAGAACAAGGATTACAGATTTTATAGAGAGCACAATACTAGAAAAATTTCAAGAAATTCAACAAATGAAGATCTATTTAATATATTATTGGCAACGTCAGATCCGTTTATCTCCAGTATTCGAAATCAATGGAAAGTGGAACATCGGGATTTAGATGAAGAAGCCAAAAAACTACTAAAGAACAGAGATAGCACAGAACAAAATATGGAATATTTGCAATCAATATTTGAGTCAAATGAATAATAATTATAATTGCCTTTCATTGTTATTTAAGTACGAAAAACATAGTATTAGTAAAAAATAATAATAAACGAACCTACCATTGTTACAAATGCTATTAAAATTTATTGCAGTTTTTATTTTAAAATGTTTTTAAAATTATCAAATTTGACAGCAAAAAATAATAAATTTTTCTGTAGTAATAGCAATATTTTTAGATAATATTATTAACGTTTTTTTTAAGTGTAACTATTCTTTGAGTGTAAACAAATTTGCAAATTTGTCAGCAAAAAATTTTAAATTTTTCAGTAATAGCAAAATCTCCAGTTGATTTTACTATTTTTTTCAGTGTACAATTTTTTTAAGTGTAACATAAAAAAAATTCCATTATTACAAAAATTATTTATAATTATTATTAATTTCCAAATATTCAAATTTTTTAATAAATAAAAAAATAATAATTCCATATTTCACTCTAAAAGTTAAAAAAAATTCAAAAGTTCAACTTTGACCTAGAATTCCTTAAAAAGTCCTCAATCAATTTTAATAAAATTTAAACTGAGTCAAGCTGAACTAAATATCTATCCAATGAAAAAAAAATTACTTCAATATTTCAATCGGTTCAAAAGTTACAGAGTTTTGGCCAATGAAAAACGATTTTCAGCCACTGTGCGGCGCAGGTTTATCACTTTATTGAAGTATTTCGCTGTGCATTTTTATATTGTGAATATAAAATTTGTGGTGCAGATTTTAAAATAAAAATGGAAAATTCCTGCCAATAAAAACTCCATTGCAAATTCTTACTTTTAGTATAAGCGAAACTTTTAGTATAAGCGAAACATACTTTTTAGTATAAGCGAAACTAATTAATTTAGTAAATTTAAATTATATCTTTTGCAGCACTTTTATTTCTTTTCAATTGTTTACATTAATCAGCTGTTCATTATCCAATTATTTATCAAGCCGCTGTTGGGTTCGACAGTTTCACAAGAGTTGAGCTCAACAACTCCGTCTTATGAATGCGCCCAATTATAAATTTTTCTGTTGGATATATCAGGTTACTATTCCAGCAAATAAACATTAGGTTTCAGAAAACAGTAAAAAGTTTACACGCATTCCAAATGGACTTTTTTTGAAGCGCTTTCGAAGGGGGCCCAAGAAGATGGCAGAAATGAAACAATTTAGTATTTAACAAATGAAAGGGAGAGATTCGAAGTCACGATTTCATTTATTGTGTTTTATCGATTACATATAAGCAACATCGAAGCTTGACGGTGATACAATTGGACACATGATTATGGCACATTGCGGATACTTTAAACGAAACGCAGTTTTATGTCAGAAAAGGAACAACGTGCCGTGATAATTTTTCAAACTAAATTGTTTGTTAGTGGTTTTGTAATCCAAAGTGAATATTATTTTGGCTAAAGTTCGTAACATTTCTTAGCCAGAAAGAATTGGATATGTGACAATATTCCAAAGGAACAAGGGGAAAATTAACATCAGTAAATTCAAATTACATGGTAGTTTTTCGGGATCCGCTACACTCCCATCATTAGTGTTCATGTGTGTTTCCATCTATCCGCCACTGCCTTTTGGTCGAGTGTTGAAAATAATAAAACAAATTATAAACCTAAAGCAGCAGCGGATAGAAAGGAAGCATTACATGCTAAACAGTTTTCAAATACCTTAATATCTTTAAAAAAAATTAAACTCTGTAAGCAATTTTTTATCAACTTTAACATAATTTTTCATAATAAAAGTAAATCACATAAGATTTATTAGTTTTATAAACACACACGTACTCGAGCCTTTACTTCAATCAAATTCTTTATACACTTGTACAGCAGACATTACGAAGTGCCCATTTGCATGGTGGGAAACAAACTTTTTGATGTTTTTTGTATTTTCTTTATTATATGTATTATTCAATTCATTCTTTTCAATTCTCACTTTTAAGACTGCAATCGTTTTAATCGTTTAATGTCATACGCCTTAATGAAGGCGGGAAGCGCTAATCAGCTTATTTATTCTATAATATCTAATTTAATTAGAAACATCATATATTTAAGGAAATAGTTGATGTTAATTGTGAACAAAAAATACACCAATATGATTTTTTGAATTTTTTACACGAAGCTATCCCAAAGCTAATTGCTTGATTTTATATCACAGACTTAAATTCATTTAAGTTTAAAATAACTTCAACATCGAATTTTTTTGGCGGATATTATGTTGCTGTTATTATATTGTTGTTGCAGATGATATTAACAAAAAACATTTGCTTGTTAAAAGCAAAATAAGCAATATGCATGCTAACGGCAACAGAAACAAAAAAATTTAACGTAAATTTTCGCAGGAATAGGAAAAGGAAATGAGCAACAATACATGCAAAAAAAAAGAAAAAGAAACAAAAACCAAAAAGTCAGTGCAACACAGCAACACAAAGTGTTAAAAAGAAATACATACACTCATATTCGTACAACTAATCCAACTTGGCACTTGCGTTCACGGCGTCCTTGTGACATGATGCCACTTCTTACTCCGCTTCGTCAGTTTGCCCCATTTGGTGTCATATATTGTTGTTGGATAGTTTTAACGCTTTATTACTTTTTTATATGAGTACGTTTAAATGTGCCACATTTCATTTCAAGTTAAAGTGTTCTTCTTTTATTTTATTTTATTTTATATTATATTATTTTATATTATTTTCTCTTTAGAAATGTATTTTTTCATTTTATTAGTTTTATTATGAATATTATTCATAAAAGAGAACAACAGAAAAAGAAAATGTTGTTAGTCATAAAAACAGTACTTATTTCTAATGCCCGGCAGAAAGCTGCATGCAAGTGAAAGTGTGAATAATATCTAAAAGGCACTGTGGAACCGGATAAGATTTTTAACGAAACTTTTTCTATAATATGATAACAAATTTTTATCCAACTTCAATTTCCTTAACAATTCAAAGGCTCAGTAGAAGTGAAAATGTTCCTTGTTCCTTAAGCAAAATAAGTTAATAAAAGAAAATGGGATTTTTTAATCCTCAATTTTGGCATCCCTATTTCCTAAATCCTTTTGCCGATTGATAATATAAATTGAAGAAGCACTTATAAATTTTCGCTGCATTCGCTGAACGAAAATCAATTTATGAAATGAAGGGAATATGCGTGTTTGGCCAGTCCTTTCCCTGATTAAAGTAAAAAGTACTGCAAAGCTTAACGGACTACTTCTAAAAATATGTACAGCTTGTCAAATAATTCTATTCAAAGCTAAAAATTAATAAATTATTATAAAGGGTCAGCCAGATAACTTTTTTTTTGAAAATGCTATAAAAAAAGCTACTGAATATTTTCTCAAATTTCTTTTTTTTACTTGAAAGTGCAATCCTTCCGGTTAATAATGGAAAATAATTTCATTCAAATGACTGCCTCGGCTGGCCATGCAGTAGCCTACACGATCGGTCCAATTTTTAAGCAAAATTATCGATTGTGTGCAGCTGTATTTCACCAATAGCTTCACGAATATTGTCCTTTAAAGCGTCAATTGTCTCTGGCTTGTCGGCGTAACACTTATCTTTGACGGCACCCCACAAATAATAGTCCAACGGTGTCAAATCGCAGCTCCGAGGTGGCCAAACGACATCAGCTCTGCGGCTGATAATGCGATCTTCAAAAACAGGGCGCAAAACATCGAGTGTAGCTTCGGCTGTGTGGCTCGTAGCGCCGTCCTGTTGAAACCAAATGTTGCCAATATCCTCCTCTTCAAGTTTTGTGAACAAAAGTTCGTTCAGCATGGCCCGATAACGATCGCCATTGACTGTAACGGCCACTCCTTGCTCATTTTCGAAGAAAAATGGCTAAGTTATGCTTCTGGACCAAAATCCGTACCAAACAGTGACTCGTTTTGGGTGCGTCGGCTTTTCAATGTATGCGTGCGGGTTTCCTGTGTCACAAATGCGACAATTTTGCTTGTTTACATACCCGCCAAGATCAAAATGAGCTTCATCTGAAAAGATGATTTTTTTTTGGCAAAATCGGAATCTTCTGTAAGTCGATCGCAGGCCCACTTAGCGAAGCGAAAACGCATTGGATGGTCAGTTGGCTTCAACTCCCGAATCAATTGGATTTTGTATGGCGTAATACCAAGGTCTTTATGCAAAATGCGTCTCAATGATATCTCCGAAGTGTTCAATTGTTGAGAACGACGGTCAATTGATGTTGATGGCGCTTCACGCACACTTTCTGCCACAGCAGCAATATTATCAGAGGTACGCACTGTTTTTGGCTTTTCACGCTTTGGTTTGTCGATGAGGATGCCAGTTTCTTTTACTTTTTTCACGAGATAACGAACATACGGGGCTGACGGTGCTTCTCTTCTTCCAAAATCCGTACGCAATTATCGCACACATTCTGCAACATTACCATGATTTTCAAAGTAATGTCGCAATATTTCCCAGCGTTGATCAAGCGTATACACAACCATATTCGTTTAGCGTAAGGATAAAACTAATTATCTGTCAAATCAGACATGAGCTAAGTGTTACCATGCACGAAATAAGCACTAGTTGAAAAAAAACGTTAGATGGCGGACCCTTTAGTTAGCAGTTTTATAAAAGGAACAAAATGTTTATGTTTGAAGTTATTGCGTTTACTTCATGTTGATCATTTCATTTTATTTCATTTTAAGATATAATATAACAGAAAAGTACTAAATTTATATTTAAGTAGGGAACAAAATAAGGAAAAAGAAAACAAACCACCACATTTTTTCAAAAATTTATATAAATTTTCAAATATATTTGTGTCGTATTCTACATACTAATATTTTGTATATGTTTATCAAGGACATCAATCACTGCTTGCAATCTGCTTGACATTGATAATATCGGAATGTCATAAACCAGGGGTATTTGTACCTATTCCTCTTTAATAAATCTTATTAGTTCATGTTTATCCTTTGGGGTTTTTTTCGCTAGCATTTTCTTTAGAAAACTTTACATATTCTTTATTAGATTCAGATCCGGACTTTGGGCAGGTGTATCAAATACTTTGTTGCAGTTATAAAGTAGCCACGACTGGCAATAATATCATTTATGTTTCAGATTGTTGTTCTGGTAGAGTTTGTATTTTAGTTTTTCAGTGTTTTCTGGTTCAAAAAATCCTTAAGTACACTTTCTTGGTCATAATTTCTTTCAAAATTCTTATGTCTCCAAGTCTCTTGCTAAAAATGCAACCCCAAATTTGATGGTAGGTATAATATTTATGTTTTCAAGCGCAGTTATAGGTTTCCTCCAGAGCCTGTTTCGTCCATCGTCACTATAGAGAATTATTTATGTTTCGTCACACAAAAAATTACGTTATTTCAATACTAAGTTGGATAAGAAATGTGGTTATTAGCAAAATCTCATCGTTTCTCTACATTTTGAGGTGGAAGTAGTGGCTTCTTTCTAGCTATACGAGATCAATATTTGTTTTTTTTTTAGAAATTTTCTAATGATTTCATACGATCCTGATATACCACATGAATTTTTGTGTCCGTTTGGGTTTTTTTCAATATCTCTTATTATTTTACTTTCAGCGCGTCGATTAAGCGCATTTTTTCTTCCACTTGACTTTTTCTTCCTTCTCGGCACGTTTTACAATGTTATAAACAGTTTTTAATTACAGTTGAACAATTTCAGAAGATTTGCCCTAATAATAATGATAGTAAGCTTATTGAAATGTTTTGGAATCCGTCCGTTTGCCACGCATACCTCCCAACGTGTTTTATCACCAAACTTCGTAATATCAACAATTAAAATGTTTTGTTTTGTCGTAAGTATGTACACAAATAATACAAGGATAACACTACGTCTTTGCGAACCATCGATTTGAGCATGACATAAACATGACGCAGGTAGAGCAACGGTATTAAAATGTCAATGTTTTTGTATGTGGCGAATACGTGAAAAATCGTAAAATATTCAGGCTGTGCAATAGAGATAAAATTTCATTTCTTGCGCAGTCTTTTTTACTCTCCATTAAAAATCACATTTCATAGCGACCATAGTTGCTCGGCCGTCGATGTCAGAGCATGGACGAAACATGGACAGGAAAGGTCTACATTAGCCATATGCGATGTTCGACATGATGTTCATACCAAGTTCATGGCTAGTAGAGATTCGCAGTAACAGTTGCCAATCTGCGGTAAATATTGCCAACCAAGTTCGCAGAAATTGCTACTTATAAATTGATGTTTAGGAAATTTTAAAAATTGTTTGATACCACTTATGTTCCGGTTTTTTTTTAATTTCGTATTATTCTTACAGTAGGTTTTGAAACCTCTTCCATCTTTTTATAGAAAATTTGAAATAATAAAATTTACTAAGCATTTTTTTAAATCCTAATATTTTTGGATAAATCTTTAAAAGTACTAAGTGTTGCAAAATATTTTTATTTTGAAAAGAATTGTTTGACCAAATGTATCTGCAATCTGATCGTAATTGTAGTTTTAATTTAATTCTTCAACATGAAGATGTATTGAAAGAATAAATCTTTTTGTATCGATATTATTTAAAACTAAATTTATTTTCAAATTTGTTAGCAAGCACCAGCTTGCAAATTTGAATTTTATAGAATTAAAAAACAATGAAGACAATACTAGATAATTGAACTCTATTTGTGGTTAGATACAATTAGTAGTAACAAAATCAGATGTAGTAAATATGTGGTGCATTACGATGTTTTAAAAAATCGATAATAAAAATACCGAATTTTTGGAAAAAATTATGCGGATCTTCCGCTTCCTTAATGTTCTGTCGGGATTAATTGCTTTGAAGTTGTGATTTTAAAACTCACTTCATAAATTTTTTCCATGCCCCACTGTTCCCTCCTGTGATACTATGAAACTTTTTTTGAAGCAATATTCTTCAAACTTAAAAACAGAAAGGAAATAAAAATAAATCTTGCAAATAAAATGAAAGCTGTGAGAAAAATTCTCGTTTAGTTAAATTATATTAGCAATTGTACTCTCTAATTGATGATAATGACGATGGCAAAGAACATTATTTTCTGTCTATTTCAATTAAGTTCATTGTCGTGGGCAAAGTTTAAATAAATTCAGTGCTGTAACAAATTATTATTTAAATGAAAATAAACTTTTTGTTATTACGGTGCCAACGAATTTGTCACATTTTATGGAAGTCACTAAGTTAGTAACAGAAATTGTAAACTAAATATTTAAAATGTTTATTTATGTTCAGTGAAATTTAAGCAATTTACATAACATCCTTGTGAGAGAAGTTTTTATTTAAAGTTTTAAATATGTTTAAGTTCTTACTCGCATGCAGGTTTATTATTTGTTTGCTTATATATTTAATTTAAAAATAATTTTTTTTTCTGTTTTAGAAAATAAGATAAGAATCGCAGGTCCTTATAAACTGAAGTTTATATTTTCTATTCTACAAGTGATATAATTTTTGTATTAAAAGCAAAATGCTTTAAAAATTCATTAATAACCAACAAAATGAGTTTGACTGCAATCGCACTGAAATCCAATAGAAATAAAAATTTAAAAGAACTAAATATTTTTTAGTAAATTTTTCTTGGCCAGTACAAAGTTAAATTAACCAACGCTATCGCCAAGTGCTGGTATTTATTGAAAGAAGATTAAATTTTCTTGTGCAGCCATAAAAATGAGTGGAACTAAAGCGAATGCAATTATAAAGCAGCCGGAGGAAAAACATTAATTGCAGGAAATTAAACAAGTTTTGGTGCGTTATTTAAAAACTAATGAAAGAGTAAAAATTAAATAATTAAAAAAAGAATAGTCTGCAAAAAGACTATGCTGCAGCTTAAAAATAATTAATTTTAGTATGTGAATGCATCTTGTATGTATTCTGATGTAAAAGTGAAGTTTGGTACTGATTTATGATGCCTGAATTTCACGTTCCCAGATAAAGAGTGCGTAAAAAATATTACGGAAATTTAGATTTATAATATTTTGTACAAAACTTCTGTTTACTACCACTGGCGTCAAAAGAAAAGTACAGGGAATTTTTACATTACTTTTCTATTGCAGTGATGCTAAAACCATAAAAAATTTTTTCCGCAAGCTGAAGAACAAATTAATGTACAGACAATTGGTTGGTCACGAAATTTCTCGCATTTAGTTTTTGTATGCTTCTTAGTTCATTTTTAGCTTTCGTATGCGATGAATTTTAAGAAAATTATTTAATATGTACATGAGAATGTAACTAAAATTGCTCAACAATTTCAAATTTTCAAAAATGTGATTTAGGCAGATGTCAATACCAGGCTTTAATCATGTAGAGTCTACAATACATGATTACACGTACCTAATAAAAGAGAAAACCAAACGGCGCGGTGCCCTGATTTTGCCGATCGCTGCTTTAATGCAAAAGATGCAAATGTCCAGTATTTTTGAACCAACGACAAAATATATTTTTTTCTTTTTACAACAACAAAAACCACAGGCATTTTGTTTTTCCTTTATTGTCGAAAACAGCTGAGAGCAACATAAAGAAATGATAGTCTGTCCATTTACTTAAAATTGTTAGGAATTTGTGACAATTGTTAAAGAAAGTCCTTATTAACTCCAAAAGTTTCCAAGAGGAGAGAGTCAAAAGAAATCAAAAAATTGAGTTACAAAAATTCTTAAAAGTTATATTTATATTTTTTAAATTAATTAATCGAGATTGCCCGATATCTTCTTTAAAAGATTTTCAAAAACTTTTGTTTGCTAAATAACCCTCAACAAACAAAAGTTTTTGAAAGTAATATTTATAATTTTAATAATTTTTCAAACAGGTCTTTGCGTTTGTATTCTCAAATAAAGTTTTCTAAAAGAAGTTGAAAATAAAAATATTTTACAAAATTTAAGAAATTCTAAGTAAACGTAAAATAAAATTGAGAGAAAACCAATTTTAGTTTAACTTATGATCAAATCAGGACACAAATAAAATGTCTACAGCTATTGAATTAAGGATCTAGAACATCAGGTTCAGAAGATGCTCCAGAATATTATGGTGGTTTATGAAAGTTAATAATTTTTCACAGATAAGCTGATCGTTTTAGTATTGTATATATTATAGGTACTTTACTATGGACGTTACTCTACAAAAATTTTGTTTTTATATTACATATGCGGTGATAAATTCGATATATTGATGTCATCAAGTATTATTTCTTCGGGCGTCACAAGAATTAAGATTGCCATAGATATGCCATCACCTTCCGTTGCTGCTTTATCACGTCTAATAATCTAAAATTTATTGCACATTATCTCAGAGCTATGGATCTGCTCTGTAGAGCTGCTATAAGCGAAACCAAGTTTCGGTAAGTACGACAACATTTTTTTCCAGATCGAAACTTTAAAGGTAAACAGATTTTTATCTTGTATTCATGCCGGAACATTTTAATGAGCGATAATGATTGACGACATGTCTTTACATTGATCTACATCGTGTTTTGAAGAAATTGATTATAAAGTCTATTTTGTTGGTTGGTTTTGTAAGGGTACCTTTCGTCCCATCCTAATGTATAAATTTTGTGGGCAAAATTTTTTTTCCTTATCGATCAAAGATATTTTCTGTTACAATTATCTTAAACATAGCTCTGTTACGCGAGTTAAATTGATCTTAATAAAATAAAAATATAATAAAATATTGTCTGAATAACAACTTTTTTAAATGAAAATATTTTAAAAGTTCGCATTAAGGTCCTGGATAAAATGTCAATACAATCAATTTAATGCAAAAATTTATGTAGTATAAAAGTATATTTTCCATTAATTTTTATTCTTGTGAATTTGTCGACATTTTGTACTGTAGATTTTTTACCAATTCTAATGAAAATGATAAATTTTACTCTAAGGAAAAAAATTATACAAATCTTTGGTGGCCATTGCGGTGGAATTCAATATTATGATTAGTCATTTACATTAGCTTTAGTCATTGTAAAGCAAAGATTCGTTGTAGTTTGGTTTAATATTAAATCTTTTTTTTTAGATCTGCCTTATCCTCTGCCATCTACATAAGTTTAATTGTCCTTCTACCTGTGTCCATTTGCCTTAAGGATGCACATTTGTTTTTAATTATCAAGTAAAAAAAAATATGTTTTTACAATTTTCTCACTTCAACAGGCCCATACAGTCAATAGGAAAACAAAAAATGTATAAATTTTTTCCTTTTTTATTCTCCATTAGCTTCTAGAAAGGAAAGATTTCTGTAGCAGTTAAACGTGTGGAAAATAAAGCGTTTCATAAAAATTAACTTTATACCTGCGAACTTATGCTGAAATATTGCGAATAGTTGTGTGTGTTTATAGTGTGTGTTTGTATGTGTTGGAAGTTTAATATTTATAAGCTTATAAAATCCCATAAATGACCTTCACACTTTTGACTACCAGCTCACTTGCTTACTGCCAACCAGCCACCACTATTTAAGTAGGATTTTCTTTTATTGTTTCAGCAACAGCAACAGCAACTAAAGATACAGTAAAAAGTGGAAAATGTAATTCAAGGAAAATATATATTATTTTCACTAGACTGATTGGAAAATCACTTTCACATTTTTCACATTGACATTAAACTATAAAACAACTATTGCACGCATAGATACACAACGGTCACACAAACGTTAAGAGCTTTTAAATTTTTTCTTTAACAGAAAACCAGTGAGATGAGATAAGCAAGGTATATTATTTTGATACGCATATTAATTTGCCTTTAGCAGTGTTACCAGGTAATTTTTTTCATTCAGCCTAAAAGGATTCTTTAATCCTTATAAATTGAAGGTGTTTTTGAAAAAAATGACCCTTAATTTTGAAGTTTAGATAATTATTTTGTTTGAAGTAAATCAGTTCTTGTTAATATACTTGTGTCACCCATTACCTGCTTTCTGCAAAAATCCCTAACCTAAAAAATATTTATTATAATTTTTAGAATATTTTTTTAAATAAAATTATCTTGAAAAACTTGTGTGTTCATTTCAGTCTGTATTTTCTTTTACTGAATCTGGAAAGCAGTACCAATACTGAAAAATTTTTGGGCATACTAAAGCACCAATTAGCTGTTGTGAAAGTGATATTATTTATTAGTAGTTTTCAATCCAAAGTGATTATTATTTTGGTTGAAGTTCGTAACATTTTTGTTGAAAAAATTGTTAATGAAACTATATTCCAAAGGAACTAGCGATAAATCGACATCAATTAAATTTTTATATTTCAGCGCTGGTTATCTTACAGACAAACCAGTAGGGAAATCTATAAAATTTCTTTAATATAAATGAATACCCGCAAAACTTGCCGCTAAAGATCTTTACCCACATTTTTTGGTATTGTGTTAACGTGACGTCGATGTCGCCAACTGGAATAAGGGTGATTAATGCTGTTTTTTGATGATGTATAGTTCCTGTATTTAAGGTTCGACTTATGGCCTGCTAATCTAGTTTAAAGTTTATTTTTTGTTGTGCCTACATGAACTTTATCATAATTTTCAATATCATTACCCATACTTGGTATTTTTGTAAACAAAATTAAAGGTACTTTTTAAAAAGGTTTTTATAAAGTATATTTTTAAAAGTTTTTATTAAATACTTTTTATTGTTTTTTAAAAGTACTTTTTTAAAAGGTACTTTATAAAAATAAATTTTTAAAAATTTAAAAGTTTTTTTTCTAAAAGTAATTTTTTAAAATGTACTTTTTAGAAATGTAATTTCTAATAAAATATTTTTAATCAGTGCTTTTTTAAACAAGTATTTAAAAGTACTTCTTTAAACGATTTTTTTCAAGGTACCTTTTTAAAAGTTCTTTTTTTCAAAATAATGTTTCAATAGTTCTTTTTCAAAAATTTTTATTTTTGAAAAAATACTTTATAAAAAGTAATTTTTAAAAGGTTCTTATTTCAGAGGTATTTTTATATATTATTTTTTGTTAATATGTAAACTTGTAAATGTTTTTTCATAAATTTTTGTAGTGAATCGGTATAAAATGTACTTTTTCAATGAAATGGTATTTTGATAGTATATATGATTTTTGGTTTCCAAAAGGATTTTATTTTGGAAGTAGATTCATCTCCGGCGAATATTTTTTTAGAACAATTTTTTCAAATAAGTCTCATTACTTAGGTATTTCTAAATTTTTCTCAATAACTGAATTTTGTGTTCTAAAGAAGCTTCAAAACGAAGTAGTTCAATATTGGCAATCCATCAATGGTTTTGTATAGAAAAGATACATCAAGGATATTATTACATTATATTCTTTTAATACTCAATAAAAGAAAAAGTATGTTTTGTTTTTTTTTAATTTAGGTACCAAATTAAAACACATTCTTTGATAAAGTGATAAAAGTTTTTGTTTTGAAAATTCCACGCTTGCTTTTAAAAAGCATATTGACTTCGATCTTAACTTAGCCTACTCTTCAATAGTTAAAGATAGTATTATTAAGCAAAAACCCGTAGCTTATTTATTATGCACAAATGTCATATAATCTTTCTATCTACGGCAACTGTTATTTAGACCTCGTCATTGACATTTTATTTTAAACAAAAAACGAAAGCGATAACAACAATAAGCAAAATGCAAGTAGAAAATAAATAACAGAAACAACAACAACAACTATAGTAGTGTTTTTCTACCATGACCATTTTTCTTTATGCATAAAAGTAGAATTCTATTTTCACATTTTAACCTCATGCTCATCATCATTATTATCACCAATAGCAATATTAAAAGCATTTTCAATTTTATTCAATGCCATCACCCTGTATACATAAATAAAGAATTGATAAAGTGCAAGGCGCCAACACTTTTTTTATGCTAAACTAACAACTACACTAGCAACAACAATGATAATGACACTAAAATAAAATCAACAACGTCATCGTTATTATCAGCAACAATAGCAACAATAATAATAACAACATCAGCAGAAGCTGAATACTATCATCTACTGTTAGAGAAGAGAAAAGAAAAACACAAATGAAATGGAAGTCCTGCCATTGATGTTGTTTTGAAAAAAAAGACGGCAACAACATCAACAGCAGCAACAAAATATATTCAAACATAAAAATAAATGTATATACTCGTATGTATGTGTTCGAAGGAAACGGATGCAAAGCTATTGCTGTTGATCAGTTTAATGCGAGAGTTTACTGCGATACACACACACACACACATACCGACACACATAGACACCGACATACACAATTTCTCACACATGATTTAGAAGGCGTCCATATATCTGAGTTTATAATGCAGATTGATTCGTAAACACAAACATGCATACACATGCATAAATCAGCTACACCTTTTTAATTTTCACAATAGAAACACATACACTTAAAAGTGTATTGCTGACGAGGGTTGATAAATAAATTAGGTTGTCTCAACAGCCCAATTAAAATTTGAACCTCAACATTAAACGACTGTCGACAGCGAAGATCTTTTCGCTATATATTTCATATATTAAATAACAATGAGAAAAAATTAAGAACGTTTGAGAATAATAACACATGAGGCAAAATTTTCTCAACAATAAATAACGCTCATCGTGCACTATACAATAATGTGCTATGTTTTTGTGAAAATGTGATTTGTTTTTCCTCATTTCAAGCTTAACAGCAAATGAACCATGTTTCCAGTTTTTCTCATTTGATAACCGCTACCATTAAAAATGGGTGGGTGATACAAAAGAACACAAAAGCAAAACTAAATACATTTTTTTTCACATGGTGCTTTCTTCATTTTCGCATACAACAGCTTGCAACTGTATAATGAGTTTTTATTGTGTTAGTGTTAGTGGGGTTTTGTTTATGTATTGGTAATCGTGGTTGTGCGAACGTTATTCTGCTCTTACATAGTTTTTTTCCAATATTATCACACAACATAGAACTTGTTTTAGTTGCAAGTTGTGGACGTAGTTATATTAAAAAGTTTAGTTCTACCACTTGCCTCTTTTTACCATTTATTTTTATTGTTTTTGGCCATTATTGTTTGCTTACTTAACTCATACAGTTGGCACTTATGTTTCGCATTCTTTTTTCTTTAGCTGGCTGGCCGGCCATTAGTCAATAAGTCGATGTTGTATATATACTTACATACAGATTTAGAGTTTGTTTTTATATACCTTAGAAATGATATGGGAAGGATATTTTAATATAAAAAAGAAAATAAAATTGACTAAACGTATTATTGAAGTGGTTTAGCAATTCAAATAGAGTTTTTGTAAAGAATTTGATTTTGCTAAAAGTTTTACTAGTTGGAAGTGTTCTCTCGCTTTTTCTCACATACTAAAAATAAAATTAAAAAAAATGTTTTTTTTTTGGCAATTTGTTACATAAATAACTTTTAAATCTTGTTTTGCTCGCAAATAGTCTAGGTGGAGCATTAAATCATCTAGAAGGGAGTAGGAACAAAATTCAAGAGTTAATAAAATATGAAAACAAGTTTATGTTATAGATTGAATTATAAAGGGTGTTCTTATAAGACGTTTCGTTTTCAATAGCCCGACACTTTAGCAAGTGTTTGACTCAAATCTGTAACTATTTGACTGATGACAATTAAAAACTACGCCATTAATAAACATAACAGGATACTTATATCCTTCAATCTGTAATAGTGGGTGTAGTGGGTATTTAGAATTCAGAGAGTCTTGAGGTTTTTGGCATGAATATTAAATGTGATGTTCGATGTACTGAGCACATTTTTGAAGTCTGAAAAGAAGTATTCAAGAGCCTCGGTTTTCTAAGACGGGGCTTGAGATAGTTCACACCATCTGATTTTTTTAATATTTATACCAACTATAGCCGACCGAAAATGCCATAAAACTCTTATGTTTTTGCCGATGTTTATAACTCTATTTTGAAGTTACTCGACTGCGTACAGGAGAGGGCGAAGAATCTCATCAGTGGCTGTACTGTAGCCAACTCTATTGACTCTATAGAGCATCGACGTAATGTAGGATGTGTTTCACTGTTTTATCGTTACTACAATTGAATGGGCTCTTATGAAATCGGGAAACTTGTTCCCGAAACCTTCTCATTTTTACGAACCCAACATTCTTCGTTAAGGGCGCATTCAACTGTGGTTGATATACCAGTGGATCGCACTACGTATTACAGAGAAAATTCGTTCTTTAGCCGAATAAACTTCTTGCAGGGCTCTTTCCTGAGAAATGTGAGAAAGTTTAAGTCGAATGTCAACAAACACTAATCCCTCTATCATCCTTCCCTTAACAAATATTCCTGGTTCCGGCACAACGCATTGCACGTGTAGGGGTCATCCCCTGAGTGGTGGTCCAATTAAAAAAAACTCACTGCAGACGTTTGGAGAATTTCAGGGTCACAGTTCGCAAAACTTAAGCATTTTTGGGTCATTTTGAAGCCACTTCTCGGCCGGCAATCAAAAACTAAACAATTCTCTTAATTAATTTTATTTATATCCCTGATGAAGCTTTCTATAAAGAAATAAAAATAAAGTTTTATATTGTTATTTTCGACCTTAAGCTTGGAGAAGTTTTTTCAAAAAATTTTAATAAAAAGGTCTGAAAATTAGAATATTTTTTAAGCCATATTTATATGATTAAATTGAATCATATTTATTAAAGCTTAAATATAATCAAAATATAATAGTTTTTAACAATAAATTACATTGTGATATCATTGGACATGAGTGAGATGTGATTGCATTAAAAAAAATGACAGCTATGTGACATATGTAACTTTTTTTCTTTTTAGTAAATTAGACAGCAAACCTTTTTTTTTTAATTATACGATTTTCAAATAAATTCATGGCTAATTAAAATATTACTAATACATAAAATTAAAATTTTACTGAATTCTAAGATTACAACACTTAATTTTTTAAATCTTGATTGCAACCTATTTTTGTTAAAGGTTGCAGTAGTTTCGTTACAACCCTGAATGAGTGCATATATTTCGAAACTAGCGTTACATATTTGATTGCAACCATCTTTATTATTAATAATATATTGATCCGAGATTATGGTTGCCTCAACCATGTTTTTAATTTACATGTAAGAGCTTGTATTATTATAAGAAGGTAACTCCCTTAACCTCCTTTGAATTCTGTGCACTTTTATAGCCCGGTGATTGGAGTTTATTATATTTTAAACAAATTACAAACACCATTTAGATTTCACTAATTCACTGAGTAGTCTCGGCTTATGAGTACTTTCAATACATTAGTCCATAACGCTCCAAGCATTCCTACCATATATAAGTTTAACTACCAACTTAATTGTTTAGCTGGCCATTATAGAACCTCTTCAAGTTATCGAGTCAAACTATCAAAGGGCTGTAGATGCATTAACAGAGCGATATGATAACAGGTCACTAATTTATATTGATCATATCAATACATTGTTTTTGATGCCATCTATGTCTAAACCGAGCGTCATTTCACTACGCTCAATTTTCAATAGCGTTTCGACTCTTCGTAGTTCCTTGCTGTCTTTGTGTTTTAAGCTCGATGACTTGATGGAGCGTCAAAAAAAAGGTTTATGATGAAAAACAAGACTTTCAATCTTTGTCATTGTTACTCAATTCTTAATCGTCGTTGGCAATTTCTTGAAATCCGAGTCACTGAAACAGTCTCATATCGGAATATTGTACAGAAATCTAAGTACAAATTTAAATGTCCAGGCTTAGCACTTACATCGAATATGCTGCTTGAATACTGTCAAAGTAAGGAGCACTTCGTTGGCAATTGTATTTCGAATTTATTATTGCCCATTAGTTGTCGATTTGATTTTATTAAATCTGCAAGGCTATGTATATAAGTTGTCAACATAAGGGGCATATGTTCTCAAAATGTCAAACTCAAGATGCAGATCTTGCCGTGTTTCTCATCACTCGACCTTACATTATGATCTTTCTCCATCGTCATCGGATCAACAAATCCTCTTCAGAACAACACCATTAATTTCAAAATTCATCGACTTGTGATCGACCTCCATCGGATTTGCAGTCTTCAGCGTCAGCCTTTTGAAATTCAACACAGTCTAAGCCTTCGTCATCGTATCAGCCGAGCTGAAATTAACAGCCTTAATCGTCAAAATCAATAAATAATCCTGCAACTATTTATCTAACAAAAAAATTCAGCCCTGATAAGCCGTAGTCATCGTCGTATTTTGCTTCCTACAGTCATCGTTTTTGTTGGGGAAATTTTTGGTCTACTAGATTCATGCTCAGAAATCAATCTTATAACCCAAGGAGATGCTAATCGTCTTCGTCTTCAGCAATTCAGGTCTGTTCAAGAAATAGCTGGCGTTTCAAATATTCGCATTCATTTAAAATACCGAACTACTGCAACTGTTAAATCTCGTGTTATGTTGGCTCAAGTTTTTCCATTTATTATTTGACTTTACACTGACACATATCACTATTTGTTAAAATCTTTTAAAGGACTAGCATCGTATTTCTTTCATTTTGTTTTCTTTACTCGACGTAAGTGTCATTTTGAGCTATTTTTCCATCAAATACAATTAGTTTCTAGCTGCAATTACAAGCACCTTAAAATTGCAATTTGCCATAATGAGTCTTTATTTGTTGTTTTTGTTTTGATTCCTGCTCTAGGAAAGAAAAATTAAAAGGCAACTCCTTTTTCCTCTTTCCTCTTCCTTCTTTCGCACTTAAAATAAATATCAATAATTAATTTCGCTTACAACTTATACTTTGCAAATAAAGGGTGATTTTTCAGAGTTGTTTTTCTTTCAATTCCTTAATTTTTCATGCCATATTAACAGTCGTTGACTGTTTCAACTCTTTCAGTTTGGCAGTATCCAAGCTAAGTTGCTAATCTGTTGATAAATATTATAATTAAATGAATTTTATATGTCACTGCAAACATTATCAGCATTATTTGTGTTTTTTTATAATTTCAGACATATTCTGCAATTCTCGAAAGCTAAATTACACCATCGCTTAAAAAATTATAAAATCGATTTAGTTATTTTTTGGCTCCAAAGGCGTTTTTGTTAGGTGTATTATTAAATTTTGCAATTTCTTAAAAATTTAATTCGCCATAATTTTAGAGTTTAATGTGTTTTTTAGCTTTAAATCTATTCATCATTTCAACGATCGAAATTTAGTTTTATCTACTAGAATTGCAGCATATGTTAGAAGTTTTCATTGTCTCCTTCACGATTAAATTATAATTCATAGTTTGACTTACATTCGCTAGATTTTTTTTAATTTTTGCTTTTCTTTTGTCTATGAAACGATAGAAAAGTCACCCTTTACCTTTGTTGCAAAAATTAAGACTGAGTGAAAGGAAAGCGATTGAATAACAACTAACTGCTGTTGTTTAGATTCTGGGCACTTGTGTTTAATTAGAAGTAGAGAAATAGAAAAACATTTTCATCGTCTTTGCAGCATTATTACCGTTAATTATGTTTATATACGAATTAAAAATAATATAATAATTGTTATATTTTTGCTTTTATGCTATTCATTATGCCAAATATCCTTTTTGTGTTGCTTTTACATTTTTATTGTTTTGAATTGCAAAAATCCCAATAACTTTTTTTTATAGATGCAGGGTTTTTTTTGTCATTTTCCATGTTAATTTCTTTGTTTGTCGCTTCAGTTTAATTTCTTTTTTGAATACTATTAGAAATTAACTGTAATTGTCATTATTTCATTTTTATGTGCGAAAATAAAATTTTCTTTTTCTCTTCACTGTTCACGGTTCGGACATATTGTTGTAAGCAATTAATGTAAAATAATTTCATTGAAAATTTTACTTTTCAACGAATTTGTATTTCTTTGTAATTTCAAGGTTATAATGAATTGCGGTTTTGGGTCAGGAAAGAGAAAAATTTTGTTATACACGTACAGTCGATTGTTTTAAAAGAAAATGCATTGAAAGCATTTCGGTATTGCCAGAGCTTCACCCACGCTGGTATGCTGGCGGTCCTTTTCCCCGGCTGGATCTCACTCTCTTGGATGGCGATCTTGCTGATCCATCTTCTGGCTAACGCTACTACGGAACAAAAAAAAATATATCATACCAGCATTTTTAAACGATAGATAAATGTAAAGAAAATATGTTTGGAGCCCAAAAGTGACAAAAGGTAAAAAAAAGAAACTCAAAAATTTTATTTTTAACTCAGCACCATATACTTACTATATTTATTTATTTCGCAGCGTATTTTTGTTAGCTGGTGTAATGCTATTTCTGGCTACCCACCCTCTTGGAATCCCTATGATTCTACCATGGTTTTCTATCTGCCTCATCTTCGCTAGGTGCCCCTGAAAACGATCACTTATCCTTTCCCTACCATACCATTGTTCTACCCGGAGTAAGTTTATTCACCCATATTCAAAATAAGAAAACCGAACTAATTAGATGACGTTCTAATTATATTATCATGTTTTTTAATGACAATAAAATGTAAAAATTAAAAAAAAATAAACAATATTACTTTATCAGGAAAAATTTAATTAAATGGGAAATCCAAATCTGGTTATTATAAATATGTATATAAAAAATGATATTAGGACATATGAGGAGGTCCATAACAAAACGCAATAATTACACCATAACATTTTTTTTTGGATAAACGACAGAATGTAATTTAAGTAAGTAGCACATCATTAAAAAAAAATAATTAATGTATTATTGTTTACAAAAAATATTGTTTTATATCATTTTGATTTAAACTGCAACCACTTGTAGACAAATGAAACCCCTAGTAAAGTACATTTATTTAATCCAAATTTATACAATTCACTAAGAAAATACAAGAAATTGTTATTATGTTACACTTTCATTTCAACGTCATCCTAGAAACAGTCAAATAAAGTTGAATCGACTTCATCACTGCCGCTATTTCCTTGGTGATTTGAAAATATATTTTCATAATACTCTAACTCCGAAATTTTGTGAATACCCGTGGCCATAATATTTTTCTAGTAGTTTTAGAACATCTGCTTTCTTCTCCAAACTGATTGCAACACCAAGAGGAATATTATGAAGCGACTTCGGAGGTATTTTGCCCCGTTTAAGGCAGCTGATAAACTTTTCGTTTAATTCAACTTTGTCAGTTTAAAAAGTTTTGACTACACATTGCTTCTGTTTACTTGAGGAGAGTTTAAAATAAATTCTTTTCATATTTTGTATGCCCTTTATGGGACGATAATATTCGGCCAATATTTTTATATCTTTAAGGTGCCAACCCGTTCCAGAGCATAATTTATTTATAAAGTTGACTTTTTTTAAATTTCTTGTAGCGATTTATTGCAAAGATATGTAATTATTGCATTTTGCTCTGAACCATTATATTTGATATTGAGTTGCAGTGTAGTTATTGATTTTTAGAATACTTTATAATAAAGGTCATATAGATTTCAATGTGTACAATAGGATTCAATCAAAAAATCAAAAAACTTTAAATATGTAATTATTGCGATGTGTTATGTTACATAATATTTCATAATTTTAATATTTAAATTATTCCAAAAAAAAAAACAAAAAAAATTTCAAATAATTTCTAAATTCTGTTTTTTTGGCAGGAACCTCTTCCATGGACTGATCTGCTTCTGGAGTTTTGGTGACAATCGTCGGAATCGTCGTTGGTTTTAGTTTAAGCTGTTCGTCCGTTTTTGTGTTGCGTTCGAATTCGTGCGGGTAAGTACGAGTATGTACACAAGAAATAATTTCTATATATAGATTTCACTTGTCCTAAACTTTACTTTTTCTCTATTCTTTTGAAAGACTTTACTGGGCCACATACACCTAACGTGACGTGTTCCTGGCTTGAGCTGAAAACTATGATCGCGCACTCTGACTCACTCTACCAAAGGACTGTATTAACCGGTAGGTTTTTCCGCATAGAACAAATATGAATGGCTAAGCTAAATATATATATTAAAAATTTTATTTTTGTCCGTAGGTGGTCTGTTTTCAGTCTGAGATCGGGTGATGGCAGAAACCTGGCACCGCCGTTGGACACGACAGAAGAGGCACAATTTAGCTAGTAATTTATGTTGTAGTAGTGTCTTGTTTTATTTGTTTTTATATAGTTTTGTTTTATAAATTGTTAAATTTTTCACTTGTGTCTTTTTCCGGGTTCTGATTATTTAAAACCAATGATTTTATTTTATTAAGTTTCGACTTTTATTAGTTTTTTAATTTTTATTAAAATTAATTTAAACATTATTTTATATTTTAAATTTAACTTTTAAGGCTTTTATTGCCAATCGTTTTCAACTATGTATTTATATTGTTGCACTTGTAGTATTCTTTTGTATTTAAATTTTTTAATAAAACGAATAATTTTTCACTACAACTTATCACTTCACTGCTGTTTTTTTTATTTTCTTTATTTTTAATTTTAATTTTCAGCGCCACTTTTTGTGCATTCTTCAAAGTCTCGCTTCTTAAAAAACCTCCTTCCTAATCATTGACTTCGATCACGCCATCCTCAAAAACAGGGAACGTTATTATTTTCTTCTTTGGCTTTCCAAGATTATACGAGTTCCTTTGCCTATTTGTTTTTGGTAATTTATAAGTACTCCGTAAGTATTCTCACCTTCCTATAAAACTACAGAGTGCACACTACAATTTATAATGCCATCATTGAAAAATAATATAAAAAATTAAGGGTTTCAAAACTTAGGGTAGTAAATTTTTATAGCCGTGTAGCTCATTGTAGAGTTACAATTTCGGAAAGTTGCATGTTCTCCTGAAAGGCTTTTGCTTATAAATTTTTGTAAACTAATCCTATGTTTGGCAGATGATATTTAAAATTATAAATTTTTTGCATTCGGTGCCACTGTGCGTTTATATTTTATATTTATTTGCAAAAACAAATGAAATAGCCTACCCTTTTTAACTATTCTACTGTTTTAATTTACTTATCTCAGACAATGTGTTGACGATGGCATTTTGTTATGCAGAATGTTCATTTCATTAATTTGCTTCTATAATTTCTGCTGGCACTATTGGCGAGCAAATCTTACAATAACATTTATAATTTAACATTCTAATTCTTTTCTATGCCTTAACAAGCTAATAAATGGCACACAACCGAATAGTGCAAGCCAAGTTCCCAATGAATTAAAATTAATGGCTCTTGTAAGCCTTAATTTATGAGAATCACTTAAAAATACTAAAGACTTAAATCCAAAATAACCCAAACACCATAACTGTTTGTATTCATTTTTTGCTTTTGCCATAAAATCTTGTACATAAAATGTTGTTCGAAATTTATAGTGTAATTAGTTTTATGAGTGCGTGTCGTAAGTTTTATTGCTTTTGGTGAGCTGAAACAAAGTACTTAAGTGTTTGTGGTTCTATTATATTCAAGAAGTCTAAAAATAAAAACCAACAAATTAATAAAATAATAAAACAAAAAACAGAAACCCGAAAAGATGCTGGTTAATGGCACAAAATAAAATGTAAATGAAGTGAAGAAAACAATAAAAAAGGCACCCATGTGTTTACATACAGGATATTGCACAGGAATAAAATTCTTTTGTATGCATCAATGGATAAATTATTACCCATGTGTTGTATAGGTTTTCCAAAATACCGTTGAAGCTTGTTTATATGCCGAAAAGGATAAAATTAAATTAAAAATGAGTTTAAGGCTGCATATCACCAATTATACAAACTTTAATTTTAATTTGAGTTTTTTTTCGTCCTGTTAAACTTTACTTTTACCTCAGTGATTTTTAACTAAATGATTAAATGATTTCATTACAAGACTTGATTTTTTAAATTTAAAAGTTTCGCAATTTTAAATATTCCAAAACTAAAATAAAATCACACGCTCTTTGAAGTAGAAATCAGTTTTTTAAACTTTTTTAAATCTGAATAAATGATATTAGCTAAAAATAATAATATCTTTTTTTTGCTAACATAAATAAATTTAGAAAAGTTATATAAAAAACTTTATTTAAAAAACTTTTTGTTTTTTATTTTGAAATAAAAAAAATTGTCATCATTTAAGTTTTAGAAGCTGACGGAAAAAGGAAGATATAAATTTGCTACAAAAAAAAAACTTTTTTTAACACAAAAGAAATACAAACAATTCGTTTTAGCAAATCAATTTTTTTTTTCAATAAAATTATTAATTTGTAAATTTGTTTGTAAAACAAAATCAATTACGAAAGTAAAAGTTTTCATTTTTGTTGTTAACCAATGAACAATACATTTTATTTTGCGGATTCGACTTATTTTTCGCATTGAATCTGCAATGAAACAAAAATAATTGAGTTTTGAAGTTTACTTCACAATATTTTATTTGAACCAAAGTTTTTAGTGTAGCGCCAAAAAGCAAGTGTTTAGTATTATTTATTTTAGCTTGATTATTGTGCAGAGTATCTAAAAGTTTGAGTTTTGCTCGCGAAATGAAATACAATGTACATTAAATACACGTGATTCGTTTTTCATGCCTAATTCTTCTGCTTCCATAATCCTACTCAATTACATTTTCATTTGAACGTATTTGAACGTACTCTTATCAGACCTAAAGAGAATTAGCCGTAATGCATATTCGTTAATAGCCACAACTCAAAAAATATAATTTTTGAGTTAAGAAAGCAGAATTATTCTTCGTATCGTTTTTTTTATTTTCGAAATATTTCATATTTCATATAAAATATTTCTTCTTAACAGAAGAATCTTTTCTTTTTTGTTTTTTCATTGAGGTGCCTGTAATTTAACAACTTTGCACTCTTCTGCTGAACAACGAGTTTATTAATGCTGCTTTTACACACTATGTATTTTACAGGGTGTTTGTCAGCTTGAAAGTGCATCTGTAATTGCGCATGTTTGTCAAAATTGTACATTTACAGACGGTTTTGCTTTTACACTGGAGTTTTTGGTTTCATCTGACATAATCTATAATTGATTGCAGCAGTATGAACAATTGTATTTAAGTAATTAAAAATTTTGTTTTTTAATTTTTATTTAATATATATTTTAACACATTTTTAATCAACTGCCGAATCAGAAACATTCGCCATATACAATTGACTTACAAAACAGCTGATGTCAGGTGGTTTGTTAGTTGAAAATAGAACACGCTCTAATTGAAAATTTTTGCACTATAAAAGCGGCCTGACATTTACAGAAACAATTTTTTTTTGGTTTTACACACAATGTATGCATTTTGCCGTAGGAAATTTGACAAGCACACTGTAAAATACATAATGTTTAAATGCAGCATAAGTAATGACACTGCTTGACTGAATGAGCGATATGTATGTATGGATATAAACACGAAAGATGTTCATGACGATGGTCACGCTGTTCCCAATTTAAGATTCTTTGTTTGCTCAAAAACTGGTTTGTTGATGGACTCTAGTCGCCCGCCTCCTTAGATTTTTTGTATTAAAACTTCCGGTTCTTGGAAAACAGAATAATTATATTATATTGCGGAAAATGTGAATTTTCTAATTTAGGTTAATTTATCAATTGAAAATCACCGAAAAATTAATTAGTTTATTAAAATTAATAAAAAAGAACATTGGGAACGCCATTGTTATTTTAATTGTACCGGGCTTTAATTTTTCATCTCAAAACCTCCACGGCATCTTCAGTGAAACTACTAATCTGTCTATTTTTTTTCATTTATAAATTCGTCTTTTTTAACATCTTATACTAGTATATAAATTTACAACTTTCGGGATTTTATCTATAGATACTACAACGAATAATTCTGATAACAAAAGAACTTGATATTAATAAACCTCTTCATGGGACCCAATCCAAACACTAAAAATATGTCAATTGTTGAAATATTCAATTGCATTATGAGCGATGCTGTCAGCGATTTAATTCGTCGATTTTCTAATAAGAAAGCCGGAGCTGTATTCAATAAACGGAATTTCGAGAATAAAAAGAACCAACATAGTTAGAAACCAATTGCAAATGAGGAGCTATCAACAGTTTTTTGTATTTTGCTGGTAATGGGCAGCCACAACTCATGTAAAGAGACACTCACTGAGCCATGGAGAAACAAATTCTTAACCCCTCTAACGTGCAACAATGTCCCGTAATAGATTTGTGGAAATTTTACGCTTTCTTCGATAAAAATAAACAAATTACATATGCTTTTGTAATAGCGAAAGATCATTTCTGAAAAATATTTCAATAACATGTAATAAAAAAAATATTTTATGTATTTCAAAGCAATCCTGAGAGATAAGAAAAAATAACAAGCTAATGTAAACTTTTCTGCATAAAGAGCAATATTGGCAACTTCATTACTGCTGTCTTTGAAGCAGGATTATTATAGTTGGTTTTTTACCTCCTGGTGCAAAATACGCCTCCAGGAGATATGATTTTTACAAACGATGTCTCTCTCTGGACAAAAATGCGCTAAATAATATCCCTTCCTCTTATTGCGTCATCTATCGCTACACTTCGTAGTTGATTAAATGATACAGCAAAACGACAGAATTTTAAGGAAACCTAATATGTTTCGCTTATTAGCCGTAGCACAAGGTGTTGCAATAAGACGGTATTAAGAAAAATGGAACATTATAAGCTTCAACAACACATTTAGATTATTCGAATGCTTAACAAAAATGGTAAGACTTTCGCGATCACAGTTTGCACAACTAAACGATCTTTGCATCGTCATGAAACATTTTCTCCGACAATAATTGCGAAACTGGTGGACAAATTTGATTACACCGTATTTTGCGTAAGACTTGATGTGGGCGACGTTTACATCCAACAGCGCTGCGTACCACACAAGTAAATATACCATCGCTTTTTTGGGTGAAATGTTTCCTGACTGTGTGATTTTTCAAAGATGCGGTCATAATTGGTCACCGAGAGCTTGTTATTTAATACGTATAGACTTTTTTCTATGGAGTTTCGGGAAAGATACAATTCGTGCCCCACAAGCATTTAAAGACCTTAAAAATGGAATTCGTGAAGTTATTCAGGACATTCAGGAAAATTTCAAGCGCAGTAGTGGCATACATGTGGATGATATTTTTTTTCATCATGAATGAAATATTTAAAATTAAATAAAAATGCAACGATTTCGTTTCAAATATCCGTTTTTTACATATCGAAATGAGACCTTTAATTGTAAGACCCATACATGTTCCTAAGACATACGAGGGAAACTATTTATATTCCGGGAACTGGCAACATTAATTTCAATAGCTGAAATCTGGCAACACTATTATAAACTTGGACTTCTTTTAGCATAAACGTACTTACAAAATTTTGATGTGCAGGTGCTATTTGTTTCATTTAGAGTGAGTTCAGAAAATCTATTTGACAAAAAAAATGTAAATTTCAAGAGAAGGTTTTCTTTCGTTGGATTATTTTTCACAGCTTTCGACGAAGATTATCTCAACAAGAATGTGTTAATGAACTTAGTTCTTTCTATTGCGATAAAGAACCATCAAAAACCACAGTATATCTCAGATATAGTGAATTCAATCATGGTTGTAGAACCGGCACCGACGAATTCCGTAAAGGTCAACGAAAATCGATTGTTGTGCCGCAAAAAATTGATGCACTGCGTGAATTGATAATGCAAGAACGTCTAATGACAGATTGTGAGATAGAGGCAACCTAGCACATTATTTTCACTTCAATATATTCGATTTTGCATGAACACTTAGTAAAAAAGTTGTTCTCGTTAAATACAGCATTATTTATCAATCGCTCAAAAAAGGCTCGTGTCAAGTGGAGTAAGGATATGATTAAAAAGTGCAAACGTGATGCTTCAAAAGACGTGTTTAAAATCGTGAAAGCTGATGAATTATGGATTTATGCTAATGAGCAGCTAAGGCCAACAAAAGGTGTTCGTGGAAGAAACACAGCGAAGAAAATGGTCGCCTGTTTCTTCGGCCGAATAGGTCATGTGGCCCCTGTTCCGCTTGAGCAACTTAGGACTGTCAATTCTAAGTGGTACATGACCATTTGTTTGCCGGAAGTCTTCAGATAACTTCGTAAAACTAACCCCCGAAGACGAATCATTCTCCATTATGACAATGCGAGCTCTCGCACACATCTCGTCAAACAAGTGAATTTTTGAGCAGTCAAAACATCGAATTGATGACTCTTCCTCCGTAGAGTCCTGACTTGGCATCCAATGACTTCTTCTTGTTCCCGAATATCAATGGTAAACAACGATTTACGACCGCCGAAGAATTAGTTGAAGCGTTCAAAAACCATGTTATGGATGTGTCTCAAGAGGAATGAAAAAAGTGGTATGAGAAATGGATTGAACTTGTATTCATGTATTGATGTGTATTGAAGTGTATAGCTCATCAAGAAGAACATTTCGAAAAACAATAAAGCCATTTTCATTTAAAAATTTTTGTTATTATTTGCTATACCCGAAATATAAATAGTAGCACCTCGTATGAGTAACATTCATTAACAATTATATTACACATACGTTCAGTATTTATTCGCTTAATTGACAATTTTTACAAATTTTTACTGACTAAATTTTATATATTCAATTGTTTGTTTCATTTTAATTTAATTTCGTTTATAATCGAATTACTGCATTTTAACAAGTTAGTTTTGACATTTTTTTTTTAATTTGTATTTTATTATTATTTAACATTTACACGAACTCCTTCATCCATTTAATTTACATCCCTTTCATTCGAAATACAATTAATTCATTGTTCATGCAACTGCATGCTTCCAAAAATACTCATATTAAACAAACATTTAGTTTCCATTTTACAAGTATTTTATTTTTGTATATTTTTTTTTACATCATACCCGGTTTGAATTTTTAACTATGAATTTATACCTTTATTTAGTGAATTCGCAGAGAATTGAAAGGGACCAAATTAAAGTTACAGCTGCTTTTTTGTTCTGTAGAATAAAATATTTATTTAAATTTTTTAAACTTTGCACACGTTACGAAGGTACTTGTTATGGCATGACAGAAACAAAATTGAAAAAAGGTAATGAAAACTATTTTCTATGGCAAAATGTTCTCGTCATGCTATAAAATGAAAATAAATATGAGAAAAGGAAAGACAAAGCAGTATTTATATGCCATAAATATTTTATAATTTATGCAACCACAATAAAAAATAAATATATATAAAAATATTTGAGAGAAAGTTATGAAAAAAGGCAAACTTTTATGAAAGTGAAATGTTTATTAAAGGGAATGGAAAATGAGCTGAATTTCAAACTTTAAATGTATTAAGAATAAATATTTTTTAAATAGATTTTTTAATAATACAGAAAATAAATTGCTGATAGTTATTGAAAAATTCATATCTTTATTGTTCGCAAGATATTGCCAAGTGCTCTTTCTGGAAAGTTATAGTAAGATCTTAGCTTTAAAGCGCATTCAAGTTTAATTTATCAATTAATATTTGTCTGTAATTAGTTGAACTGTTTTAGATTTAATTTGAATGGTATTTAAATTTGACTTTGCCAATAATGGAAAACCTAATGGGCGACCTAATCTTAAATGCATGGTTCTTATTAGCAAAAAAAAAATTTTTGTTCCGAAACTTTTTGAACGAATACGGACAAATCAATTGCTAATAACCAGTGATGCCAATTTAGTCTTTTCGAGGCTAGATTTAGCATTTTTTCTTGTCGTTTAGTTTCGAAATTTACGTTTTAGTTTTGTGACTTTTTTATCCTTTTTTATTTTAAATTTAGCCTCAAAAAGACTATTTTTTTTTTCTACTGAACCCAAGACATCAGCTTGAAACATTAAAATATGAATCCAATCTACAAACGTAAGTACACTGAAGACAGAATTTCGTTGATTAAAATCCAATGGCGAAAGCTTTTTAGATAGAAATGGACAAATGTAGAGTCAACAGTTGAGTTCTGGGTGTTGGTGTGACAATTTAACAATGCGCTGCAATTCAAATCATTTCTTGAGTTAGTTAATCTAGTATTTGGTTTTCTATCCAGGGTCTTTTAATAAGAGGTTTCGTTTTGAAATGTAAAAAATTGTATTTTTAAACGAAATCATGGAATGTTTGTTTAATTGCAAAGACGAGAGTATCGCTCAGAAATTTTCACCATATTCTTAGTGAATTTTAGTAATTTCAATGTAGTTACAGGTTGAGTCATGACGACCGTTAAAATGGCGGGCTATTGAGAATGAAATGTCTTATTAGGTAACCCCGTAGTATTACTTTTCCGTAACGCTCAGGTTGAAGGGCTTTTTAGTACCATGGAAATAATTAAAACTATAGAAAGAAATCGTACCGCATTCTGGTAATTAAATATTAAGCATTCACATAAATATATACGATAAAATACAAAATTAAAAAACCTTCTAAACAAACAATATAAAACTTTCTCTTAATATAAAGAACACATAGAAGAAAACTCTGCGTCATTTCTATGCAAAAGGAAATTGGATAAACACACATTCACAATTTGTTTATTTTACAACTTGAAACTGATACATGCATTTGTAATAAGTGTGCATGTGTTAGGAGCAACGTTAACCGCTTATAGATACGAAATTACTAAACTGATTCAAATAAAATTAAAATCGTGCACATCTACATATGTAAAATCCCCATTAAAATCTTATAAATCTTTCTAAAATCGGTGCAGCATTACGGACGTGAAAGGGATCTAAAAAAACGTCTTTGCCTATTAATAATACAGAAATATTGCCATGATTTAGTAATTTTCGGTGATTTAATAAAATTAGTAGACTCGTGATACTTATGAAAATGATAGTTCCGATTCTACTGACGATGAGGGAACTACAATGCCTGTTATATTCATAAATAATAATAATAATAATAATAATAATAATAATAATAATAATAATAATAATAATAATAATAATAATAATAATAATAATAATAATAATAATAATAATAATAATAATAATGATGGAATAATTATTATATCATGCCTAAATACAAATATCATGTTATATTTTTTTATCAAATACTGAATTGAAGTCAATAGAAATACCTTATATTTATGTTATGTATTGACTTATATGAACTAAAAAATATGTAGACTTTTATTTGTTTTTTTTTTTTGTTTAAGTACTTGAAGTGAATTGATTTAAACTACTTTTTAGCCATTTTCTAGCTTTTACTTTTGGGTGATTTATCCTTTTCTGACCTTTTTAAAAAGCCAATTTAGCTTCTTTTTCCTCAAGCTCCAAGCAACAAAAGTAAATGAAGCAAAATAAAGTGAAGAAGACGAAACATTTTTAGTCTGAGAGATCTTTGCTTGTAAAGTGTATAAAAATAAAAAAGTGTGCTGTTAGCTTAAGTTGCCAAGCTGCATTAAGTGGTTAGCAAATATATAAAATTTTAAATATTTCTTTAAAATGTTATATATTTAACAAATATTTTGATACCATATCTGATATAAGCGCTCAAAAATGTAAAATGTTATAACGATCTATAATTCTTAGTTTTTCTAATATCTCAGATTGACGTTGTACAAATTAGGAACTAAACAACAAGCCTTTCCACGCTGGTTTAGAAAAAAAATTATTTAATCAGAACACCACCAGTTTCATTAATACTTATTGCAACAATGTACTTTTGATTTAACGAGGCAGCATTAAAAAGTTTTACGATGTAATAAATTGAAGTAAGTGTTTTTTTTTTGCTTTGTTTTTAAGTAATAAAATGAAACTTATAAAAGGAACATAAAATATTTAACAGTTATGCTGCAAATTCAAAATAAAATAGTTTTTTTTTACTACATTTTTACTATTTTTTATATGAAGCACAATATTGAAAATATCGTCGTAATTGAGGAAAGCTATAAATTAAATTTGTTGAAAAAGTAACAAAAAAACATCACAATAGACAGACATACAGATAGACAGACAGATGGACGGGCATGTGAATTGATATTTAAGCTGAAATTAGCAATCTTTATATAATTCCTGTATCCGCCGTGAACGTATCATACTTTGTTTGCTTATAATTTTTGACTAAATGAAAAAGAATGGATCTTATATTGATAAATCTTTCATTTAATGTCGGCAATTATGTATGGAATACATTATCAGATAAATGTCCGCATCTGTTAGCCTCACAAATGCGAGTCCTTTTGAGCACATTTTTAATTACATTCTTACACATTTCACGCGGTATTTCATTGATTTCATCACGCATATTTTGTTTGAGTTGCTCAAGCATTTTTGGTTTGTTTGCATAAACCTTGCTTTTCTGATACCCTCACAAAAAGAAGTCCGGAGCAATCAAATCTGGCGGCCGTGGAGGCCAATCAACAGAAACATTTCTTGAAATAACTTGTTGTGGAAGGAGGTCTCGCAGTAATAATTAAAAAATTAATAAAATTTTATTTATTATAATTATGGGTTTAAATAAATGTTTATATTCCGCATCTTTAAAATAAATACCGATAAAATCAAAAATCTCACACACATTGATCATGTTTTTTCATTACAAAATGGGTTTTTCAAAAAACTACGGGATAGCAAAATATTTATTCTTTGAATGTATAATGTAGAAATAGTATCAATACACATCGTAAATTTCACTAAACAAGATCTAATCTTAATCATATCATGGTTCTGTCACCGAGTATCTTAATTATCTCAATTGACCCCTTCCAAGGAGAACGCCAAGTAAAAGTGAAAGGTTCTTTTCATGTAAATTTCCTGATTAGAAGCTGCCGTTATCACTTAGGAAGCGCTCACTTGAATCAGCTTTTGACAACTTTTAATTTTTTCATCTTTTTATTTATTATTTTTTAAAGAGAGGTCACATTTAAAATGCCTGCCAACCAGTAGGTGTGTTATCTTCTTTAGGAAAGGGATAAGAGAGGCAAGAATAAGAAAGCTTAATTGTCTTACAACTCTGATATTGCGCATTATGTTGGTTTTTAGATCAGTGTTGCAGCACCTCTGCTGTCAGGTAGGTGCATTAAATTTGTTTAAACTGTGTAGCCATTTTAAGACTTTACTAAAGCAAACCATACACTACTGCAGCATACTGGCACCAACAAGTGATCGAGACACATACCATACAAACATACTGGTGCAATATTCATTTCTCTAAAAAATTTTGTATGGATAAGTTGTTGCAACTAGTGCGCACCGCATTTATTATTGATATTGTTTTGAAACTACAAATTAATGAAAATTATTTCAGAAAGGCTACAAAATACATAATTTGTTTTTTTTTAATTTATGAGTAGTTTATTTAATTAAATGTGTTTTATCCCAATGTTTAGTATTTGACAACTTTTCCCAACTGAGCTAAATTCACCATACACAATACCACAAACTGGCGCCATCAGCAAAATATCAAATTCTGTTTGAAATCGACACAGCAAACCGTTAAATCACAACAAATGCCCATACACGACTCAACAACTGGCACAAACACTTGATTGCGCGCGCATGCTGCTGTAATATATGGGGCCCTTAACTTTGAAACGAGTAAAACGCCCAATTAAAAAAAAAACGCACCAAGCTTAGAATTTCTTTTTTATTTAATATGTATTGAATTGTTTTTGCATAAAAAGTATATTTTTGTATTAAAAATATAACAATACAGTTAAGGGATTAAAACAAATAAAACCTAACAAAAATAAATAAACTAAATAAATTTGCTTGATTCATTTGTACTAGACAATACTTTTTTAATTTCATAAATTCCATTCAAAAAGAGATCAACGATTAATATTAAGGATTAAAAAATTAATAATAGTTCAGTATTTATCCTTTTATTAATATATTTTTATAATTTTATTTTTGATCAGAATTTTAATATTTTCATATTGAAAATATAACAATAAAACAGCCTTTTACAATGTAGTTAACAAAAAAAAAACTCATCAAATTTGTACATACATACAAGATGATATATTTGCGTACATTAACTTTATATATTCTGTTTAAAACATTTTAAAATGAGTTTAATATTTTATTATTATTATTCCTAATTAATAAGGCTAATATTTTCAGCATTATTGTTATCATCTGGCCATAAAACAGATTTCATTTCAAATTCTGACGTTTTATAAACATCATTTCTATTAATGTGGCAATTAACACTATCAGGAGGTTGGTAAGTTACACAATAAGAATTTTACCTTTTTAACTCATTTTACGTATCTACGACTTTAACAAATACATTGAACTAAAAACGGGCTCAACTTCTGCATTTGAGTATGAAAGTGACAAAATTTTAAACGCGATATTTGCTAATCCATGAAAAGGTTTAATATTAACTGCGTCTTTATAACATTTAACTTCAGTTCAAAATTTTTATGTTGAATCAATATTGTTTCATTACATGAGCTCAATCATTCATTTGTCATCCTTTTTCAATACCAGATAATATTTCGACATCGGATTCAAATTGTACTGCTAATGGCATAATATCTTTTTTGTAATGGAATAAAACATTTTTTACATTTAACAACAACATAGAACAACAAGATCGTTTTACTTTGTGCATATGATTTAGTACGTCTTCAACATCATTACTTGGTTTTTCTATTTTGGTCTGTAAAATTAATTGTAAAAATGTTGAACTGTTAAATGAAGTAGTATTGAAGCAGTTGTCTTTTATTGTACAAAGATTTTTTCTCACACTGAAACAAAAATTTGTGTTGAATTCGTTTTGGTGCCACCAAAAATTAAAAAACGCACCGAATTAAAAAAAAGCGCACTGCACACCAACTAAGGAATTTTTCGAACAAAAAAGCACCCAAAATAGTGCGAAACGCAGCGAGTTGACAACACTGGCTGTGATGTATATTAACATTAGCATAGACCAGTTTTAATTGCTGCCGGTACTGTTCAGTTAGCATTGCGTGCTTTGCTATTGTCACTTTAGACGACTGTTCAACAAATACAATGACATAGTAATGCACATCTGCAAACTGCCTGAAACTGTGCTCGAACTCAAGTTCCTAATCTTTATTTGCGGTAACTACTTCAGCCAGCAGCACTCCTTCATACGGATATTATCAACCGTGTGATGACAGTATGCCCAGATTACACAAAACTATTAGAGTTTTTATTTTTGAGTTCATCCTAATTACAAAATTTGAGTGTTTCCTGGTTATTTTAATTTGGCTTTTTTTTGTCTAATTGGATATTAATTACTTCTTATTCTTGAAAATATAAAAATCCCATAATACACTCTAGCAGCTATCTAAACTTTTCAGTGTGAGTATTTAAGGGTTTATAATGAACAAGAACCGTGAAAAAAAACAAAACGTGATATTAAATTCAATTTAATTATTCAAATAAATATATCTATGACTGAATAAAAATAACTTTAAAATATAATTTTTTCCTTAGCTTCCAATCATGTTCCCCATCTCCTTTAATTTCGAGTTGCAATTAAACATTTATTTCAGTACGCTTTACGAATATGTGTGTGGCTAACTGAGATTTTGATTTGAGATATATTTTTGTCTGCAGCGTGATTTGTAATTCTTTATGTTGTGACTCTGTGTAGCACAACAACTTGAAAATATGAAAAATATTTTGCACATGCAGTCATACACTGTGCAGCATCAAATTTAATTCAATTGCATCGTTAAAGGTTTAGTAATCGCAAGCTTTATTTTGTGCATCTAAGTCTACTACGTTGAGTAAGGACCTCTGTTTTGCTATTCCTTTAACTAAATTTAGATATGTGGCGATAAACTGCCCACTGCCGATTGCCGTCCCCTCGATAGAGAACAACAAGTAATTTGCTTTCCATTTTACGTTAAATTAATTGAAATATGTACGAAAAAAGTTCAAGATTATTTTGGGTCAACTTAAAAAGGTTTTTAATCCGATGGAAAAACTGTTATAAAAATTTCACATACAGCCCAATTATAAACAGAAATTCCTCATGAAATTTTTCCCTTTTTCCTTTTCTCCTATTATGAATAAAAATTCTTTAATTTTACTTTTTAGTCTGTTTTTATAAACCTGGTAAAAGGGAGATATATATTTAAGTTTGGGTTTACCCTAAAAAAAAATTCCCTCACAAAACAGAAGGGTGTTTGAATTAATTGGAGAAATTTTTTATCGAGAAAAAAAAATAAATGGACTGATAGTTTAAAGCGTAAAAATTTTCTGAATAATTTTGCTTAACAAAATATGTTAAAACTTGAGTATTACAAAAATATGCCACAAAAATTTTCATTTAAAACAAAATAATTTAAAATAAGCAACAACGAATTGAGGCAATTTTATAGAAAATTCGCCGAATTAAAAACATGTTTTGGTCTTATGGTTTTTGAAGTTAATGGAAACGATATGCATTCGCATGAAGTGTGCGTCCTTGATAATAAGTTAGACGGAATTTTAGTAGCTTATTAAGTTATTCAACTACGCACGTGGTTTAAACTTTTCAGAGTACTCCTCAATGCAACTTTCATGATCACCTCATTTGAATTAATTAATTTTAATTTACCTAAAATGAAATCGAATAGACCGGTCATGGCTTTCATCAACTCTGTCTGCCAAGGCATTTGCCCAAATTCTTTGAATTCTGCTAAAAGGACTTGAAAAATCACCTTAAATGTGTTATTTAATTAAAAAGCAATTCAAAACAGTTTTTTTACAAACTTAAAAAAGTAATAAAACCAAAAACTGAACACATTTACTTAATTTTTAATTATTGTATTGTTTAAGTACTATTTTAATTTTTATTTTTTTATTTTTATTATTTGTTTACTTTTATTTTCTAATAGCATTTAAGCAAATTAGTTTTGGCATTTTATTTTATTTTTTTAGTTTGAGTATATTATGCGGAAACAAAGTTAATTATTATTTATGAACGTGTGTAAAAAAGTTATTAAACTTGCAAATCTGTAAAATATTATTGTTTTGTTTGAAGTTCTTTTAATGTTCATTTTAAAATAGTTAATGTGAACTTTACGATAGTTTAGAGTTGGTTTATTAAGATAAAAAATTTTAAAATTGTGTTCATTGATGCCTAAATTATGAAAGATATGAACAGATCTCCTTCCGGTTACTGCTGTTTGGCAATTAAATCATGGAGTTTTTGCAGTAACAACCTGAACGAAAAAAGTCATGTGGGCATTTACGGTCAGGTTTATTCCCACATGATTTATAAGTACATAAGCAAATATGATGGTGCTGATACGTCATGACATTATTGGTACTCATCTTTGATTTGCCTCGAAGTTTTTTTTTCAAGTGAAAGTGTTTGTTATTACTGTCATAAACAGTCTATTTTACATTTCTGAAATGACTAAAAATAGTCTCAATTAATTGAGTTTTAAAAGAAGCTGAATGACTAATTCACTTTAAAAAATGCAGCTGTCTTTTGTACCTGTCATTTTGAAGCAACCTACTTTGTTTTTCTCTCTTTTTGTTTATTTGATTTTTAAAATATTTATTGTCTTTCCCTCTATTGAATTTAACTTAAAGTTTAATTTATCCTGCTAAAATGCTCTCTCTATGGCAATATAAATTTCATTAAAGAAACTAAACAAAATAGTTTTGCAGTTTAAAAATAGTTAAAAAGCAATTTGCTATAAATGGAATACAAATTCCAATTGTTATAAAAATGTTTTACAAATAAGTGACTTTAAATTATATATGTACAACAAAATTTATGAAGCGTTGCAAAAAACTGTTGTTTATGCTACGAGTATTAAATACTACGAGTATAACAAATTAAGTGAAATATATTTTCCTGCTGCTTTTCATAATATTTTTTCCCACTTACATACGCCTACTCCTCTCTGACATTGAAGTCTTTTGTGAAACCGCACAGTTCATAAACCAAAAGAGAAAAAGTTGTGGTACACTGCTTTTGGCTTGTTTTTTTTATAAAGTTTTGCCACGACATACAAATTTATGAACCATTCTGTTCAAAGAACTTAGTGTTTTATGGCTGCTCTACCTTGAATATTATTTATTTTAAAATACTCGCACACGTAGACAGTATGAGTTCTGGAAGTGGAATAAAACTGTTAAGTATTTAACGAAAAATGGTTGTAGTGCATAATTATGCAATTGTACAAACGGCTTGCATTTAATGTGTTGGTATTCGTGCACGGCAAGACCGGCTATGAAAATATGTAACAGCATTATATAAATTTATTTTGAATGGCTTAAAATATTCATATAATATTTTGTTCAGTTTTTATTATTTATTTTATTTGTTTACCAAGATATCTTTCCTGCATATTCTAATATGTGGCAGCTTTATAGTAAAGAGATCCTGTGTACAGAAAGGATCTCCAAGTGGTACGAGCTGTGCTTGTTACTACATTTTGTATGAATTATATCTGTCAATTGTCAACATTTACACAATTAACGTACTGTGTGTCAGATCCTAGATATAAACATAATATGCTTTTTTGTTGGTAACTATCATAAAATCTACATAAAAATCTATATAAGAAATATTATAAATTAAAAATTTAAAGTGAAATAAAGAAAAATAAAATAAGATGAAGTAAAATAAAATTAAATTAACTTGATTAAAATAAAGAAAATAAAATAAAATAAACTGAACTAAAATAAAATAAAAAAAATTAATTAAAAAATAATAAAATTAACAAGAACAAAATAATCGGAAATTTTATAAAATAAAATTAACTAAAATAAAATAAACGGATATTTAACAAAAAAATAATATATAATGAAATAAAATAAAATAAAGCAAAATAAAATAAACTGAAATTATGTAAAATTAAATTAAACTAAATAAAATAAAATTAATTTTAACAAAATTAAGGAAAATAAAATAAAAGTAACTAAAATAAAATAAGTAAAAAATAAAATGAAATGAAATAAAATAAAATTAACTTAAATAAAAAGAGAAAAATAAAAAATAAAAACTTCTTCTGGTAGAATAATTAACTATTTTTCTAAGCATCCACAAAGTATTATTCCTAATACTTCTAAAAACTTTATTTAGAAAATATTATCAGTAAGTGATATTGAATTTCATAAGAAAAATGTAAGGATAAATAAAAATACATTTTATGAAAATTGGAATATTACTTGTTGTTTTATATACTTAGAAATTTATTATTGCAGTTTATTTGTTTGGATCAGCTTTAGCTTTTCAATAATTTTTTGTATTTAAAAAATCATTCTTATTAATAAATTGAAATGTTATATGTTCCTTTTAGAAAATATAATAAAATTAACAAGAATAAAATAATCTGAAATTTTATAAAATAAAATAAACAGATATTTAATAATAAAAATATAATAAAATAAAATAAAGCAAAATAAAATAACCTGAAATTATGTAAAATAAAATGAAACTGAATAAAATAAAATAAAGTAAATTAAAAAAAAATTAAGAAAAATAAAATTAAAGTAACTAAACTAAAATAAAATAAGTAAAAAAATATAAAATGAAATAAAATAAAATTAAGTAAAATAATATGAAATAAAATTAAATTAACTACAATAAAAAGAGAAATAAATATAAAAAATAAAAACTTCTTCTGGTAGAATAATTAACTATTTTTCTAAGCATCCAAAGAGAATTATTATTAATACTGCTAAAAACCTTATTTAGATAATATTATCAGTAAGTGATATTGAATTTCATAGAAAAAAATGTAAGGATAATTAAAAATATTTTGAATGAGAATAGTTTTCCTAAACACTTGCTTTGTAAATTAATAAGACAATATAGATACATAAAAGGAAGTTCATATGTTTTTTTTGAACCAAAAATTTATAAATCTTTAACATATGTACCTAAAATGTCGGAACGATAAGAAAAATCTAGGATTTATAATAATGAAAAATGTAGAATTACACATAGGATGCATCAGACAATTAGCAAATTATTCAGTAGGACAAAAGATAGAATAGAGACATTAGAGAGGTCTAATTTAATTTAGCAGATACTATGTAGTGGCAACTATAGAGAAAATTGTAGTGAAGTATATGTATGTACAAGTAAAAATAAATTAAAAACTAGATTAGCTGGTCATAGATCAGATCGAAAATACAGAAATAACATTTCTTCGCAAAAGACAGCATTAGTATCACATTGTGTTAATTTTAATCACAATCCTGATTTTAGTAATGTAGCAGTTTTGAATACGGCGAATAACTACAAACGTCGGTATATGTTAGAAATGCTAACAAATTATTAATGTTCCAATGGGGAATAGAATTAATTTTAAAGCAGATACAGCTGGTGTTGCTCGTACATATAGATATTTATTATATAAGAACGGAAACGGAAATTGAATATTAGGGTATTATTATATTTTATGTTTGTGCACATACTTATTTATTTACTTGTTCATTTTTTGATATTTTAATTTTGACAATTTTTTGTATTGTTTGTTTTTTGATTATTGTAAAAAATTTTTATTTACACAATTTTATATATCCCTGAAAAAACCACACAAAGAAGTGGCGAAATATCGGGTTTATAATAAGAATTATTTTAAAGTTTTTCTTTTTTAATTGACGTAGTGCTCAAAATAAATTAGAGAAATTTAAAAACACAAAAGGACAAAAAAATATGTAAGAATAATAAAATAAAATAAAATTATATCGAATAAAATAAAAAAATAAAAATAAAATGAATTAAAATAAAATAAAATTAATTTAAATATTAAAATAAAATAAAATAAGCTGATATTTTATAAAATAATATTAACTAAAATAAAATAAACGGATATTAAATAAAATAAAATATAATAAAATAAAGCAAAATGAAATAAACTGAAATTATATAAAATTAAATTAAATAAAATAAAAGTTACTAAAATTAAATTTAAAAAATTAAATAAAATAAACTAAAATTTTATCAAATAAAATAAACTGAAATTTAATAAAATAAAAAAAAAACAAAATAAAATAATTTGAAATTATATGAAATAAAATCGAAGTATGTAAATAAAAGAAAATAATTTTAAATAAAATAAAATCAAATAAAATTATATAAAATAAAAAAATTATATGATCTGAAATAAAACTAAACAAATTAAAATAAAGTGAAATAAAATAAATATTTCTCGAGCAAAATTTCAGTTGAAAATAAATCGAAATTATTATTAACTTATTGGTCAAAATATTCAATAGTCGACTAGAAATCTAAAATTTACATAAACTGCCTCGACCACGATGTTGCACAATTTCGTACTTTTTTTGAAATTACATTTCAAGCAAACACAAAATTTTAGAAATTGTTTTCGTTTTAACTGTAATTTCAAAAGAAGAAAAACAATCATCAGAAAAACAAATCCTTCAGCAGCTGAATTCACAATAGATCTAAATTATACCAAAATTAAAACTCCGTAATAAAAAAAAACTGAAATTGTTCATGAACAAGATTTGTAAAAGAACGAAACTTCAGTTTTCTTTGGAGAGCTTTTTAACCTAAAGCAAACACAATGGGACCGAACTGACAGACACAAGTGAGCAACCATTTGAATGGTGGCTGCCCCATTAACCTAACCTAACTAAACTTCCCTTTGTGCTTTGTAATACTAAAATAAGATTTTTTACCTTTTTTAGTTTCATGTTTCCAAAGTCTCCTTTTTTGGACTTTATTAATTTTATTACCTTATATCCTCGTTCAACATAATAACTTAATGCGTTTGGCCAGTCATTATGTTTGAATAAATAAATATGTTAACGATTGTGTGTGTATCCGTGTGTGTGTATCCGTGTGTGTGCTTGTGCCCAAGATTTTGTGTCTTTATGTTCGCTTTATTGTGCAAGTGTGTGTGTTCTTGTGCGTGTGTGTACTAATAAAAATTTGAGTACAACAAACACTTAAAATATGAATTTAGTACTTTACACAAAAATTTATGTTTAACAACATGCTATACGCACGTAATATATACTATATAATGAATGCTTGTCTTTCTAGTTGCTATAAGGATTTATATATTTATATTTTTAAATGTGAAGCATTTTTTAGGAAAATAAAACTGGAAGTGTCATAAAAATATTTGCCATAAAAATTAAGAACTTGCTGTTCTCTTAAGGATTTCTATTCATCTTAAAGATTGGAGTTTAATTGCAGTGATTTTGAGTGATAAAATAAATTTTATTCGCGGAACTTTTGCCTTGAATGGTAATTTTATAATAAAAATTAAATATGAAAATATAATATAATATAATAACAAGCAAAGTGATTTGCATATTTAACTCGATTTCGAATAAAATTATATTTCTAGTTCCATCGTATTAGGTTTTCATCAAGTTTTTATCGGTCTTAAGGACAGCAATTATTTATCAGTAACCTTGAGGTTAAAGTTATTTTTTCAAAAGAAAAGTACTGCTTATATATTCTTCGTTATATTGCAACAAAAGCATTTGCAACTCACAACATTTTTCACCAATGGAAAAAATTATTTGCATCAAGAACAACTTTAAACAAAGAAATTTAAAAAAAATCCATCAAAAGCTTTAATTTGTTAAGGAATATATTAAGAGCAAACGATTGTTGCTTTTATAAAAATAAATTATAAAGCTGCATGCTCTCAATATACGAGTACCATGTTAATTTACCAAAATCATAATGACAAAAAATCATGAACTAAAAAACTACATGCATTCGGTGCGTATGAAAACTAAAGAAAATTCCTTTAGAAAAATATTGCGTATACGCTCTAGAGTAAAGATTAATATCTAAGGCAGTTAGTTACCATACTGTGTCGCCAGTGAATTGTATATTTGCAAAACTCTTTTTTGGCTACTAAACCAAACACTAAATACCCTTTTATATATATTAAATGACTTGTCCCGCGTCCCTTTGAAATTCTTGCAGCTGTCAGCAAACAGAATTTTTAATGGGTTTTTGAATTTGTTACGGACTTAAACTTTTTTAGTAAAAGGCATTTATTTAACTAAATGAACATGTTTGTTTGCCTCATTCAAGACTGTTTGCTCTTTTATCTGTGCTATAAACTATTTAACTTTATGGCTATTAATTTCCTTTTGCTTCATGACAGCAAGTAGCAAGTAATAATTTGTTGTAGATTTTAATGTTTTATGTTTAACAGTTGAATTTTTCTTTATAATATTTTTATAATTTAATTTATACATCTTTGAAGATTTTTTTTATGAAAGACTTTGTATTTTGAGTCAAGCAGAAAACTTTGAAAGCAAGAATTTGTTCAACTATTTCCTGAAAATTATAAAAAAATATACATTAAAATTGCTTCGCATTATTCTTTTGTTGCTTTTGTTTTTTTTTGTGTTGGCAAGAAACTGAAACTATTATTTGTTTTGCAATAAATAGAAAGAGAAGAATACATTTTTGTGTTACATAAAAGCAGCGTTGCCAGTTTAACCTTTTTGATGCAATATTATTTCATCTTTGAGCCTCTAAAATTGTATTATTTAAGTTCATTGCCGTTTTTTGGCCTTTTTTAATTTTTTATTTAGCTTTAAAAAGTACACATTTTTTTATTTTTTCAAGTAGAATAATTGGTTTTATTTTTCGCGACAATTTTAAATTCTAAAATCGGAAAGTGTCAAAAAACATATTTTTTCACCAGATAATTTTGTTGTATGTATTTTGCAAATTTTATACTTAAACAACAACAAAATCTCTTGTTTATTAAAATTTTTCTGAAGTATCAGTTCAAATAACAATCAAACTCTTTGACAAATATGTTTGTATATTTTTTTATTTTATTCTTTTCTTTATTAAAAACTTTCTTACAGCACATAATCAATTTTGACAAAAAATTTAGTCATTGAACATTTTTATAACTAAAACTACATATCGATCACCAAAATCACAGTGAGTCCAAGTTTCAAGTCTTCGCCAAATTTTGACGTACACTTTGCAAAATTGCAGTTGTAAGCATAAATCGTTAATTCGACTTTGTAAGTTATTAGTGACGGGGATCAAGCTTTAGAGAACTACAGAATAAAGCTTCAGAAGATATCAGCGGCCAATCAGAAGGCGAAGTGTGTTGATATTTTGAACACCGAAGTTATTGTACTTAACAGAAACAACATTTTTTTTATAGATTTTAATTCTACAAAATTATACAGAAAAAATATTTTAATGGATATGAAAATTTTTTCTCCCGGATTAGGCAAAAAGAATATGTTTAAAATCTTCCGAACAAATTTTATATTGAAATTAGTTGACCTTTTTTGACTTCTGTGTTTGAACGATCGAACTTTTTCTCTGCTTTTTTAAGAGACGAGTTATCTTCTTTTTCCACAAGCAACTGGCAACACAGAAAGAAATTAAAATACACAAAACTTGCAGTGAAATGGAAAATAAATAAGTTTTAATTAAAGTTTTTAATTTTATTACGGAACTACAATTCTTCGGTGGGAGAGGATAGCAAATATTTTAGAAACCAACTTTGATTGATATTCAAGATAGTACTTTTTGGAAGTTTCTTCCCTTTAGTTTTAAAAATAATTTTTAGGTTTTACTTGTGTAAATTTTATAACTAGGGAAACCGGAAAAATACTCTAAAGATGTTTATGCTTATCAAATTAGCAGTTCAATTTAAAAAAAAATTTATTAAATAAAAATTTAATATATGTAAAAACAAAAGAAATAAAACGAGAAGCTAAACAACTAATTGATTGAACTTCTAAGGAAATCTCGATATCAAATTTTTGCTTTGATTTTTAATTAGAAAGTGTTATCTAAACTTTTCTACACTGAAAAATATTGAAATGTTAAGAATACGAAAATAAAGCAAGAAATTTACACTGATAGAGAGACAGAAAAGAATTTAAAATGGTTTTTTGTTTCCGTTGCAAAAAAATTTTTAAGCATAACAAAAAAAATTTTGTAGACTAAAATTTTTAAATCTGCTTTATGTATTCGAAAAATGCTGTAAATATACTCTTAAAACTTAAATATACAAAAAGCGTTGTAAGGCTTAAAATATACAAAAATATACACTAAAAAATCGATCTCAAAATTATTAAAAATTTTTAAAACGAATTGTTGCCGTGTAATGGAATACGCGGATATCTTGCAAAAAATACGAAGAAATTGAAAAATCATGTAGCTTGTATTGGCAAAAGAAACAACTGTTTTTTTCCACAACGTACAAGTTTATATATCAGCAAATTTATTAAAATGCAAAATATGTATAAGCAAATCAAAAAAGGTGATACAAAATGTTATAAGCAAAATATATGAATTTAAGTAGCAACGAAACTGGCTTTTTTACAAGATAAGAAAAACTTTTTAGGTTGACTGATTTGTATATAAGATATCAAGAGCTTAAAGAACAGTTACTTAGCAATTAAGATTAATTATTTTTCACAATCATTACTTTGCTTTAAATTTACGATTTTCCATTACACTCATAACATATGGTTTGAAATTATAAGAAATTCTAGGATAATATTTAGTTAAATGTCGACAGACGTGCATTTATGGTTTAGTTTGTAGCTGAATACGCATGCATATGTTATCTTCGCAAGCATAGATTACATAAAAAACATGCGCTTGCATATTTACGGGTTTTCCTGATTATAGCTCAACCCAGCAGTAAATACTGCAAAATAGAAAATTTTTAATATATTTTTTTTCATATCCCCTGAGTTTAATTTTCCATAAATTTTGCAGCTCTTGTGGGATTTTATGACTTACATTGAGTTTAAAGAATTTACTTTATTGGTCTCGGGGTTCTTAAGTCAATCAATTGGAAAGAAACAGAGTAGTCCATTTACACTAATTTGTAATAGTCAAAACCCAAAAATTTGGTTATATACCCCTATTCAGCATACTGAATATATTTTAAGTTTTTTATTTCGTGACACACAAGAGCCTGAAATAGTGATAAATTATAAACTATTGGGCATTAATGTCATAAGCTTTCAGAATATTAAACGATCGTCTAAAAAGTTGTAGAACACGCTACAGGCTGTTAAGGTCGGCCAATCGGGGCTTAAACTCTTTTACGGCTCATGAGATAAGTATTTATTTTAGTCGCTTAGTTGCTAGTTTAATTAATCGAGATTAAGATTTAATCGATTAATAAGCGGTTAATTTTATACTAGTGGTCGAAATTCAACTGCCAGTTTAAACGTATATCTATTTTAGTTGCATTCATTTAAAGAGAAAATATTACCTAATTACTTCTTCCCTTTCCCATGGGAAAAACAGTATAAAAAAAATAAAACTGCATACAAACACGCATATTTATGAAAAATCTTATTATTCATATACATATGTATGTGGGTATTCTTAAACACTCATTGCTTCCCTGCAGCTAAATTTGTAACTAGTAAAGTTTTGGCACAGTTATAATACTAGTTGCAATCAAACTATTCAGTTTATGAGAATGAAAACACAAATAGAAAATATAAAAAAACAACAAATATAAATATGTATTTTTTAAATTGATTTCAAAATTATTTTCCATTGACGTCTGATGAAATGCTCAGAGATTTGAAGAAAAGATCAGCGGTAACAACCACAATATATGTACACGTAAGTAAAAAATCTGTTTGCTATTTCTTATACATATATTTTTATTATTTTAATGTTGCATGAATTTAGGTCTCTACAATGAGCAGACTACGGAGGAACCGCATTGGAACATTGTAATGCAGTGTAACATTGACGGAACGCATGGAAAATTGCGTTTTTTTAAACATACAAAGCACTGATTCGTAAATTGTTTATATATTAACTGTAAAATTTTTTCAGACTCCATTAATAAGTGTGGAACAGAAGGATTAAAAACAATGTTACGCCAGGCAATGGAGCTATGAAAAAAGAGAAGTTTGAAATCAAGACCAAAATAAAAAAACTAGACGGCAAAACGGATGCTAACAAGCTTTCATTTTAGTATTATATATTATATATTTTTAATCAAATTTAAATACATATTATTTATTCGATTTATAACAATATGTGTTCCTATGAATTCTCCTAAAGAAACATAAATATATACTTTTAAACACAATCATTACTTTGCTTATGTTTTTATTTGAACCAATACTGAAATAAGTGAATGCGCGTACATGAGTATTTTTAGCATTTGTAGTGGTGTGAACTTTATGAGCCTTTTATTCCTTTAATAATAAACCGATTCAAATAATATATGGTCGGGTCACTAGAGCTCAACAATGTCTACAATGTGGTAAAAGAATAAAGAAAACCGATTGGCCAGCAAAGGAGAAAAAGGGATCAAAACATTTGCCTTTCCGTATTTATATATAGATTAACGAATTAATAAATAATAAAACATTAACAAAATACGAAAAATTGTGGGTTTTACAACAAATTTGGCAAAAGTATTTTCTGTCCAATTTTTTACTTAAAAGATAAATTACAAAATATTCATATAATTGAGAAAATACCTTAAGCTTATGAAAACGCAGTACATTCACGATCACATACCTGAAAAGATAAAAGAAAAAATTTGTTATTGTTTGAAATGTCTTAAGTCATGTTTAATTTGTAATTTGTTTATGAAAGGTTTAAAAAGCTAAAAGAATCCGCTTAAATTTATTTTAGCTTGTGTGAAAAATGCCCAGGTATTGGCAGCAATCTAACCTGTGACCGCCAGCCTAATAGTAGTTTAGTATCCTGTGCCCTATTTTGAAAAATATTGACTTTCGTTGTATATATTTTTCAACTTCTCTATTCATGTTTTTGTTACATTGTAAAGACGTAGTTTTATTATCTTTATTATTTTTAAAATTAAATTTTTTTCGGCCAAAGTAGAGAAGCTCGACAACCCATAAACTTCCTTAAATATTTTCATAAAATTGTCGCATTTCGTCCATGTGTAAGTGTGCATTTAAAGCTGATGCCAGCTGTGTTTAACATTCGCTTTGAATATTTTGCTTTATCATTGAGTGCATAAAATTGTTGCAAAATTATTAATACGTTTATGAAATGAATTACAAAACCACACGTACACATTGCAGCGTATTATTTAGGGAACATGAGATATCCCAGCAAACATCAAATTAGATGTTTGCGATAGAATGGTTTTTCTATTCAATATCAAACTTTGTACGGAATTGCTTTTAGTTCTTTTTTCTACTAGTTTTTGATTTTATGTCGTTTTGTGAATGTTTTTATATTTGATTGAGCTAAAAATGATAAGCATGAGAAAATATATTGAGAGCTTTTTGAATGGCAGAAAAATTAAAAAATTAAATCAAAATAGCCAAAATCCATCCCTTTATTTGTTGAATATCCTTTGCAGGAAGATACTTTGCTTACCAGCTCTCCAATTAATCGAATACCAGTCCGCGATCTGATAGTGCATATCCGATTCCACTGAGTATAAGGAAAATCAGTTCATATATTACTACTCTGAATATTTCACTTAAATCAGAAGCTTTATGAACTTTATGGCCTTATTTATAAACGATTAATAAATTTATACTAGGTTTAATGTTGGATTTTAATATGGGAAAGCCGGTTTTAATGCACACATTAACTTTATTAACCGTTTGTGAATAAGGCCATTCATCTTTAATCTTCTTAATATTTCATTATTGGTTGTTAAATCGAAACTCGAGGAAATTAGTCTCTAGTATTTCCGCATTTTAAACTTTTAAGCTTCTTAGTAAAATATAATTGATCAGATGTACGAAGGCGAATTTGTGTATTTGGGTGCCCAAAAAAAAAAACAAATTAAAATACTAAATGTTTTAGCCATATAAAAAATTTATTGCTATTTCTTAAGGAGTTGCAAGTTATTTCGTATACGTATTTCATTAGTGCTTACGCGAGATTCTTGGGAATTCTTAAACTTACGTAAGCGTATGAGAAAAGTGTTGGTTACTGGATCTTCGAAGTGTAAGCATTTTAAAATTTTAAAATTTGTTTTCCTTGTTACAGAGTACGCTTCTGTGGTTGGTAAGTTGGTAAGCTGGCAGGGGCGGGTGTACGGTGGCATCCTCTTGTTAGTCAGTCACACGACATGTGTCTGTGCCTTACCTCCTCGTGGTGCCAGCTGGTAATATCCTTCGGGATTGCTAAAAGACAAGGCTATCCCCAAATGGATATAGATCTTAAGATCTATGTTAGCCAGGTTACAGGTGAAGCAGTACCTGGAATTCTTACCGGTTCTAAGCTGTAGAAAGGAATTCTCTTCAGTAGCGCTCGTCCTTAGGGAAGGATTTTCGAAGACGGACCGGTTACCTAACAAGTGGTACCACGGGATCTGGTTGCTCCGCCGTTGATTTTCTATACAGGTTTAAAAGATGATGCTCGTCACATCTTCTTTCAGTGAACTGTCTGTCGGTGGACTTCGTTCTGAGGTCTCTTTTGAAAGCGCACGTGGTGGCTGTGGTTAAACAAAAAATTTTGCTGGGAGTATCGGTGGTTAAATACCTGATGCTCGAATCAGCGCTAGTAGCTGTGCCGGACTTCGGGACCCCACATAAGATACTCGGTGCTGTTTCCAAAACAACAAAGCTGGTAGCGGAAGTAGAGCGGAGGCCAGAAAGAAAGGCTGAGCTGAGTCGTGGTTACCTCACGGGCAACCTTCTGACAGACTAGTCTTTTCTAGGCTGGCGGAAGCCCTACAAAATTTTCCACAGGCCAGAGGTAAAAATTGCCACCAGTGTGGACTTTGCCGGCCACGCAGAAGCTTTTCAAAGTCCGTGTTTAGGCGGTGGTGAGCGCTTCAACTCACACGGTGTTAAGAACACGGTTGTTTGAAGGCAAAAGCTTTGTACCAACCTTAATCTTAGACACATCTGTTCTCTAACTATTTCTAAAACTTTTTTTGGTGCTGGCAAGAATAATTCGCTTTTTCTTTATAAAAGTTTTAATAGTGTATAAAATGCTTGGCTTTGATATAAAATGCTCCTGCTTGCTGGGTTACGGAGATACGCACATGTAACTTATATAAAATTTTATTCCCACATACAGACGTGCCTATAATTTTTAAAGAGCCCTCTCATCTGCTTAAATATTTTTACTCGCTTGTATCTTGTCACGCAATTTGGTGTTTTCACACACAATTTTCCGTGCTATATTGTTAACTTTCCCTGTTTCCTGGCATCGGATTTTTACGTAAACATACATACGCGCACACATGCATAATTTTAATCCTACCAAAAATATTTCATTAAGTTTTTTACTTTCGTTCACGTTTGCTCCTTTGCAACGCACAGATGATGGCTAAATTGTAAATTTGTATAGTCCTGTAAACTCAACTGTGACTATTTATTAATTTAATATACGTCGCTAAAGGTATTCATATCAGAGCGATTTAGAGATATGAATTTTTAAAACAGAAATCTGTTGCTATGCTCCGTTAAAAAGGTTTTGGTTTCAGTTGCAGATTAATTGGCGGCTTGTTTAACGGTTTCTGTTGAAACTGAAAAATATATTGCGATTTTAAAAATATTTATAGCAATCAGTCGAAGAAAGAAAATCATTTGATTTTTTAATTATTTACTTATACAATAAACTAAAACGAAATCATCGAAAACAAAATCAATAAAGTCCTTAGAATGTGACCAAGCCCAAGCTAACCTCGTATATAACTTTTAAATCGTTTTCAGCAGCATTTTTACTCATATCATTATATTTATTCTCAATCAGATACCTAACAAGAACAACAATAAACAAATCTTAAGGATTTGTTTTTGCATGTGTGCGTAAATAAACGTTAACAATTTCATATGTGTACGACTGATGTATAAATACGTTTTAGAAGTAGAATCAAAACTTATACATCGAGTAGAGTAATTTGAAACTTTTGTACGTGTGCTCTAGAAATATAGATAAAAGTGTTTATTTGACTTAATGAATTATAAAATTAATAGATTTTCGGCTGTTATCTGCAGATGTGTGGTGGTTGGTATGATGAGTTTTAAGCAATAAATGTATGCATGTGTGGTTGCTTGAAGAGTAGATAATTGGATTTTTAAAATTAGTATTATAGAGATAAGTAACTTATGAATATTTATGATAATACTACTGAAGGTAGTTAAATGTAATTATTTGTGTTGATTACAATTTTGAGTGCAAAAAAAAGATAAGAAGCATTAAAAATTGAAGAAAAATACCCAGTTTAAGCAAATCGCCGCCAGTATTTGCTGGCCGTTGTTTATACTTTCGGAAGCAAATTAAACTACAGAATATGAAACTTATATATCGACGGCATTTATCCAAAATGGTTTATCTGCAAAACCCTAATTGTTCGGGAGAAGCAAAAACCTGTTTAATTCCGAAACTAGTGAGTATTTAACAAATCGATATTCTACAATATGATTGAACGGCTTCTACTAATTCCCTAAGATATAAATTATAAAATAATACTCGTTATTTGAATTTTTAAGACATATAAATCATTTTGTCTTCGAAAATTTTCGATGTAAATATTAAAATGAGTAGATAAACCATTTTGTTTTAAAAAAATTTAAATAGTATAAAGTAAAATTTTAAGTTTATATACTGTTGTTTTTCCTGTAGATGTTTCCATTTATTGGTAAATATTGGAAGATATTCTAGATGAAGTGATTGTGGTTCTATATATCCAAAGTATTTTTTCATTCGTATTGGAAGATCTATGTAATCATCATTGAAACCGGTTGCACTTGCTTATTATTACATTTTAAGACATAGTCTCTGTAAATATCGGATTTAGTATTAAATGCAGAAGCTACGAAAGTTTTGGAACTGCAACACCATTTCTTCCAAATATTCAATAAATTCGTTGAGGTGTAAATTTACATGAGATTGGCACCGCCAATCAGATTTCGTTTCGAACTTCCTAATCTTTATCCAACGTCTAAGCGTTGAATAAGGGATGGCAACAATCGACTTATTATATGTCTAAAGTAATAAACTCCCATTCCAAATATCTAACTTTTTCTCCGTTAAACTGTGTGAAGATAGAAACATTTTGAAACATATTTCAAATCAGCGTATTAATATTCATCAGAAAAGTTGAATTCGTTTTAAAATAATTAAATTCTTATAGATTTTTACTATACGACTGCTATGAAAATCTCGCAAGTACATTGCAGATAAATCATTTTGCTTTCAAAAAAAAAATGTGTATGTAGATAAATCAAAAAAAAAATGTGAATAAATCAACATTTTGATTAGAAATTCATACCATAGGAAAAGTACATCACAGGAAATAGTTTGGCATCAAAAACAAATTTTTACAAAATCTGCAGATAAACTATTTCGGATAAACGCCGTCGAAATATTTTTATTATTTATTTTAATTTGTATTGAAGCTTTCTTTAAAATTGTTTTTTAATACTTATAAAGTTGCTAAAGCTACCTTGAAATATGGATCTCGTATGTAGCAAAACTTAATTTTTCAGAAATGGTTTTCAATGATTAAGATAAAATAATTTCAAAATGACCTTGAATGTATTCTAAGCCTTTTGTTTACTTTAGCTTAAATAAAATTTACTGTAATTATAATTGCAAACGCGTTTTAGGCTTTTTGATTCAGAATATATTAGTCGTATGTTACAATAATTTACAACAAGTTATTTTGCTTGAAAGTAAAACAAACTAAAAAATTGAGTTACAAATAATCTAAAAAAAGATAATATTTAGCTGAAGTTAATTTATGTTATTTTTTTCCTTGATCCTTTGGGATATTTACCCTTATCGTGAATAATTTTTCCCTCAAAATATTTCCTTTTTCCCTGATCTTCCAATCGTGAATAATTCCCGCGAAAAATGTTCGCATGAGAAAATAAATTCCCCTTATCGTGAAAAATATTTTTCAGGAGGATTTTTCCACTTTTCCCTGGGTTTTGTTCACTTAATTTTTGCAGGTAAAATGAGTGAAAACATCATTTAATTCCAAGATTTTTCTCTAATTACATATACAAGCTTATAAATATTTCTTTTTAGGACAAGATTTGTAAGTAATGTTAATTATTCTTAACATTAATTCCCCACAAAACCCCTTTTTAACAGAGCATGCATCTTTTTGGTATGTAACCAATGGTATAGAATCATTCACTGCACCAAAAATATTTTAAATAAATTTTTATTTGCATTTAAAAACATTTAATTTGTTTAATTTGTAAGGTTTACAAGTCTTCTTCCCTTTTATACATTCACTGAGCACTGATAGAGGGGAAATTTTCTTTTCGAGGCGAAATACAAATTTAATGGGAACCGAAAATCCACTTTTCATTCACGATAGGGGTCGTCTTACATCCAATTCTTTCTGACTAAAAAATCTTACGAACTTTAGCCAAAATAATAGTCACTTTCGCTTACAATTATTTGAAAATTGCGACATTTTGTGATAAAATCCTTTTTCATAATATTGGAATAAATATTGCGGAATGGGCATATCACTCCTTTTATAAATATTAATTTGCTTTAATAATTTTAGAAATTTTCATTCCGCAGGGAATGCATAACAAAAATGCCTGGTTAGAAAACTTTTTAATGAAAGCCACATGAAAACGAAATAATTATTAATAAAGGAAGTGATTACAACAAAGACCTTTTTTGAATAATTTTTCATTAGAAAATTCGATCATTCTCTGAGTCAAAATAGTGCAACATGCCATTCTAATCTCTTACTTTGTTAACATCAAGTTTTTATGGTTATAAATTCTAAAATTTTATTTTTGTTTTAAATGTAATTATACAAATACAGTAATAATTTAATTTGAAAGAAGTTATCGGATATCTTCCCTTTTATGAGTCGCAAGTTTTCATTTTTATATTTTTATAAATTACTTCATCTTTGAAACGCTACTAAAATAATAATGACTTCATGTGAAACTTTTTTTAGTTAAGCAAAGAGAAATTGTGATAAATGTTTGGCTTGGAAGTTTGGCAAAAGTGCCAAAATAATTTATTTCAATAAAATAATAATATAAAAAGAAAAAGGAAGTATACTCAACATAAAAATTAAAACGTAAAATCAAACTACCCAACAAAAACTGATCTGATGTGTGGCAAATGCTTTTCAATGATATACTACATACTTTCTGCATTACTTGGAAGATGTTCCGTAATAGCTTATTTCTGATCTGCTTTATTATTGGTTTGAAGGTCGCAGTTTCGATTTCGTCCAAGGCTAAAAAGCTAAAATGACTTAAGTATTTTGTGTTTGTTTTCAATTTTTTCGGTTACATCTTTTTTACTCGGGTTCAATTGAAACTCCAAGATTCTGTTACTAAAAATGCTAAAGTAGTACTGTATTATTTTTTAAAATAACTTTCAGTGGAAAAAGTAAGGCGAATTATTTTTATTGAGAACATTTTTATATTAAATCTGTGAACAACATATTTTTAATTTTATATTTTATGAACCAACAAATGCTTGAGGAAAAAACCTCATCATCTTTTTAAAAATTTGCTGTTGAAGATGTTTCAAGCAAATATGGGTTTTAAATGAGCTAAGTGCTCAAAGTAATAAAATTTAAAAAGTCATTGGACTACGAAGTCATAAATCAGTCTTTTCTTTAGAGCTCATATTTATTTCTTAATTATCCAAATACCTGGCAAATTGCTCTGAAACATTTTATTATGTGTGTTTTAATATCTTCTATAAAAACATAAAATAAATTTTATGTAAAATATGACAAAGAATAAAAAAAGTGAAATATCCAATTCACCAAAAAACTCTGCCACATTTATGCCACCAATTTATGAAACACAAAATTAAAAGAAATATACCTAAAGAAGTTTTTTGTTTTATTATTTAAGAAAAAAAGAATATAATATCCCGGAGTGTTTATTAAAATTGTTGTGCTCTTGCTCCTTATTTGCCAATAAATGTGTTTAGAGACGTTTGCACTTCCAAACACTTATTTACATATTACACAAACCAAACTTTGTTCATTTCTCAGCTGTTTTCATTAGGTTTTTTCGTTTTCAATTAAGTTAATTTTTCTTTTCTTTTTATTATACTCAAACATACACAAACGCATTTACATGCATGCTATTTTTTTTTGCACACATGGATTCTTTATCTCCCAAACATTCTTTAACATAAACGAACACATATAAGAATATAACACATAAGACAGTTTCGTGTATGAGAGTTTGAGGCCAAATTTTAATAACCAACAAAGTTTACGAAATTCTCTTGTTGAAATATTAAAAGAATTGTTTTAGTTGACTTTTCATTATTCTATCCTTTTAAGCTGAAGCAATAACTGAAGTCGAAAAGTTTTATATTTGTTACTTTTAATTAAAAATATAATAAATATAAGTATTAATTATATAAGGCTGTATTTACTAGCAATGTTATTAAATATTATTTAGCTTTCCATACCATTTAATATGAATATAGACTTTAATGTTGATAGAGTTTGTCATGTCGTTTGTATCGTAGTTATGTGTGGCATCATAAAGGATATACATCCTTGAGGATATGCAAACGTTTTAAAACACTTGTTCATTAGAAATGCTATTATGATAGTCAATAATACGAGGGCTACTATTTTTATTTCGGCTATAGAAAATAATAACAAATTTTTTTTAATGAAAATGCCTTTTTTCGAAATATTCCCCTTGATGATCAATACACTTCAATACATATCAATGCACGAATACAAGTTCAAACCATTTCTCATAGCAGTTTTTTAATTTCTCTTAAGACTCATCCATAACATGGTTTTTGAACGCTTCAACTAATTCTTCGGCGGTCGTAAATCGTTGACCACGCAGTTTACCATTGATATTCGGGAACAAGAAGAAGTCATTGGATGCCAAGTCAGGACTCTACGGAGGAAGAGTCATCAATTCGATGTTTTGACTGCTCAAAAATTCACTTGTTTGACGAGATGTGTGAGAGCTCGAATTGTCATAATTGAGAATGATTCGTCTTCGGGGGTTAATTTTACGAAGTTATCTCAAGACTTCCGGCAAACAAATGGTCATGTACCACTTAGAATTGATAGTCCTAAGTTGCTCAAGCGGAACAGGGGCCACATGACCTATTCGGCCGAAGAAACAGGCGACCATTTTTTTCGCTGTGTTTCTTCCACGAACACCTTTTGTTGGACTTAGCTCGTCCACCCACACGATCGATTGCTGTTTTATTTTCGGCTCATTAGCATAAATCCATAATTCGTCACCTTTCACGATTTTAAACACGTCTTTTGAAGCACCACGGTTGTACTTTTTAATCATATCCTTGCAGTGCTTGACACAAGCTTTTTTGAGCACTTGATAAATTATGGGATATCCAACGAGAAAAATTTTTTTTACAACAAAGTGTTCATGCAAAATCGAATCTACTAAAGTGAAACTAATGTGCAAGGATGCCTCTATCTCACAATGTGTCACGTGACAATCTGCATCGATGTTTTGTGGCCCAACAATGGATTTTGGACGTCCATCAAGGAATTCGTCGGCGACGGAACTACGACCGCGATTGAATTGTCTGTGGTTTTTGATGGTGCTCTTTCGCCATACAAAGAAATGAGTTCATCCACACATTCTTGTTGAGATAATCCACTTCGAAAGTTGTGAAAAATAATTCAAGGAAAACCTTATCTTGAAACTTCCATTTTTTTGTTAAATGGATTTTCTAAACTCACTGTAAGCCAAAAAAAATAGCACCTGTACATGAATCAAAAAAAAACAAGACAGCGCACTCAATCGTACAAAAAAATTTCTACTGTGTATCTACGTAATTATAGAATACAAATGAGTATTTGTTGTAAAAAGTGTTAAATACTTTTGCACAAAACTGGAAATAACTAAATAACTTCACTAAATGGGTGCATCGATTTGAACAAAATTTTAAATAGATAGAAAAGAGATGCAGTCGAGTAAAACTTTTGAGTTTGGGCTTGAAGCTATTTAGGCAGAGCTTTCTCGGGCTACCAAAATTTTACATTTCAGCTTGCTTTCCATACTCAAATATACTTTTATTTTCAGCACATATTCTATATCTACGTCACAATACAATCGCACACACAACAAAGTAACGGACCTGCGCAGTGTGCAATCTCGTTTTATTGATTCATGCCACATGTACACACAAACGTTGTGAGTACGTTTATGCTAAAAAATTTTAAACTTTTGTTACCAGATTTTAGCTATTAATATTAGTGTTGCCAGTTCCCGAAATATAAATAGTTCCCCTCATATAATCTACTGGGACGCATGGTAACTTTTTAACTACTTAATATTTTATCATTAATCATACGTCAATCCTAAGCATTCAATTGGGCCACTCCTAAGCATTCAAATTGTTTATATATTTTTCATTAAACAAAAGCAATTGCTTAAGCCTTTTGGGCTTGTCTGCAGATACACCCAGGGAATATTCAAGAATCGGACCTGCAACCGCCAGACTAATACTGCAGTACACTAAAACCACTGTGGGGGCATCCTTTAACATCTGACATTAAAAGAAATGATAAGCAACTTAGATTTATATTTAAGCACAAATTATAGAACTACGAATGCAATTATTTTACTAAAACAGAGAGTAGTATATTCAAATTAATTTTGTTATACAAGAAATTTAAATATGTTTATGTAACAATTTGTTTGACTTTTATTTCTTATTTCTTGATGCTTTTATTATTTTTAAAAACTTCAAATATTTTACGCTTAACGTTAAATGGAGTTTAACAGAAATATTTTGTATTCGTTTCATTTGCCTGACACATCTAATCTCATGAGCTGTCATGAACACTCTACAATAATAATTTTTCTACATTCGTTTGCTAAATCTCCCTGCCGTATTTCTCTTAAGATAGAAAACACTAAACTAAACGATTTGAGCTCGTCGCTGTCATTGCAGCTAGACAGTTGCAGCTTGAGGACAAATAAAAATAATTTTTTGTTTTTTCCACATAATTTTATATGCTGTTTTCGACAATAACTTCAAAGAAAATATAAAAAAATAATCTGTTGTGTCATTTGACTGACAAATGTATGGTTGGACGGATAAACAAAAATAAATAATAAAGAACTAAACCATAAATAATGAGAATATTTAAAGCTTTTCCATTTTCTCTTTTCTAGTTATTAATTTCAGCAAACTAGACATTTTATTTGGAAATATTTTCATGTCAGCAAAAATGGGCGCATTTTTTTGCAACCATAAACTAGTTAAAGTGAATCGGTTATTAAAAAAAAGAGGATTGACCTAAAAAAACTAGCATTGATTAATTTTGTGCTTTATGCAAAAAAGCAGTCACTTACTGTTTTTGAATATTTCTGCTTTCCAGTAATCGATTAAAAATGAGTAGTTGTGTGAAAATGTGTGATTTTTATTAAACTGTGGTTGTTTGCTAAATGGAGAGCGACTAATGTTGTCCATTTGTTTTCTTATTTTTATAGAATTAAAAAAATCTTTTTTATATCAAGAAATGCCTAAAAAAGTGTCATTTATGCAGCAGCCATTATTTAGTTTTTATAAAATTTTAATTTAGTTGAATCTAGTCACATTTCTATTTTCGTAAATTATTCCAAATAGGAAGGAAGAAGTCACGGGTGTCACATTTGGAAAACAAAGTAAATATTTACAATCGCATATCTCATAAACGAAATGTATTTTAAAATATATAGCGTTTCCAGCAAGTTCTTCCCAAACACAAATTTTCAAGACCTTTTTCAATGCATCTTATCAAAAAAAAGAAGAAAATAAAAGTGGCGTTTGAAAAAATTAGCCTTGAAAATACTTAACTTACTTTGAAGAGTGTTTTTCGTAAAAAAAATACTATTTAAGTAAGTGTTTTTAATAGAAGTAAATATTCAAGAATCACAATTCAAAAATGGTTTCTTAAAAATATAATGCACAAAAAGTTTCATTAAAAAAAATATATTTTAAAAAGTAATATTTAAAAATGAACATTTTAAAATAGTTGAGTTTTTATGAAAATAACTAAAAAAATCACGTTATAAAAGTACCTTTTAAAAATTGCTCCTTAAAGTGGTTTCACCCATATGTTTCGGACAAACTTTTTATCCGTACAAAATTATGTTGACAGAGTTTTCTGCAACACGATTCACTCATTTGCTGCTATTTGAAATACATAAATAAAAATTAAAAATCTGTGAAAAATTGTGTAGAAAAATGATAAAAGACAAGTGCTTGTGTTAATAGCTTGTGTTAATGAACGAAATAAAGCGAAATAAATTTCAAAGATATTTATTTTCTATAAATAAAAAAACTAAAAATTTAAAAAATAAAAAAAATTGCTGGAAAATCGTTTTGGAAAGACTAAAATGAGGCAACTTAAATCTACTTTGTCCGGACAAAGATTAAAATTAAACCAATTCAAGTTGAGAGTTGTTCGAACGAGATGAAAAAAATTTGTCCGGATAAATGTTTTATGGATGAATGCAGCTTCAATGAAAGTGCCATTTAAAAAGGTGTTTTTTAAAGAGTTACCCTTCAAACAACTACTTCTTATATAAAGTACCTTTAAAGAAACAGTACATATAAAAATGTATTTCTTACACTTTAAAACGTACATTTGAAAAAATCTTTTAAATAAAGTAACTTTTTTAAAAAGTTTTATTCGCTAAATTTACTGCTATGCCCTCGATGTCACACGTATTCGTTCTAAGCTCTAAAATTTTGTTTTTGTTTTAAATGTAATTGTACGAAAGAACGAATACGTGTGACATCGTGGGCCTGGTAGTTGGTCTTTGAAAATTATCTTATCAAGAGTTAAATTTTCAACAAGTAGCCAGAAAAAAATTTGAATATGAACTCAAATGCTAATAAAAATATGAAGAACACACTCTTCACTGCTTCTACTTTGGTATTTTAACTCATTAGTTTTTGAAGGCGATGTCATTAGGATCAAGTACACACTGAAGGGCTGCAAAAGCCTCGCAAAAATGACTTACAAAAAATCACCTAAAATTTATTTTTTTTTATTTTTTAAAAAACCATCGTTCAAAATCTGGATCTTTTATTTGAACATTCTTTCATTTTCTAAGGAATATTTTTTGTTACAAAAAACATGTCCAACATACGCTTAAACAGAAAAATTAATATAAAAACCAGCATACTTTATACCTCTTTCTGTTTCTTTACAAAGCTCAAATTTCTAGACAACATGTTTTGAAATAAAAAAAATGTACACTAAGTTTTTAAAATAGCACAAGACAATTGAAATAAAACAAATTGAATTAGAACGCAACTGAAGTAGAACAAAGCAATAATGAGTAGGACAAAGTTGCAAATGTTTTTTCTTTTTAATAAAAACAATTATAACAAGGAAAACCAAGAAAAATTAATAGAAACAACATATTTTTAATTCAATACAAAATCTATCTTGTAGCTTTATCTTTTGATAAAAAATTCAAAGTTCTATTGCAGTCGCAATGATTGATGTGAATTTTATTTAATTTACTTCACTGTTACTAATTTTTTTACTTTGGAAAAGAACACCAACAAGATTGCTTCTTGCAGCTGATTAGGACGTACCACTTTAGCTTAAAAATTACCACTTAAAAATATAAATATTTAGAAGTAATCGAATCCACACACAATACACAATAAAAATTTAAATATCTGCTCTGAGTTTTGTTCGTATGAATAAGGGACTTCTCTAGATCTCCGAGTGGAAATGCCACTGCCGCAACTCTTTCTAACTTAAAGTATTGAAGTCGTGTTTTTGAAATTATTATTTTTGTGTTTTATGTCATGTGTTTACACATTTGCACAAGTATATTATTACGCATAAAATGCTGGGTGTTCACGAACACACATGTCATTAAAAATAACAATACACTTTTGCTTTAACAGGACTTGAACTGTGTGTCTAATGTATGATAAGCGCCAATCCACTACACCATTCACTCACTCACAATTACTAGTAAGTAATTGTCTTACTACTTTAAAGTAAAGCAGACGGTATTTAGCGTGTGTACAACACATTTTAATTGTTCTTAATGGAAAGTCATTTTATATGTTTTGCGTCTTATAAAGAATATTCGTTGAAACTTCTTTAGTAAAAAATTACATTAAAAAAAAATAATAATAGAAGGAACCAACCAATCTATATTTATTTTATACTTTAAAAAGTACTATTCGTGAAGACTGTCTTTTTATTTTTGCTTATATAAAAATATATACTTACATTTTTGTATCGCACAAATGACAAATAGAATTTTTTAAGCTATGCTGAAACACATTCAACACATAGAAAACTATTAGAAACTTTATAAAATCAAATTTCTTCTCTATTGATTTTGTTTTTAGTAAAACTAGACTTTTTGTAACAATACACCATTAAAGTGCCAATTGCTCTCAAAAAGGCAAATGTTAGAACAGTTTTCAAGTATCTGTTAAATAAAAGTTAAAAGTTGTAAACTTTCTATGCAACACATTTTTTAATCTTCTAATTCTGTGTGTTTTTCAGTTGCTTGTAGAAAACTTTGAATTGTTCTTTTACATTTATTTATTTGCTATAAACCATTTTTATTTATGCACAGGGGTAAGAAGAGGGACTGCTACTTGCGCTGCACAGTGGTACTGACTGCACTACTCTTACGATTAATAAAAAAAGAGAAAAGAGAATAAGAAGCTTTAAAAACATATGCTTTGCATGCAATATTGTCACTTTTTGCAACCCCTGTACTTAACTCGTATTTTTTTATTTTGAAATACAATTGCAACTTTGATTACTAATGAACTTGCATTGATATTCTTGTCACTCAAATAGTTATGTTAGTAGTTGCACATTTGTGTATGTGCTTCAACAACATGACTTTTGAAGAATGAAAAATAATGTCAAATATCTTGCGCTACCAATCGTAATCGGTTGCAAAGAATTTATAAATCTGCACATTATTTTGTGTAGTTTTATTTGGAAAAAATTCATACGATAACAATTCAAATGGAAATGAGAATAATAATTCTTATTGAGAAAATTTTAAATGTAGTGTGCACATTTAACACCAAATGTACAAACTTTTCTAGAATGCGATATAACATTTTTCATGCACTTATGATGAAATATGAATACATTTTTTTCAAGTACGAGGGTTAGCTTTTATCAGACAAGTCGGACACTTGCTATAAAATGATCGTTGCTTCAAGTCAAATGCAATAAAAGTATTTTCAATGAAGAATTACTGCTTTTATTTATCTTTCCGAACAAACAAACGAAGGAATTTAATATCCATATTCACCAAGTGTAGGGAACATGCATGTGAATATACTTTGCATGAAAAATAAACTTTACTAAACTCAACTTTATGAAGAGCGGAATGCAATGTGTATTTAAACATATTGCATAATATGTAATTAAAAAAAATATTTTTTTTGTAACTTTCCACGTACAAATAGTTATTAGAAATAAAAGGGGGTTGTTTATGAAATTTTAGTAGTATTGAAAAACAAGACTGTAATCTTGACAACAAATGACTTGCGGTCCATGGCAACCATATTTGGCAATAAATTTGTGTCTTCTTAACTTAAGATACGACTAGAAAATGATTAAATCAAAAATCACGCGAAAGGACCTAAACTTTTGAGAAAATTAAGTTATTGATCATAATTGTGAAATTTTCATCTTTGTGTCGTTTATATAAGAAGAAAAAGAAAAAATAGCATTTCGCATTCCCTGTGAATGCTTAGTTTTGCGTAATAGTAGTAGGCGGGTCTTTCACTAGGGTCTTTCATGATGAGTAGACATTTCGCAGGATTTTTCAAACTGTGTATAAGGGTTCCCAGTTTTATTTTATAGCTTATCCCCATTTTATGATTTTTCATTCCCCGAAAATTTCTTATCCCAAATCACCACAGGTCTGTAATAAGAAGTTTAATGCTTAATTCTCAATTTATAACAGTAGGCTTTATCAAATTCTGTATTTCGCAGTCACAACGATAGATACTTCTGAAATATTTAACATTTATTTGTAAACATTAAAAAAAAAATTCTTAAGAAAATTTTAAAATGTTGAATAATTAAGCTTTTTGTTATTTCTTAATTTAGAAATTGAAGCTTAAGTTTTAAAGCTCTTATTAAAAATACTAATTTAAAGATCGAAATAGTGAAAATAATCTCATCTCACATATCCTTAAAAATAAATAATATAATGTCAAAGAAAACATAATTAAATCTATTTACGTGATATAATTAAAAGTAGTTTGTTCTTTGAGTTCTAAATAAGTACATGAACATGTATATATGTACCAATGTTTACCATTTCAAAAACTTCAGAATTAAAATCTTCTGATTCATCAGCCAATGCAAATTTGTTGCACATGTTGGTTGCATTAAAAAGTGTTAGAATTTGAGAAGATAGAATAAATTCGGCAAAACAAACGGAATTTTTTTTAAAGTGTGTATTTATTCTAAGAAGAACTCCTAATAACTCATACGGCATTCTGTTGGGAATTTCGGGTTTTGTTGTATTCATTGTAGAAGACTTCTTCAACACAAGCGTTACTTTTGGGTATATAATTCACTTTCACAAAACTTAATACCATAAAGATTCAGACTTATCACACAAAATTTTTATATATTAAGATTTTTCCAGTTTTACCACCATCGTAGAGAAAAATATGATTTTTCAGTATATGAATTTAAATACAAAAAAGAAAACTAAATAACGCGTTTTATTATAATATATTATCTTAGAAAATTATTATAATATATTATCTTAGAAAGTGCTTTTACGCCAAAAAACCCCTGGAGATTTTTCCAAAATTTGTATCCGCAATCTCAAAAAAAATCCACAATGTGGGGACTAATCCCAAAAACTGAAAATGCTGCAGTGTACTGTCCTTAATCATACAAAGCTTGGAATAGTTAATTAACTAATGTTTGGCACAAATGATTCATTAGGTATCGCAGTGCCGGTCTTTAGATCCGACCTTTTCTTATTCAAATCAACATCTTGTATTAAAAGATGAGTTACAGGTTGTCAAGGACGAACATATTTTATTATAAAAATCTTACAGGCGTTTTAATTTGTACATATATTCACTGTTTTTTATCCAATCAATTTTTTTTTGGAAAAAACATATAAGTTAAATTTTGAAACTAATAAATTCGAGTCTATTTTGCTTTTCAAACATATTTTCCAAAATATCTTTGTACGAAGTTTTGTAAAACTAGTTGATGTCATAGCGCCTTGACTTAGTTTCAATCAAGTCATTAACATCGGGAATTTTTCTGATGTACCTTATTGTGCTATTGCATTCATTGTGGTTGAGTTATTGAAATGACAAAGGCATACTGGCAGTCACTGGTTAGTGAACAGTACCGGCAGCGATTAATATACTGATGTATGCAAATGTATATCAAAGCGCCCTCCTTCATCGGTCTTGTAGCAGAAAACTCGCTGAAATAAAATAATTAATAAAAAACTGGCTACACGGCTAAAAAAGGAAAAGTTAATGTGCCTTTTTGACACAAGATAATCTGCAACGTAGCTGCTTCAAAACTAAAAAAACGAGCGAAAGCGGAGTTGTAAATAATAAAGCTTTACCACTTCAACATCTGGTCTCTCTATACCATCCCTTTCCCAAACAGGATAATGAGGGTGATCGAGTCGGGTTTTCAATCGGTTTTTAAAACTGGATTTTCTACAATACGGTTGTCGGTTTTTTCAAAATGTTTATTTTTCGAATGTCAAATAATTCGGTTTTTTTACAAATAAAAAACCGGCTCAGTCGAATACTAATTTATATATTTTTCAAATAAAATTACTTTTTACTATATTAAAACTGAGACGAACGTTTCCTGTTGATTATCGAAGAAACTTTTTTTAATGTAAAAGTTATAAGTGTGTTTTGACTATAGCGAAATAATCTTATGAGATGGTTGGTGCCAGGGGCGAATTAAATTTGATTTCAGATTTGATTTGAGATTAAAGAAACCTTTATCTTGGTGTGAAAAGGGGTTACGAATAATGTTTGGCATCAGGTAAGACCATCGTATTTGTTTCGATAAATAAAAAAATTACAAAGATTTCAATTTTGTTCTGTGGGGGTAAAAAAATTATTATTTAAAATATTGACTTCCCTGCATTATTAGATCATGTTCCTGGCTAGAAAACAAATATATTCCCGCTATAGCGAATTTCGCCTATTGCGAACAAAATTACTCTGTCCCGCTGTGTCCATTGTAATTGGCTGTAAGCTTATTTATCTATCCAATAATATTTAATGCACTATAAATTTCAAATTGTGCAAAAAACTTGCCACTAAATACCCTAACTGGTAACTGGTTCCTAGGAACTAGCAACCGGTTCGAGTTCCGGAACTTTATATGAGATGTACCGATAGCTTTTACATGGCTTTGTCATTGGATGGGCTCAATTGACATAATTAAGATACCCGGTGACAGGTTTCAGACCTAACCTTTACGTAATTATCCTGCGCTGGTATTCTTCGTACCAGTCCCAGTAATGGTTTCTTTAAAACTGGTAATAGAACTATTCTAGAGTAATCTGTCCAAGTCTAGTCTTCTATGAACATGCCATAGAATAGTTCCTTAACGCCTGGTAAAAATCTAGTTCATCGATGACCTGTCACCCAATGAGCTTAAAAGTTTCACATCAATAAATCTGTATGTAAAAAATGTTTTTAAAAAACAAATTTTTATGATATTTTTTTTATTATTTTATAGGGGACAATCAAACATGCAATAATTATGTGCAACCAGTCTGCAAGATATTGCAGCAGTAAATAAAATGCTGCCATAGTTGCACCGATATGTAGCAGCAATAATTTGCGTTAGAAGACTTTTGACAAAAGAATTATGGTGATGCTTTCCGAACGCTAAGCACAATTACTACATTTAACAGTGTACCATATATGGCTGGTATTAGCTTTTCAGTCGGTAAAACTTTGGTTTGGATTAAGATAAGTTTCTAAAATTTTTTTGCTCTAAATCACCAAATGCATTATTGTTTTAATCAAATAATATCTTAATTAATGCAATCTAGGACCGTAAATAAAAAAATATGGAAAAAGATACTTAAAAGTATTTGCTCCCGAAAAACTTAAAAAAATGTAAATCTTCCGATGATACGCAGAGTGAGAGAATTTTCGAAGTACTTTTGTTCTAGTTTTATGATACGTCCTCTTTTCACCAGTCACGATGCAGGAACTTTTTGTACCATTCTAATTTTCACCAGTCATGAGACAGGCACGTTCAGGACAATCAGGTACAAAATTTCGCGTGGGATAGTTATCTGGTATCATATTTTTGTTGAAAATTACTTTTGCCTATTGTATTTAATATTACTCAGGCGTTACATAAAATGTTTAATATATATTTTTTTACTCTAACTAATCTTGCATAATTTATACGACTAAACCTTTGCTAACAACCCACAGATTCCAATTTCAAGCAATCGTTGTATATAAAAATAAAACAGTACGAAAAATGAAATGTTCTATACAAGTAGAACATCATGTTTGCATTTTATTATTGGTTGTACTCGTACACATTTTTCCTTTTTTGGTCAGATGTTATTTTGAAAACTATTTTGCTTTATTTCACTTTGTTGGATGATTTTAAATACTGTAGTCAGTCAGTATGCATAACAAATGATTGAAACGTGCATACAAAACAAATCAAACTACAGTTGAGTTTAACTAACAGAAACCAAATAAGTTTGTTATTAATATTAGATAGCAACGAATTTGAAATACGCTTTATCAATAAATTTAAAATGTTTGTTTTGGGCAAAGAAAGGATACAGGGACAATCGTGACTGGGATGCTCAATCGTGTGTAGGAAAATCTTTAAGTGTGAAAGAAAGCTTTAAGTTTTAAAGTTATATCAGAACTTGAAACTTACATGATTGTTAAGACTGAAATTTGCACACAGAAAATAAGTTTGAGCATAAATACTGGGTGGCGCAAAACTATTCTTTGTTCGATTAATCGAGTAAAGTTTTTAAATTATTTGATAGAATAATAAAAATTTCGATTAACGAATAACTTGATCAATTGATGTCAATTAATCGAGTAAAATGAATTAATTAGTAAATACGTCTTTTTTTAATAGAAAAATCTTTTCTTTTAAATTTCTAACTGACTAAATCCCTTAAAGCAAAGTTATATATTATTAACTTCTGTATATATTTTCATTGCACATTAAGTATCGTTGGTCATCGATGACTAATATAATTTAAAATTTTGATGGCATTTATAAATGTGTAAACCATGCACTTTTAGATTATCTGTTTTACAGACAAGGAAATATTGATACTTTCAGCCATGAGTAACACTTTGCGACTGTTAGACGTGGCCATTAAAGAGCTCAGTAAAGATTCCGCAACATTAATTGAGTTGGATGGAATAATAGAGATCTTGATCAACAATTTTTAAGAGACGAATAATTCCTTTTCAAAAGATTAACTTGCTTGCGAGAATTAAAGTATTTGGTACACTTACTCTGTATCTTAATTAAGCAGGGCTCCCCCCCAATAATAATAATTTTTTTAAATATACTTCGAAAGTTGAAACATGAGATTTTGCAATGAAATTGTTATGATCGGTGAATCTGATCAAAATGTATAAGACGGTGATATTTTGGAAGAAAAAAATGTGGATCAAAATGAAAACTATACAAAGTATTACAAATTTTAAAAATTTAACACAAACTGTATTAGTACAATAGATGATTTCATGTATTTAGATAAGACAGAGAAAATATCAAAAAAACAAGAAAATATTTTTAATGCCATCATATCGCTATCACCAACATCTACTTTAAGTGCAACAGTGTTTTCAACGTCAAGTTTTACTACAAGGAAACAAAAAAGAAAACTTTCTTATAGTCTTTTATAAATAGTATTTTAAAGACTATTTTAAAAGATGTGATTCAAATCTCTCCAGCAGTACAATTTTTCATTAAACATAATTTTTGATGTACTATAATTTTTTTAAGTTTTAGAACATTATTCGTAGTTACAAATGACATTCTTGTTTTATTGTTTTTTTTTTTGTTTGTTCATTAATATAATAAAAGTATCAAAACAAACACACATTTATATTTCTTCCATTGGATAGAATTATTTGAGAATTTTTTTGAATTTTTTGAATTATTCGAGATATTCGAATAATTTAGAATACTTACTCGATTAATCGAGCAATTTAAAAAAACCAAAATCGATTAATTCCTTGCTCGAACAACACCAAAAGTCAATCAAATGGATACTCTAATAATTATCATCTTAAATGAAATATGTTAAGAACAATAACTCATGTTAGATTCTTATTATTTATGAATTACATCTTTAGATATATTTATGTGTAACTAACGATATGACAAGTCCAAAGTATCTTATTGTATTGAATTTAATATACAATACTCGTATAACACATAAGGAAAGGAAAACAAAAATTTGCAGAACTTTTCTAACGAAAGGTCAGTAGTCAGTAACTTGAATTTATTGAAATAAGGTTTTCAATAGAGCAAAAAATATTTACTGGGAACAAACATCGAGTGCAAATTGTACAACAAGTTTAACTTTTATCGATGGAAATTTTAAAAATCATTTTAATTAAAATAACATTTACAAAATAGATAAATTTAAAACTAAAATCCAATTAAAAAGAGCTTAAAATACAAACAGAAAAAGATCAATATTATAAAAAACTAAATTTTAAAAACAGCTTTTATTTAATAAATATATTATTCGAGATATGCCTCGATATCTTATTTCAAAAACTTTTCTATTTGTTGTAGATTGAGCTAATTGAATTTCAAGTCTTTTTTTATAATTGTAGATTTGTTATGATTTGTCTAAAGAGCTTTGATAAATATATTCCCAAGATTTATAAGCGTAGAGTGCTTCATAAGTCTCCGGGTTTTCTTATGACTTTTTCTTTTCTAAAAAAAATGTAACATTTCTTTTATTTTTATCAAAACTCACTATTTCAGAAAGTCATTATATTGAAAATTTTCAATAAAAACGGCCAAACCATTTTACACTTTTTTGAGAAAATAAAACGCCATTACGGCCTTCTGATCGTGGAAAAATTCCCAAACAAACTCAAAGCATATGAGGGAGTATTGTGGCTAACGAAGAAAACGTTATTTTGTTTTAACATGTTTTTGAATTTATGGAATTCGAATTTTCTCCTTGCAATATTGTCTCATACTTTCTGAATAAAAGGCTACGAATTTTAATTTAATATAAATTACGTCAGACTTAACATCTTTTTGGAACATCATTAATATTTATTTTAATATCATTTGAAATTTTCTTGACTTAATTTCTATTTACAATAAATTTATTTAAGCCACTAAATGTGGGGCACAGACCATATTTTAAAATTAAGACAAACGATTTGCAGATTTATTCCCAGAAACCAAAATGTACCATAAATTATTTCAGATTTATTGGAGCCATTAAGTGTTTTTATTTTATGTAAACAATTTATTGTTAAACACCACAAAATTATTTTTTTTTTAAATAAACACAGAAAATTAAGAAAATAAAAAATAAAATGGAGTTTACCACCGTCACAAACATACTCGAGTTAAACACTCGTGTTTGTATTTTATTTGGATTTCAGAATGCGCTTGATATAATCAGAGAATAACTGAAAACAATTAACACGCAATTAACCTTGTTGTTGGTGTTATTGTTGTTGGAGATTCTATAAAAAAGACATCATCATCATTATCATCATTAGCGGCACTTGCAGGGTAAACATCAATAGTGACGCCATAAAAACTATAAAATGTCTAACGTACGAGTAGTTCGGTGTTGTCACATGACTGTGTGTCAGTTTGTTTTCTCTTGTACGGCATTTTATTATTTTCTGTTGTTTTATGTTGTTGTTGTAATTTATGAGCCGTAATTGTATGAAATCCCTGCAAACATTTGCAAGATTTCTAGTCATAAAAGTCTCTTTGTAATCCAAGAGTTGATAGAATAATATTCGAAATCAAATATGAATCCTGATTACGAACTGTCGAACTGGAATTTTCAACAGCGATGATTTAATATCAAAAATTTGTACAAGTTATCAACGATTCGGCATCGACAAATATATATCCTCAGTATAAATATCAGATATCGCAATTTAACCGAAGGAGTTATATTCATCTTAGATACTTCCACAATAGAATATATTTGCTGTGATGTGTTGCTAAAGCTGTTTGTATATGTTTATTTGCATGAGTGCTTTTGTATGCGAGTCAGTCTATTATACAATCACATGTAGCACATGAAATTATTATCAAGAGTTTTCTCTTTCCGCTGCCTGTACATTTAGTTGAAGGGGTTAACGTTAAATACAGCGACATCATCAACATTATCATTAGCCAAAAAAAAGGAACAAAGAAAACAAGAGGAATAAAAATCACAGACAACAGCAATAATATTGGAACTAACTGCAAAGCACTCCATAATATGGAAAACATACGAAGTTGATCTGAATAGTATTCAAAACAATTCTTACAAAAAAAAATAATTGACTCCAAAACCGACAGATGGAAATTATCTGGAAGTTTATTTTAAACATAAATATAAATATGTAAATGGTACCAATTGAAAGACAATTTTTTTTTAAGTAAACACATAATTTTTCAGGTCCTTAAAATTTAAATAACAAATATAAATGAATTAAAAATATTCACCAATGGCATCAACAATTTCAGAGATGTTAGCTCAAACTTTTACTCATGTATTTCCCAGAATTTCGAGTGTTGTGTATGTTGCCTTTTGAAAAGTTCCATAAAACTTTTGGTTTGTATTTTTTTCTAATAAATTCTATGTAATTCTATGTAAATAAGATGTTTCATTTTGATATGTTAAAAACGAGTATTTTGAAGTGAAGTCATCGTATGCTTATTTAATTGTATGTCATTAATAATGAAATACAATATCAACCAAGCATAATGCTCACAGGACCACATTCTTTTCATGGAATTTTCCATAATCAATTCGTACATTTGAGGTGGTATCTACTCGTTAATTTTACGAATTCCATCTTTAACTACTTGAATCGGTATTGAGCAATTAGCATAGACCTTATCTTTCACGTAGCTAATAAGAAAAATGTTTAAATCTGTTAAAACACATTATCTCGTTAGCCAATTGTGGTCGCCTCGTTACTTGTGTGATACGTAGCATCATCTTATTGAAAGCAAACGTTGTCCACATCAACATCTTCCAATTCCGGCTATAAAAAATTATCAATCATCGTTTGATGGTTCAACCAATTTTCTGTAATAGTTTTTCAATTCTTATTTTCGAAAAAATAAAATCTTTTGAGCCCGTCTAACCAGAAACCGCGAAGAGGTTTTCAACAATAGTTTTAGGGATTTCCGAATTCCCAATTGTGATTCTCAAAGTAGCTTCCGAGGTGTAAATCGGCCTCATTACTTTAAACGATTATTCTGAAAATTCCGAATCAGTTTGAGGCGTTTTTAGAAACAAATCATTGAAGACACGACGTTATTGATGGTTGTTGGTTGTAAAAAGAGCTTGTGTTTACTGAAGATTTAAAACCTTAAGAATTGAGTCTTTATACAAAATACGGTATAATGCCGTTTGTGGGATGCCCAATGCCTCAACATTATGGGCTACAACAGCAATATTCTCAATTGATCTTGAGCGAAGTGCACGAGTTCGATCCTTTACATTACGCAATTGTCTCAACAGCTCAAAGTTGTCCATCAGTTTCACAATTGCTGGCTAATTTCATCAACGAAATATAATTTCTCCCTCACTATTTCTTTCTCACTATGACAGACACAGCCAACGTAATATTGGGATAGAATATAAATTATTTAACAATAAAGAGTTTTTGTTTAATAATGAACGTCTACATTTTAAAGTAAAATGTTCATAAATTTAAATTCCACAATTCAAAACATAATGACCGAGTTGTATACCAATAGATTTTACAATAAATTTGAATTGTTTTTAATAGTGTCTATGAAAAATATTTAACAATACATATAACTTTTTTCTTATATTTGTTAAAAGTTGTATTATGTTGTATGTATGAGTTTTTCAGCAAGAACTTTGTTTTTTAATTGTAGCAACACCAACAACATGATAGTTTTGACGTTTAGTTTTTTGACGTATTCGTAGAAGATGCATTGACAATTCTTATAACGAATTCAATTTTGCTCGAAAATCGAATTAAAATAATTAAAATACATTATAAAAATGCTGGTTTTATTAAAGTTACATTTCGTAAAATTCTTGATATTTTCAGACAACATAATTATACTTCAGACATCCGCTATTAATAATTTGATCGTTAAATTTGAGTCAACAGGATCGATACAAAATGTTCCAACACCAACGCGTGTTCTATTCGGTCGTTCAAATGAAAACATCGCAGCCGTGAGCCACAGTGTTGAAGAAGATCAAAATTTTCAATTCCTACACGTTCCTACACAATCTGGGTTATCCAAAATCACAACATGGCGAATTTTTCGTAAGGAATTGGCTTTGAAGCCTTACGAGGTTCAACTGGTGCCGACCGAAAATTTACATCGTCGTAGATTCGTTCAATTCATTCAGGAACAACCTGCTGGTTTTTCTGAAAAAATCAATTTTGGGCATTTGGGATTCTGAGAATCCTAGAAAAATTATTAAGAAACCTTTACGTGCTCAACGTGTCACTGTATGGTGCGCCGTGTGGTCTGGAAGCGTGATTGGGCCGTTCTTTTGCGAAGATGAGGAAATGCTGGAAATTCGGTAATGATAGATCACGCTATCGCGAGATGTTACCAACTGAAGTTTAGTCTATTATTGATGATGTGGATATCACTGACATGGGGATTCAACAGGACGGTGCCACATGTCACACAGCCAATATAACGATAAATTTATTGCAAACCAAATTTTCCCAACGCATAATTTCACAAAAATCAGCTGTTAAGTGGCCACCCAGATCGTGTGATTTAACACCACTGGATTATTTTTTGTGGGGCTATGTTAAGGACAGAGTCTATACGGAGCCAATCGAATCGATTCCAGTCTTAAAACTCAAAATTCGTGAAGTGATTAACGAAATAGAGCCGCCATTTTGCAAAAAAGTGATTAAAAACTTTGATGAAAGAATCGACATCTGTCAGCTTGGTCGTGGTGGACATTTGTATATTTTATATAATTGTTCATTCATAATTGCTGAAATTTTCTCTTTGTAATACAATAAAAATTAGAATCATCTTTACCTAAATTTTCTTAATTTTGTTTTATAAAACAAACTTCTTGTTGAAAACCCCTGTAGAAAGGAAATAGCGAAGTTAATTGACAATAGTTGTACTTTTAAGCATAATTAATTAACAAAACTTATAAAAATCTAAAATAAATTTATATTTAAGTGAGTTCAATGCATGTCTAATCGAAGTTTGCTATAAGTCTTTTCGATTTATTCTTTAAAAAGTGTGACATTTGGGAGCATAATAACGTGTACTTACTATGGGGTTTACTTAAGTATTATAGTTTTATTTGATAAAATATTGTAGACTACAGCTGTTGTGAACTAAGCAGATATATTTATATTTTTAGTCAGTCTTGTTATTAAAAACCGTATTCAAATTTTCATACAATTTTTTTCTATTACATTTTTAAACTAAATTATTTTTTTATAAATACGGCAGTGAGTCTTTAAACGTGTACAGTAGTTTTGATTTAGCTGCCTTTTTCTAAGAGTACTTTAGACTTAACTGCACAAAATTAATAGAGTCTGTCACCATTCTTCAAAATTCCTTACACGTTACTTTTTTAAGTGCCCTTCTTTTAGCTGCACTTTTAGGATGAATGCCAAAGAAATCAACGTTAGCTGCATTTTGACTTAACTGTCCGAAAATATAGATTTTGTAAAATTATTCTTCCTAAACCTTGTTTAATTCCATTTTGTATTCTTGCATATTTATCAAAATATTTGAGCGTTAAAATGTTATCATATAAAAAATCAAAGTTGTTATGAATTACAAATTTTTCTATTTTGATTTTCTAATTAATTAACGAGCTTGAGACCACTTTTTTTTATATAAAAAACTTCTAAATTTATTATCGATATTTCGTTGTTCCTCTGATAGCTTTCTAAGGATGAAAAATCGTTTAGCAATCAAAATAACACAAACAGATCTCCAAAGTAGGATATATACGTTCCACATCTGATTTCGCTGTTAAAATAATTAAACCACTGGAATCTGAAAATGCAGACGAACTAAGCATATCTTCGGACGAAGCTGATATTGAACCAGCGCGACGCAAAAGACCGTGCGTACAATCAGACACTAACACCGATTGAAACATTTTGATTTTCCTTAGGGCTGTTAACAATAAAAAAATTAACTTGAAGTTAACACTAAACTCAAAATTTTAACTTTGGTTAGTGAAAATTCATTAACACGAAGCTTTGTTAAGATTTAACTTTTAAATAAAATTAACTAAAATACTTTCTGAGTTTAAATTTTGAACTTGAAAAAAATATGACATTTAAAAATTAATTATTTTTTGTTTATTTTAAAAACATTTTTCATAAATTCTTAAAAAAAAATGTGATTTAAGCTTTACCATCTGAAAAATGCACATCTTTGTGCGGAAATCGTGCTCAGATATCCTTGGATGATGGTGTTATTTTCTTTTTCCGCATTCCCCAAAAAATAAATTCCTGGTGTGATTCACAATAGTTGATAACTGTAAGTTATTTAAATTTCTATATTGTTAATGAACATTTTTAATTTACAATTAAAATTTAAGTTTAGACAAACTGAAAGTTAGTAAACTTTAAAATTAAATAAACATGACTGAACTTTGTGTTAATGGCCCTTAGACGTATATGACTTTTTTGTATTTATATTAGTCTTTAAATTACGCTTGAGATCACTTTTTTATATAAGAATCATCCAAATCTATTTTATCTCGATATTTCGTTACCTTTTGGGTAACTTCTTTAGACGGGAAAACTTAATAAACTATTTAAATCACAAAATAAGATAAAATAAATTTGGACGAATTTTATATAAAAAAGTGACCCCAAGCGTAAATATTTAAAAAAAAGGTCGAAAAATTATATATTAAATTTTTTTGTTTTTAATTTTCAGTTTTTCAAAATGTTATTTACACAGTTATTTAGTTCCTTAAAACTGTATTTCTTTATTTAAAAAAATATTTTAAGATAGCTTGTCAATTATTTCATTGCTTTTGTGTCTTAAAAATCATAAAATTAAATTGAAGCAACACTGTATGAAGAAAAATAAGTAACATTTTAGTGTTTCATGGCAATATTTGTCTTTTCGACCACCTTCAAGTTTGAAATAATCAAATATAACTTTTTTTGCACGATTTTTTTTACACGGTGGTCGCTGGAACGTATGTCCCGTGTAAAAACAGGATTAGGTGTACACACTAAAAACATAAATATCCAACTTAAAAAAATTTGTAATAAAAAAAACGCCTACAAGTCACACAAATCGCAAGTTGTCGTCACTAAAATTCATCTATTTTTTGGCATGGTAGACTTCTATATGATACATATGTACATACCAAGAATGATAGAATACCGATTACTCGTTTAGCTTTTGAAAACATTTTATTTCTGCGCATCTACGTGATATGACGTAATAAATTTAATAATATATCATTAAAAACGTATTTTTGTTATGTTTTTGAGTATTTTAGTTTAGCTGCAGTTTTAGGCAGGAAACCACAATTGTGTACCTGCACATTAAAGCAGATAAATACATTTAAGATAACATAATTACTGACTTATCTGCACAAAAAAAAATCATGCATAATTGTGCAGATAGTCTAAATTACTGTAATAAATTTCTCAGTGTGATTCAGTGCCATTTACACAAATTTAAACGTTGCTTAAATTAGCTGCAAGTAGTGACTTAAAGTCGTTGACAATTTAGTTGGATAAATTAGTATTGAATATATGTGGAAAGAAAATACAAAAAATTGTTTAAATGTTTCTTTAAAAATAGCCAAGAGTATCGCCAACTAATCCATAATCCGCCAAAAAGTCACCATATCACAAAATCAAAAATTGGAACGCCAAATAAGTCGCAACAGTTGGTGGGCTGCTAATACGGCACCGTCATTCGCTAACCGATTAAGTGCAATACAACTGATATAAGTAATAATTTAACTTAATGAAAGTGTTAAAAGAAAATATGTATACACAACCATGTGAATGTTTTTGTAAGCAACCAAATACTCGTATGTTGTAGCCGACATCATATATATTATGGTATGCACCACTTAGTTTTTGTGCATAGAATTTTTAAATAACTTTCATAACTGTCTTCATAAGTCCTGGTTTTTCTGCAGATTTAAATGGTTAATGTATGTGTTTTAATTTAAAGCGGCACTTATATCGATGGAATTATCTGTTTGTTTAAAACACATAAAAACAAATGTTGCTTTCAATATCGCCCAATTATACTATGAAAGTCTGCCTGATGTCCTTAAAAACTATGCGGCTGATTAACAGTGTTTTGAATTGAAAAATATTTTTCGAATTTATTTATTTCTCTTTTCATTCTGAACGAATTAATGCTTTTAATATTTTTGGTATTTACATTTAATCTTAAACATGTTTAATGTTAAAGCAGCCCTCAAAGTCTTTTACTTGTAATAAAATCAAACAGTCACATATTTCAATTTGTTTTCTTTTTCTCGCTATAGTTGACATCAGCACATAAAGATGATTAGGGAATTTCATGTAATCAGCTCAAAAATAAACTCATTTTCGAAATAAATCCTGTGACATGACGCTGCGACAATAAAGTTTATTTTATGGTAGTGACAACCAGAGCAAACAACATGAAATAATAATCCTTTTGCTTGAATCTTCGATTCGCTAAACGATTTCAATGTTTTTCATTATATGGTTTCATATATTTTCTTTGCAAATAGGAGTGCTTTCACAGAAGTGTTGTATCACAAAATTAATATATTTTTTTTGGAAGCAACGATTTTTTAGTCAAGAAAATTTCGTTTGATTTTATATTTTTACCAAAATCCCACAGTAGTGTTTATATTTTTCTTTTTGTGTGTTTATGGCGTTTGCTGGCTGTTCTAATGATGTTTTCTGATGACATTACTTAGCGGCAAGTTGGTAGCACTACTAATGCTTTTGCTGTTCTGAGAAGTAATTAATGTCACTCCCACCCCCAAAGTGTTCATACACTTTGAGAAACACATACATATGTTTTACTATTTGAGTTTCTGGTTGATGATTACCAAAAGACAAATCACACTGGTAATAGGCAAACAAAAAAAAAGGAATGAATTGCTAAATGAGACACAACATAAAATCCAACACGCATTTAACAATTAAACCATCAACGTATTTGGAGTGAAAACCTAATATCATTTGTGCAACATGTAAGCGAAAATCTAAAAAAAATTATCAGTTTTAGGAGTGCAACAGATTGAATGCAATTAAAGCAATGGCTTGATTCTTACCAACACTCGTACTTTGGAGTTTTATGAAAATTTTAAACAAACTCTGGACAAAAAAATTATCTCATTTTCAAAATCACACATAAGATTTCCAAATTAAAGAAAGGGAAATAGACAAATGAGTTTGATATTAAAGTTGTTTAAGAAATCGTAGCTAGTAACTTTCTATGAAATTTTTGCGTTTGAAATTCTGTGAATAATTAAATATTCTTAATTACATGTGATTTGAAAAGGAACAGAGTGTTTTATTTCATTTGGTAAAGAAATCTTGTATTTACTAACTTCAATTAAATTAAGACCCGAAGAATGAAATTTCTTCTTAACAACAAGTAACAGGCGCCTTTCTTTGCTACTTTGTTCCGGCAATATAATTTTATTTTGAAACAAGTTTCTTTTCTTGCCTTTTTTTTTGTTTTCAAAATGACAAGATTAAGGAAAATGTTAAAAGAAAAAAATCTGAAAAAACACTCTTTAACATACACATTTCTATCTGTGTTTAAATTATGTTTGGGAGCCACACGAGTACAAACAACACTTTGTCTTTTTTAAATAATTTTTTTAACTTGACGATGATGATGATGATGACGCCAATACCGATAGAGATGTAATGCTTTTGACACACAACATATGACATGACGAAATAATAACTTTTCCTTTTAAGCATCGGCATAAACATTTCAGAAGATGTGAACTTTATTTTAGTTTTGTTTTTGTGTATTCTGCTGCGTTGGTGTTTGTTAGCTCGTCTATCATTTTCAACGTTGCCATTGTGTGAGTGAAGGTGTATTTCTACTCTTCTGATTGCTGGCTGTTTGATTAAAAACTCATAATTTGTACAATTTGTCATTTCTTCAACTATTATACAACATATTTACATAAATATCTCAATTATTTACAATTATTGTGTTGTTTTTCTTTTTGGTCTTGTGTCTATTTAATGTGTTTGTTTTATTGTTAACACAAAAGTCATCAGAATGTTCTGTTATATTTTTAAAGATTTTTTAATTGAAAAAACTTATAAATACATGAGTAATAAAAATATTATAGCAAACAATTTGTATGTTTGTATGTTAGCGCGTCCCAAATTTAATGGAAACCATATTTTTTTCTTAAATGTTTGAAACTCAGAGAACATTCGATAAGACTGGTAGTTTTAAATTTTAAATTATTTGAACAATGGAAAACCCGTTTTATTTTGTTAGAACTATTTGAGTAATTTTTAATCTTCAATATTATTAGAGTTTATGATAAATTGGTAAAATTTTCAATTGTTTGAAAAAGTAAAAGAGGCCTGCAAGGGGTCGGTTCTGGTTCTGTAAAACTGAAATGAAAAAATCTTTTCATTTCCGTTCTCATAAGAGCTTTTCATATTATCATTTCACAATTACACAAAATCGCGATTTCCGTTCTTCTAATGAAAAAGTATTTTATTTCATCGCAGCCGTGAAACTTTTTTTCTATGTTAATAAAATGTGAAAGTCAAATGCAGATATCGATTGCTCGAGCTGCATGTATTTATTTTTGCTGAAAAATTTTTAACCACTTTTTTTATCCATTTTTGTCCGATTTTTCAATTAAAAATATTTCGTATTACTAACAATGAGAATGCATATACTATATATACCTTAGTATGGGCCACAGCATCCAATCTCTCCCGTTTTCATTAAAATCATGTAAAAACTACATAACTAAACAATTATTAAAATAAAATATGCAAGTATAAAAAATTTTTAAGTTAAAAATAAATAAACTCGTGGGGGGATCTTAGACTTAGTTGAATCTTGATACAAATTTCACGCCCCGCGATTTTATTTATTTTTTGTCTGTTCAATGCCCTAGATTGATATAATTATTTGTTAGCGTTTAGTACATTATCCTTTTATGAATAAAACTGTTCAACTTAACAATTTTGTATACTTATTTTATTTTGAAGTTTTTAGATTTTATGTGATAGATAAAAAATTTTTCGTTGAGTATTCTTCTATACAAGCCCTTTTATTTGATACCCACATTTAATAGGTTGTGAAAAACAATTCCGCCATTTTGTTTGCGGCCATTTTGGATTTGCAATTTCTTTCAATGTGTACTCTAATTTACTAGTCAAGCCCTTTCATTTAATACCTACAAGAAGTTGTAAAGAATTATGTAACCCATCATTTTGTGTAAATATGATTCTTTTTATAAGATTATGGTTATTAACTTTTTTAAATACTACTTATCGTTGGCAATGTCCAGATGTTCCTCTAAATAAATGATTAAAAATTCACTGTTAAAATGAAAGTGTAAAAACATGTGAGGTATGAAAAGTTTTACACTTCTTTGAACTGTTGCACAGAAGCAGAATCATATTACTAAACAATTTGTTTCATTCCACTTCTACGTTTCATGTGAAAACATTTGAATTTATCTATAATTTTTTCACTAAACAAGAATCAGAAACTCTATGAAGATATGAAAAAACTTTTCATTTCACAGTTTCACAGAACCAAAATCGACCCCCAGGATTTATTATCAAAGAAATCAGGAAAGTTGCTGAAAAAAATTCTTAAATGCGCATTAAGTACGCAAAAAAGGGAAATTATGCTCTAAAAAAATATGCTTTTAAAAGAATTGAATTTAATATATATCACCCCTTTATTGCAACGTAGTCATATCTCACAAAACGCAATGTATGAGTTAAGTACGCATAATTATTCATCGTTTCGTTCTTCATCTTGTGTGAAAAACTCATACAAAAGTCTTGTTTAATCACATCTTCAAAGAATAATACTTTTTTTCAGTTTTCTATTGATTTGTGTGAAAATTAAAATTTTTTTAACTCGTTTTTGAACAACAAAATTTTTTGAGATATGACTACATTGCAATAAAAGAGCGATATATTCTACGAAAATTAAAATGACATTTTCATCTCAAATAATATAAACATCACAGGAGACAAAACAACTAAATAAACATTTTTATTGTAATTAAGTTTTTAATTAGCTCTCGGTATTAGAAACAAATGTTTTAAAATATTCCAACATGGCAATCATATTGCGGTATCATACAAATTATTTTTCTTTTTCTTTTGATAAGGACAAATAGTTGTCAGTACTGCGATAATATTTTTACATAAAAAAGGACGAAAAAAAACATCAAATAAGTCACGTTTATATTTCCAGCAAACTACTAGTGATGAAAGAGCATTTGTGTTGGTTTTTATGAATGATTTCAAAAAAACCCTACGGCATTTTCATACTATGTTTGACTAATCAAACATGATCAAGGAGATTGTTAAAGTTTATATTTCGATACATCGGAATGTAATCCACCAGCAAGAATAATTTGCACGTGCTCAAAAACTAAAAAATAATATACACACACATGCATGACAGTGGCATATGATTTATGAAAATGATTTTATGAAGGAATACATGTGTTAGTGTCTGTGTGCGTGTTTGTGAAAGGATGAACAAGAGGTTGCAAATTACTGGAAACATGTAAAGGAGCATAAAAAAAGCAGTGAAAGAAAAATAACAAAACTTGAGAAGATTTTGTGTTGCTGTTGTTTTTGCTATTCTGAGGTTTATGTTTCAAGTGAACTAAGAAAACAAATATATATTTGCTTGATGGGTAAATAGATTGCTTTGAATTTAAGATGGTTTGGCTTTATTTTGAAATCATATATCGTCATATGATTTCAGAAAAGCCTTAAGCTATAAAAAAACATACAAAACCGACCTCTTGATCGATTAAGACGCACCAATTCAAAATACATGTAAAATTTTACATATTAATATTTTACTAATTCCTTAAAAAGAAATAAGCTTAAACTGAAAAGATATTGTAAACTGTTTGTTGGTTTTTCATTTTAGAGAGTTTTTTGCTTGTCTTGTAAAATTTTTCCCAATGTTACTTACTGTTTTTATGAATTCATATGACGATAAGCGGTTTATTTAATACGCATCAGAAAAACGTTATTCGTTGAGTTATATTTATACGCGAACGTATTCTATCTGTTTTAAGTATTATCTGACAAATCGGTTATATTTACTGATTCAACGCGGTCACAGGCAACAAATATAGGAATACAAACAATTAAATCAAATATTCGGTTCAGGATTAACAACACAATTTTTCATAAATTTGTATTTATGTTTTCGAAGGACGCCAGCGAAAAAATTCCCAAGCAAATAAATAAATCTTAGAAATGTTTACTACAACTATTAAGCGAATGCTTGCAATTATTCTTGCTATTATTATCGTAAATAAAGATTTTTCGAAAGATAACGTTGAAAGTATCAACATGGTTATTATTCATCATCGAAGCAAGTACATCCTTGCTTGAGACCCATCCAATTCATACATACATAAATTAGGCACAAGTATATCAGTTATATTAATAAGGAAACGTTCCTTTCTTCTCGGACGAAATATATTAATATAAAAATAATCTATCTTTTTCTGCAGTTTAATAAATGTGAATAAATTTTTTTCTTAAGCATTTTTCTTTGATAACTGAAACTAAAACTTGTTGCTGTTACGCGAGGACATCCAGTTAGAAAATTATTACCAAATTTTTAGTTTTCACAAGGGCTAATCTGTTATATGAAAAAAATCACTGCTTTAGCATGGTCTAATAATAATATAGTTAATTAACTAGTAGCTCTTACACAGTTTCAAAACGTGTTTAAAATGTTAGAACTAAACAAAACGATTGATAGATCGAGAGTATCAACCCGATCCTTTGAAAATCTGCTTAGTGTCTGCTATCTTTAATGTTATTTACTTTATTTTATTGCGAATATATTGTTTGGTAGTCAACATTTATATGTAATTAGTTAAACACTTTTTAGGTTTCAAGTTGAAAATTGTTTGGCTGCATTTCAAGTCTGCTTTTAACAATTTCTTTTTAATTTAAGAATTTTTTTAAACTTTGTTTTGCATTAAACAATATTTCTACTGCGATTTGTTTTTTAAATATGACAAATTAATTTAAAATATTAATAGCCTATTTCTGACTTAAGAAAGTAAACCTAAGCGAATGAAAGGCACTCGCTCGAATTCGAACCAATTTGGATTTCTCATTGGCACTCGCTTTCATTCTCATTAGCTTACGTATGTACAAAGACATATGTCAATAAAATAATAAATAAAATAATGAAAAAAAATTAATAAATTTTTTTGAAATATTTTCTTCCTTATTGTTGATTTAGCTAATACATGTAAGCCTGCTGCTGTTGTTTCAAAGACGTTAGCCATCTCCTCTTTGCTGATTCAGTTTGCACATCAGCAGCATCAGCCTTTTTTTTAAAGAACTTGCTTTTTATATATGTATGCAGTTTATTTTGGTGCTTTGAAGTTTCCGGGCTTGTATTTGGTGTAAGCACTGCAACAGCTTTAATGCACCTATTTGCTGATTCCACCATTGAAAAAAAACAATCATCAATTGATTGGGGCTTTACACCAAATACTTTACCCTCGGGTGCTACAGTTGACTATAGAAAAAGCGTCTTGTATAAGCCCGTGTTTTGTCAGATAACCTACTCTAGCACATTACTCGCCCATACCACAATACCCGAACTTACTCTATAGATAAAATGTTCAATAGGTTTCTTCTATAGCCTGCAAACAAACGTACTAATCTTTTTTCATTCACAAATAGCACGAGTGGGAGGCCCAAGCGAATTTAACTTATTGGACTGCTTTTTCCAGCTAATTTTTAACTCATATTTATTTTTATTAAATCCTAAAATTTTGTTACGAAAGCAAAACCACAAGTGACTGATTTTAACATTTCATTCTCAATGTTAACGACACATTCGTAGCACAGAAATCGGATTTTAATATGAAAACATTTACGTTTTCATTCGAGTTGTCTTTCGAGTCACTTTTCGTTTAGAAATAATGTAGAGAAATCGAAATCAATTTTCTTTCTCATAGAATGCGAATGAAGGTGTTCTTTCTTAAATCAGAAATAGGCTATAATACTTTTCTAAATTTTTAATCGCACTTTTTCCCAATATTAATCTTTTACATTGGTTTACGAGGCTGGAATCTAGATGTTTCCATTTTGAAAATATTTTACGTATTTATTAAAATATTAATAGTTTTATTAAGAACATATTGAAATTGATTATTGAGGGTTGTAGCACGTTCGTTTGCAAATTTCACTGTTTCTAATGAGGATCATCAGGGAACTTTACCCATCAATTTTAGCAATTCCCTTAAAAATGAGCAATTAATAATTTATCACGTATCATTTTTTATCGACTGAATCGAAATTGATTGTTTTTTTATCTTTGACAAATGTAATAATAACTAAAAGTTTGGTTAAATTTAATTATTTCCTAATAGAACAATTTATTCAATTGTTGCTTGCAGAATTTAATATGGAATTATGGATTATATTGATTGTCTCTTTCGCTTCGTTTTAATATTTTTTCACAATTTGCAAATTGATTGTCATAACCATGGTAACATATCGGATAATATTATGTTCTATGGAGATTCCCATTCAATTATTTGCAATAATTGTTACCAAATATTCGTTAGTTTAACTGAATTTTTGGAATGCATCCCTTTTCAAATCAATCACTGTATGCGTTTGTACTGTGAAGTAGAATATAGTTAATTCTAGATTGGTATACATTCCTTGAAATGACGAATAATGTTTTTATTTTTATGTTTTTCAAACTTTGTGTCAGGTTTTATTTTTTTATAAAAATAAATTAAAATTTTAAGAACACACATTTTCAATAACTTTTGAAACCACTTCAAAAACCAAAATTAATTATTCTTAATTACAGAGTTAGGCGATTAAAGAGATTCTTATTTAAATGCTCATATTTATTTTTGGGTGAATTTGTGGGTCCTTTTAAAATTTCAGATTCCTTTCACTTTGGTTGGAATTGACCACCTTTTGCCTTGACCTTCAAACTTTTAAGAAATTAGTTGCATGTTGCACGAAAATGATCTTTCAGTATTTTGGCCCATTTTTGTACAACGAATCTCTTCACACACACTGGCATATTTTTTAGTGCTCATCTTGTTCTCCTTAATGGCACAGATGGAAAAATCCATCGGATTTGCATTTAGCGAATTCGAAAGCCATTTTGTGAACGTAATGAAGTTGAATTTTATTCACTTTGAGATGGCTCAGCTGACAAACAGTTGCTGGTTGTGATTTTCCTGAAAAATATAACGCGATCACACTATTATCTTTGAATTTCATTTCGAATAACTTTTGTTGCATTACTTTTAGATGCAAAAGGTCGTGAAAGCTTGTAAATAATATAAGCAGTTGTCCTTGGTATGAATTTGACGAGGCTGGCATTATCGGTTTGTAAGTGTTGCTAACTTACAGTTGGTAATATTTCCGTAAGTACTCTCTTTTAAGAATATTTAATTTAGATTTGATATTATATTACTGAAAATACTAATGAGTCCTTGATCAAAATCTGAAATTTTCCAAAAAATATTTATCACTAGAGATTATGAGCAAGTACTGAACAGGTTTATTTTGTCTTTAAGGTACACAAAAACTACACAATATTATTGAGTACTTTATGTGAATATTATTGTCGTTTTGCTTCGCACTAATCAATAAGCTCAAAAAAATTATTTATGTCGCAATTTCTCTTAGAATATGAGTGGAAGTACACAAGGCCTACACAACCGTGTGTTCTGCTAGCTTTTTCTTTTGTAGACATCTTACCATAACTTTTAATAATATATAATTTTTTTAAAACAAAAGTTTTTTAAATCTTTGAAAAAAGATATCGAGGCAATCTCGATTAATATAAATTTTGTACTTTTTTTAAGTATTTAAAAATTTTCTTAAAATGTTTTTGGTTTGTGTTGTACAATATTCTTAAAATATTACAAAATATTTTTTTACGCAAATATCGTCGCACCGAAGTTACCTTCACGTATCTCCAAACAAATTTTCTCTGGGAAATTGAGTCTAAAGTTTCAACATAATATACAAAAAGAATGATTACAATTTGCACTGCTTCCGGAGCACAAGGGCTAGATCTTAGACCCGGTTCTCACACTCCGAGTTTTACTCGTCAAATCTTGAGTTTTTAAGAATTTTTTTTTTGGATTTTGTGATTAAAATCGTTTTTAAGTGAGATTGTGTGGGGAACATATCGAATATAGTGCAAGCAAAATATTAGTATATCAGCAGAATTTGAAGTCTAAACGTCTGTATCTTTTTTTTGAAGAGAATTCAAATGTAATTTTTCAAAAATATAAAAAGTAAATATGTACTCGTATATGCCGATAATATTTTTTCGTTATATGCACACAGGCTTTTTATGGCACAACATTAACTATTGCAGATATGTGGGGGGTACCTTTACTGCAGTGGTAGGGCCTCGTTTACCACGGTTACAAAGTTTTTTCGGTTATTTACATTTACTACTCGTGAATATTGCAACCAGGAGTGCCATAAATAAACGTTTTTCCCTACAAAAATTTTTAAAATCTACCAAAACCTCCCATATCCCCGGTTTTTACAACATTAAATTTTATTGTGAAAATATCGACGATTTAGTTTATGTTATCTTTAATATGGTATTCCTAATTCATTCACTGACATGCCATTTACAACATCTTGAAAACACATTTGTATTTCTTTGTTAGAAAACTGTCCAAAACAAAGCCGCAATTTTTTTCATAAATAAGCATAAGGACAACACAAATTTACAAATTATAACTATAGTATGAAATAATTTTTTTCCTTTTATTCATTCGCCCATTGATATGTTCACCCATTCTTTTAATACATAATTTAAATTTATAAAACTGATAACAGATAGTAAGTAGATCAATAAATTTCTCTAACTGTAAAGCATGAAATAGTTTCTCATTTATTCAATTCTCTCTATGTGCCTAACGCTGCTTTACTGTTTTGATGTAATACTAAAGAACGTATGATCATCATTAAAATTTCCATACAAATATCATACGGCGCAGTAATAATGTAATACATGGCGTATGATTAATATTTTCTGCAAACAAATTATGCAAATGTTGATCATACGCCTACGATTTCTTTAGATTTCACTCATAAAAAAGACACAAAAATTAGCAATTTCTTCTTTTTTAATAAAATTTAATCTATATTGATTTAAATATTATTGTAGTCAATAATCCATCCAACTTTTTAAAACATCATTGATTGAAAATAAAAATGTTTTCAAACACTACATACAATTTAGTTTATCAACAATACAAAAATCGTATTTGCAGAAAACATTTATAATGAATAATTTACCTCTCATGTTCAAATTATGAAATATAAATTGGAAATTATTACCGAAAATCTTAAATTTGTCTTCTGTGCTCATCAAGCGTGACTTTAATTACATTACAATTAAGTTATTTCTTCCCTTTTTAACCCTTCAGTTTATTGGATACATATTTTTTGCAGTAAATAGCTAAAAACAATAATGATTTTAATAAAATTGTGGAACATACCATTTTTTCGTTTTTCCGTCGTCTATATTTTAAATGTGTGAATATGAGTTGACTCACATTTGTTCTTGTTATGATCATGTGCGACAAGAAGGAAACTCAACAAAATTTACACTTTAATTGTTGTCTGGCTTGTTGTTTTGAAAGTTACGAAATTTTTTCTTTTCTGTGCATTAAAATGAATGTTATTTTTAATGAAAATTTCTTTATATACAGCTTTGGTTATTTATTCTTTTGTAAATAAAAATGCACACATTATCCATTTGCACACAATTAATGCATAATAAGCACTTAAATATTAATAACACTGCCATCACAAACTGTTCATTTAATTTTTTCGCACACATTCTTTGAAAGACTTTATTTTTGCATTTTAATTTTAATTACTTTCTTTGTTTTCTTTTGATTCTTTATTTTTGTTGTTCTTGTAGTTGTTGTTGTTATTGTTGTTGATGTTCTTTATAAAACGCAGTTTTACAATTGATTAATTTAAATAAATTTTATTTTGTTGTCAACTCTTCTGTTTGAACGTAAATACTTTGGTATTTTCTATCAGAAAATTATGATGATGATGGTTTGGATTTTTTTTACATTTTAATTATTTTAGTTTAATTATGCTGCCTTTAGGCTTCTGAACATTTGTGTTTTTGCCATTAGTTGTTTGCTGTAAGAAAAAATATATATAAAAAAATTAATTGTTGTTTGCTAAAATTATAATTGTTAAATAAGATTTTCAACCGAGACACCTAAACAGTGGCGGATACATGGAAACACACATGAACACTGATGATGGGAGTGTAGCGGCTCCCGAAAACAACGTTGTTTCTGTTCTGCCCTGTACCTTGAAATTAATTGGCGTTAAAATTTTTCCTTTATGCTTTGGAATATTGTCTCATGTCTAATTCTTTCTGACTAAAAATGTCACGAACTTTAGCCAAAATAATAATCACTTTGGATTAAAAAAACCACTAACAACAAAATTGTTCCAAAAAGTGATCACATTAAATAAATAAGATTTAAGTTAATCGTGTAAAATCAATTGAAAAAAGGTATAAAGTAACATTTTGTTTCATTAGAAGGTTTTCTATATCGTTGTTTGAAATATATAATATGAAATATATTTCAAACGCGCATAGAAAACAAATTCTTGAAAACGATAGTGGTAGCAATATTTTGTTTTCTACAATAATATTTAGTTGTGGAAAACAATCTTTTAGTCTTTCGAGATAGTAAATATTTTTAATTTTGTTCTAAACAAAGTAGTGTTTATATTAAATCATTATTTTTGGAACATTCATAAAATTTTCTACATCGCTGCATTGAGCAATACAAATTTGTTAGAAAATTCCAACTATGACCAAAGTATTTTTATTATGCAGAAACATTATAATATCGTCAAAGTGTCCGTGGATATTATAACACACGTAAATGTGTCGTAAGGTCCATGGGCAATGTAACACTTTTGAAAGTGACGTTGTGTCCGTGGTCTTTATGACACTTTGCAAATGGACTAGGATCAAGTCCAGTTAAGTGACACAGCTACAAAAAAATTACATTATAGATAAGAAATGGATAAATAAACTTTTAAATAGATCTTTTGGAATATTCAAGATGTATTAAAAAATTTTAACTCTTTAGCTCTCAATACAGTTTATAGAAAATTTTACACGAAATTGTTACGAATATGCACTACATACGTATGCAGTTTATTCAAATGAAAGGATTTTCTCCCCTATCGTATAACACACCCCGGCTATGCTTACTAAAGCCATTTTGCATAGTCTGCCTTTAGCTGGGTACAAGGATTTTCTTCTCTATGATATAACAATTTCCAGCTACGGTAACGAACACCTTTTTGTATAATCGGCAACGGATGTTTTGATACTGTCCTGATGAACAATACGTAATTTTCAAAAACTTACGACACTTTTAAGCGTATCATAATCTCCATGGACATTTTGACACTCGACATTATGATGTGCCGCCTATCATTATTTTAAGTTTCTTTACATATAATCGAGTTTTGACTTTAAAACAAACAAATTATACTTAATGATGAAACAGAATAAACTGCAACTTTAGGATGAACAATGTTTTCCACACAGCTTGATATAAAATTTTGCCAGAAAATGTGGTCATGAAACGGAATCTGTTTTATTTTTACAGTGTTTTTTCTTGTACTCTCAATTTAAGACACTTAAGGCCGAGGCGCATGGAATCCGTCGCACGTTATACGTTGCTTTTTTAAACTGACATTAAAGTATGGGCGGAGGAGGTTGTAACAATGAGTACTTTGTTGACGGACATTAAATCAGCTGCATTTGTTTATAGTACACATTCTCAATAGAATTAGAGGATATTCTGCATTTTTTTAATATTAATTTTCATTTAATTTAATTTTGTCACCACACAACACAAAAAGCTTAATAAAAACAAAGCAAAAAAAAGATATTTTTCAAAGTACTCAACGTACGTTAAAAGTTAAAAGTTGCCCAACTTTAGTACCTTGCGTTGACGTAGACATACCGAATGTGACAAAGATCATAAGAAAACCTGTATTTTACCTCAGTTGCCAGTTGAAAAAAGCAAAGTATAACGAACGACAGATTCTATGTGCCTCAGCCTTAATGCCCTTGTTCTCTGTCTTTACTTAGCTAATGACAGTTGTTTAAGTAAAGAATTTTCATATAAATGTCATTGGTTGAACGGCCATCATTAGTTAACTACTCGTAAAGAAAGGTAAATTTGGGTGTCAACAATGTTACAGTTTTTTTTATAAAATCGCATAAATAAAAACAAAAGCAAATCGAACAACAACAAGATCGAACATGCCGTCGATTTTTTATGGGCCATCAGCAAGCAATTGTTCCTGAAGTCTCAGATTTGTTTTGCTCCATCATTTAGTTTGTCAAGATTTTCGTAAAAATATACTTTTTTCTCCGCTTTGGTTGTGTGCTCTTCTATCAATTTTGTATTCTATTTCCAAGATATCGTTTCATTTCAGTTTACTTTAAGGTTAATAAGAATAATTATTCGTTTTTATAGTGCTAGAAAAAAACAACAAAATATAAGTTTTGAATAAAAGCATAAATTAAAACTTAAATAAAAATAAAAGTTTGATTGAGGATATTTATTAATTATTTCCAGCAGTCACTTAAGAAAAATTTATTATCGAAATATGTACATGTGTACGACTAAAATATTATTATAACATACAATATTTATTTAATAATTTTCAGTCATATTAACGTATTATTGATTGATATAAATTGTTGTTAATTAAGTAAACAAAAGATTATAATTATAATATCGTAACTCTTTTAGACTGGAGTAGGTTTTTTTTAATTTTCCTCAGGCAAATTTCTTTTTAAGGAAAAAACTTAATGGTTGGTTGGAGTTGCAGCGCTGGCCTGGAAGCATTACGGTTGAGCGCCAGAATGTCCATTATTCACACTGTTTAGTACATTATGGCTTACGGTTTACGTGGCTGCCTTCTACACGTAGACATTCAAGTGGAATCTAGATGATTCCTTTTCGAAATCATGCTGGTGAATTCTAAATGTACTAGCGGGTTTTTAATGTAACGCCAGTTGCCAAAAATCAGGAGGGCAACTAACAACCCCGAAAATTGCTGCCCAATTACAATTTGTTCTGACTATTCTAAAGCCATTAAAATATGTATCTTGTGAGGTATCTGGGGTCCAACAGTTTACTTAGCGACCTTCGAAATGGTTTCCTTAGAAGTCGTTCCTGTTGGATGGATGATGTCATTCGATTTAGAATTTCAGCGAAAATAACGTAGTTTCTATTTTGCTTTGAAGAGTGAATACTATTTTGAGATTTTGTAGAATGACCAAATCTTCCTACCTAAAAACTTTACAAACTTTAATAATACTAAATTTGCTTGAAATCTTAGGTTTCATAGGCTCTTCTCGTAGTTCTTAATTTTTACCCTATTTCTTTTGAATGGGCCTTCGTAATGCTGGATAAGGTTTGTTGGCTTACAAGTATGCCTACAATGCGCAATCAACTGAATCTAATAAGGTTGTCTTCACTAATTCCTAATAACCCTGAACAGTCGCCGAAAATATGTCTCCCAGAAGTTTTTGTCTCTTAAGGAATTTAAGGGAGGGCACTCGCAGAGATGGTGAAAAACTATATCTTCTCTCAATTGTTCTCGGCAGCTGTAGCAAAACGCATGGCGGTGAAAGTCTAGCTTACAAACACATCTTTCAATCGCACTTGACGTGATAGCAAAGTCATATTTTTTTAACGACTACGTAAGTTTTCATCTTACGCCATATATCTTTAGCTCTTTGTCAATAGTGTCTTAAAATATTCTTCCTAATAGTGTCGAATGGCATTGCTAACGTTGTAGCATTGCAGGCAAGAACGAGATCTTTCCGGTACATCTATCCGTCTGTTTGATACGATAAAGATAAGAGAAATCATAGTCAGCCTGACTACATAATTTGCATAGCATATCATTTTTTTAACACAAACACTAACCGCAAAGACATTTCGGCTTGTCTGCAGAAACACTCAGGGTATAGACAGGAATCGAACCTGCGACCCCCAGACTAACAGTCTAGTACAATATCTAACAGTCTAGTGTGATCTTGGCAATGGAAATGTCATCTGGTTATCAACAAATACAACGTTTCTCGATTGAGTCTTTCTATCTGCCCGCCACCCTCCTATCCAATATTTCAGCCTGCACTACACTTGCTCTATTAGTGTGACGGAAAGTGTAGTGTTCGCTAAGATCATCATAAAAAATTCGAGAGCCAATACCATAAATCATTCTTGATTTATCAGTGAACCTCGTTTCTTTGTAACAAACCTCGTTTGTATTGCCGCCATTATGGAAGTAAAACTTTGGGAAAACTATTAAACTTTTAGTTGAGGTATGAGTCATGTAATCGCCTATTTTCTTCAAGTCCAGAGGTAGACGATCCTAGCAGGTAATCTTTTCGCACTACCAGAGGATACAGACATTACTTGAAGTCCAATCGGAATTACGTTAAGTACAGCATTCAAAGCGTACAGCGAGTACGTAAAAGCCGATACAAACAGATCTTTGTATTCTGTGTAGTTTGTCTAGCACATATTTCTCGCTTGTGGCAGTTCAACATACTAACGATCCTTATGTCACTCTTGTACATCAGTTTTTGCATCGTAGAACCGAACATCGTACGACAGGATTAGCAAATGACATGGAGTGTATATTGGAAGGCTGCCACTGATGGATTATTGAAATGTCTCAGGCAGCTATAGTATTCTGTTTATGTTCAAGGGATCTCTCTATAAACCTCACCACCAATGCCGGATATAAAAAAATAGATACGATTTAATTTATTTGTTTTTAATTTGTATTTGTTTTAGAAAAATTGAAAAAAGTCAAATAAAATATTTTTTGCACACTAATAAATAAATATGCACTTATTTGTTTTTAATATGCTTCCAATAAATGTAAATTCAGCAAGTTTAAATATATTTTTGGTTTTGCTCTAATAAATTTAAAATAGACATTAGCCACCAAAAAGTGGAAAGAAAATAAAATAACATTTAATTAAAAAAATAAATAAATGTTAAAAACGTGAAAAATTTTTCAATTTATTCATTGAAAATAATAAAGTTTTTTTTATTGCTTTTTTTAACAAATTGTTGTCGATTTTGTATAGAATATATTAACAAATTTAGCGAAAATTTTTCGGAGTGTTCAGCAAAAATTTAAATCTAGGAAAGCTATGTTGAAGGAGATGTCGGCCAACGCTAGAAAAAATGTGCGGTGAAATATTAAAAATTGTGGGGAGGACAAAAATAATTTCAACATTGGTGGCCTGCTATGACTTCAACTATTTCTTAAATTTATATTTTTTTTATTTATGTTGGGTTTTTTTTTATTTTTTATAAGTGTCATAAGTGTTTGTTTATTGAAAAAATGAACATTTTGTGCATCAAAAATACCAGATAGTGTTGGTAGTCAATTGGGTGTTTAAATTTTTTTATTAAATATTATTTTTACATTTTATTTTTTGCCTACTGATAGACAGATTTTAATGGTATTCTATTTATTTTATTCAAGGGCTGTCAAATACACACGGGTATTTCAAACATTCAAACATAAAAAAATGCAATTGCGTTAAAATATTGAAGATTTTTTTTAATTTTCACTTGAGATTTTGTGTGATATTTTTTAATGTTTTATTTATTTATTTTTATTGTGTTATTACCTAAAAATATACTGGCTTTTCATATGAATTAACAAAGCAAGCACAAAAGCAATAGTTTTAATATTTTTAACAGTATGAAATTCCCCAGCGAAATACTTGTCAAATGTATTTTTGTATGCCAGTATAAGCTGTCAGTTTCATTGTCACCTGGAATCGACTGACAATCTGTCAGAGATTGTTTTTTTAGGAGCTTCAATACGTTTAGGCTTCCTGAAATCGTTGAAGCATTTCAGCATGTGAGATGAGGGATTTACTTAAAGAACTAAAAACGGTAATAATGTTCTTTAAAAATTTTGTTAAATGTGGACAAAGAAAAAAGTTCAAATAAGGTTTTAACTAAGATAAAAGTTTTTCATTTCGGACTACAAAATTTTAACCTAAATATTTGTCTTTCTTTTTTACGACGAACACATTAAACATCCTAATGTTATTAAAAAAAATTATAAAAACTGTCTGCTTTAAAATACTTTAAAACATATTTAAGTCTATTTAACAAATATTTACTACAAAGAGAACTTCTTCTAAATTCCTTAAATTATGGCAGAATACCACAGTGAAACAATTTGTTAAATTTAAAAAAGGATGCAACCCGTTTTTTCTCGCAATTTATTTTTGTTATTGTCCTGCGGGTCAGACGTTGTTTGTTTTTAATTTTTTTCAAAACAAACAGCAGAAAAATAACAAAGAAAATATAGAATAGGGTGAAAACATTGTACCCCTTTTTTACTGAAATTAATTGTTTTTGAAAGATAAACACTTTTATATGCTTTGGGGTACTTCTTAGCGAAATATTTGTTTGAACCTTTTTTGTACCAAATCCTGGACATTCTAGGAAATTATTTTTCAAAATATATTTGCTTTGGATTTTTTTATTATTAAAAAACTGCTAAAGACTATTTAGTGAAAAGGCAGATATATGATGGATATTTTTTGTCTCTATGAAGTTAAGAAAATTGCTTCTTCATCTAAAAACTTGTTGGGAAAAAAGGAAATCAGAGGACATTTGTAGTTTCTAAATTGATAATCCAATTTAAATGAAAATTTTACTTCTTTTTAGATCTTAAAGTAACTATAAGTTCAGGCTAAGATTGCCCCAAAATGGATCACCACAATTATATGCAAAACTTAAAACGACAGGAATTTATTATTATTGTTTCTAAATTAATATCTCATAATCATCATATATGGACATAAGCGGTTATCCCTGAAAGCTACAGATATACGACTTAAAGTAAATCGTATAGAAAACCCTCATGTTTCCAATTTTGATAGCCAAAAAGCTGCTAAAAACTACACAAAAAAGTCAAGTGTTTGTTTGCAGTCAAAATTCATTAAAATAATAATGAAACGCGAAAATACACAATATAATGCTTTAGAAACTTCCATTAACAAAAATTGAGTTTTGTAGCATAAACAAATAAATTTCACTGCCCCTTTCCAATTTCATGGGTTACAAAACAAATATATAGAAGATGAATTAAAAAAGGTATTTAAAATCCTGTACCTTTTTTAATGATATCCTTCATCGAGCGCACCAGAAAAAAATACCGAAATGTTTACAGATACTGAGACAATTCAACCGTTTAGGGAAACAGTTAACAATGACTACAATTATAATAATGCTGATGTAAATGTTTTTGCTGCTGCCACTTTTACGTGCTGTTGCTGATGATAGTGTGATTTCCGATACTGGTTTTTGTTTGCTGTTATGCCGCGCGGCCAATATTAGCATTTTAAACATTTAAAGAAAAACTCCTTTTATCTTTTACTTTATGTACTTTCATTGTTATTCATTTATGCCAAATCACGTTGCTCTCGATTTTTCATAGTGAAAAGGCCGAACATTTAAAGCAAAACAACTTGTGAAAAACGTAAATTTTTAAACATAATACTTTAAAAAATGGGTAATGGAAGCAAACTTGACAGGGATATAAAGCCTAACAAAAAAATAAAATAATAAAAAAAAGTTAAACAAATTTTAGTAAAGTTTCGTAATTTTTTTTTTTCTCTTTTTTTCCAAAAAACACCAGTGTTCGATTTTTCAGTTGTTAGTAATTTTTTAATTTTTTTAATTAGAAAATCAGTAAAATCTATTGCTTCACTCGTTAGTAAGCAAGAATTTTTGGCCGTTGTTTTAATTCAAATTGGCAATATTCCGTCGTTTGACAACTTATTTGACAGCTTACAATTGCTTTGTAGTTAGTTTCAAGGCGTATTAAACAGGTGAAATTTATAGTACAACAATTAAAACAATACAAGAACAACAGGAATTTTGTATATCGGCTCTGTCAAAAACATCTCCAGAAAACAATTACAGAAAAATAAAAAGGCATCCTTTTTACATTCAAAATAGAAAGCATAAATAAATCAGACAAAGAAATCAGCTGCTGGTAATGCTGACACCTGGTTAATACGCCTTGGTTAGCTTGGTTTACCATTTTGTATAATGAATAGATTTATGCCAGACCAACGCTTACAAATTGGTGTTATCTCAAAAATACTCGAAATAATACTGAAGAAAATACTGAAAAAATCAAAAAAAAAAAAAAACTAAAAATATCACGTAATTTCTTTTGGTTGCCCGTAAAAGTCATTAGATTATTTTCGGAGAGTTCTTGGGAAAATATGGTTTTAAAAATTTATGAAAGTTAAACATCCAGATTGCGCGTTTCACACGCTTCGCGCGACGGCCACATGATATCGAAGCCATATTCAAACAATCAGGAATTGCCACAGAATCCAATGTGGTCGAAAAGGGATTTCAAAAGATGAAAATAAAAACCTTTTGTGTGATGATTTTGAATGTTATCGGTTTTATGTTCAATCCTGGAATTACTATTTGTTTTGGACATAAAACCGATAAGATTGAAATTCATTACACAAAAGTATTTTTGTCGTCTTATTAAATCCAATTCCATCTACTTTGGATTCTGTGACAAAAAAAATTTCTTCCCAATGAAGCCAAATTCACGGCATTTGGCACAATTTATCTGTGTTTTATTTTAATTTGAACAACTTTTACAATGTGCTTTGAAACGCGCTTCCAGTACGCACGATTTTTGTTCGCGTTGTCCTACTTAAGAGTTTTTTTTACATAAAGCTGCGCTTCGTTCAAAGCATTAAATATGTCATTTAACATGTTTTTTTGTCCTCTTGCATTATCCAATTGTATTATCGTTGAAGTTTGCTGTTGCTTATTTGAAATCCTTAAGTCACAAAAAATCAAATCGTGTACATTACTTTGAATATCTCTGTCGGAGGTCCTTCGAAAAAGGAGCATTTGGACAGCAAGCAAGTTTTTTACCGTTTGCAGAAACCTAATATTTTTTTGTCGGGATTATTAAATCACATCATTATCATGAACATTTTTTTTATTTTTACTTGAGATCAATACAAGAATATACGATGGCTAAATATGTGCGAAGGCCATAACAATTCACTGTTGAAATTATTTGGATGTCTAAGATGATTTTGGGAAACGTCAATACCTTTGTTATTAGAAATCTCTCTAAGGAAACAAGCTTTTTAATTCCGATGCCAAATTTGACGTACGTTACTCTGTAATTGTAAACGCAAAACATAAAAAATTTTTATATCGAAATGAAAATTTTTTTGGCTTAATGCCAAAATAAACCTTCAATATAAACCTTAAACAGTTCAACAATTACGTATAAATATTAATTATAAAAAATTTTTGGGACAAATAGTATTGACTTTCACGCTATTTGTCAAATCACAATAACATTTATGTGCGTCCATTCAAAAATTAAAATGCGAACTAATTGTATTCGCTTGGATTGTTTTTTCTTAATGTTAAATCATCTAGTTAAGATTTATTTTTCTTCTTGTTGCCAAGAGTGAAGCGTATCAAGAAACGGAAAACAATTTCAAAGGTGTTATTTATATTATTGGAAACAAATCAGGGGCGTTCATGGCAACTACAAATAAAATTATTGAAATGTATAAGGTGACAATAATTGTTGTAACATTTGTCAAGGGAAATAAATAAAACATAATTTAAGCCTTAGAGCTCTTAAAGGTGGTGAAAACTTCAAATAAATCAGAAAATATGATATAATTAAATGTTATAATGGGTCGTTTTATATTTTAGATGTAAAATTTGCAATCGTTATATAAAAACTAAGAAGGGAAAATTAAAGGAAAATTAGGGAACAATTATAATATAATTTTTCCTTATGACTAAGCATGAAATTCGTGTTGCTACAAATTTTTTTTATTCATATTCATTTTTATTTTAACATCATTTTGGTATGTTGGCAAAACAATTTTCTGATATGACTACGTTTTTTATTTGCGTTATTTAATACTGAATAAATCTATTCAACTTATATGAAAAGCAGTTTTTTTTAACATTCACAAGTTTCTGCTGTTCAAAGTGATAATAAATAAATCTAAATAGATGTGAACCACAGAACAATTGTAAAAAAAGAAAAAATTTTCTATAAAAAATTTTTTTTACTTTTTTCTGTCATTTTATTTATTTATTTATTTATTTTCTTAATTTATTTTGATTGAATTTTCATTTCCACATCTTTTTGATAATTTAATTTCACTAAGCATTTTTTTGGGAAATGTTTGTTTCCTCAGGATTCCGCTATTTCTGAAGCGATTTGGAAAATAGCTGCTTTATTTGGAAGATCATACCTCCAGAATGACACTGTTATTTTAACTTTATATTTCGTATTAAATGTCGTTCTTTCTGTCTGTTGCTCTTTCTTTTCTGGAATTGATTATTTTTTGCAAGAACTATTTACAAATGTTCTACGGCCCTAATGTCCAGAAGTTGCTTTCAGATTATATTCTAGTAAATTGTCTAGCAATAAAACACATGCTGTTTTATTTTTGTGGGCAGTGAGTTTTTTACTAACAGCCAAGGAACGTGAAAAAAATTTACTTGAAGTTAACACTAAACTCATAACGTAAACTTTGGCTATTGAACACTTATTAACACGAAGCTTTGTTTAGTTTTAACTTTTAAACAAAATTAACTGAAATATTTTCTCATTTAAAATTTTTAACTTGAAACAATTATGACATTTAAAAATCATTAATTTTTTGTTTGTTTTAAAAATATTTTTCCAAAAATCTAAAAAAAAATTGTTATTTAAACTTTCTCATCTGAAAAATTCACATCTTTGTGCAGAAATCGTGCTCAGATGTCCTTGGATGATGGTGAATTCCTGGTGTGATTCCCAATAGTTGACAACTACAAGTTAACTAAATTTTTGGATTGTTAATGAACACTTTTAATTTTTAATTAAAAATTAATTTTATAAGAAATGAAAGCTAGTGAACTTTCAAGTTAAATAAGCATAACTGAAGTTTTTGTTAATGGGTGTAAATAAAAGGAGAACATTATATTATTTATTAAATTTTTAATTAGCCAGATCAAATTTTGCAAACTTAGCGAGCAAAGAAAATCGTTAAAATTGAATACACAGATAAATTTTTTAGATTTTGAATTTGTTATGAAATATATGCTTGTTTTATGAATTTAAAATATAAAAGGATCTTATACTATCTCTTTTTCTTTTATATCTTAAATTTTGCTTGTCGTGACAATTTATTCTAGTTTTCTTCTTCATTACTAATCATAGGAAAACTTTTAAAGTTGCCGTTTTTCACGCAAAAAAATGTCGAAGTTATATTTGCACCCAACTAAAAATAATTGGAATTAAAATTAATAATATTTTTAATAATTTTTGGAAAAATTTCACGGAATTTCACGATTGAAAATCTTGTCGGGAGTTTCCGTGAAAAGTTGTAATTATCACCCAACTTGAAATAATTGGAATGCAAATCAGCTTAGAAAAAATGCATTGACGCAGATGTGTAGTGCACAAATTTGCTTGAAACAGGGCGATCGTATTAGAACGATTACTCGTGTCAAATCTGTGGTTGGTCACATGCAATAAATGCCTAAATCGAAGAACATACTTTTGAGATAACTCAATTTCAATATTAGAAAAGATTTTTGAAAAAAAAAAATACAATTATGGTTTAGGAAAAAATATATATATATGGAACTAAACACACACTACAGTGCAATATTTTGACAAAAATTGGTAATTGAACTTAAATTAGGTAATGAGATATTTAATCAAATAAAATTTAATTCTTTATTGCAAAATAAAAATCTTAATTCCGAATATTAAAACAACTTATGTTTTTATTTTATATTGAATAATTAATTGTTCGTGAGTTTATATGGACTTAAGCGATTATTGCAAATTAAAAGTGGTCGAGGAATGGATAATATGTTTATGTGTTCTCACTTATTTGTGATAATTTATTTTGCGTGAGCAACATAATTCTATATAGCGGTTTTAAATAAAATAAAATATTGCGAAAATAAATAATTAAGTATATTTTGGTGCTTATTGATAATGCTAAGAAAGTTCAAAGCGCCTTAATTCAATATGTTTTTTTTAATATCTAGAATAAAAATTAGGCTAAAAACAAAGCCTTTTTTGTGATTCCTGATAGTACATAAAACTCGTTCCTTTCTTAAGTTGAATTATACAGTTTATGTTTGTGACCACAGAAATACTATTAAAAATTGCGATTAAGCGCCATTGTGATTACGATTATAATCAATTTGCACAAGCCACGTACAAAGGAAAATAAGTGCAATTGTTTATTTGATGCAGCAGATGATTCAGAGCTTTTTCGGTGCTATTCTGATTAATTTGTTCGCCGACACATTACTGCTAATAAGACATGGATTCAAAATTATACACTAAAAATTAAACAATATTCGAAGCAGCATATTTTATTACGCGAATATGAATCTGACACGGAGAAAGCCATTACCACGGATTATTAAGATGGGAATGGAACTATTTACATTGCCCCCGCTTATTAAGAAAAATTAGATCTTACAATAAAATAATTTTTGGTTGAATACTTGTGCATTTTCAAAATAAAAAAAGCAAGAGTAAAGTATCGAATTATTGAAGAATCAAGGCTTTTAGCCAGTCTTAGATCCCAAACATTTTTGTCTGTTTACAGTTTCAAAGAAAATTATCCACGAAGAAACACTCAAGCTGGTTCAGGTGGTCATTTCTGCAACATACGCATATTTGCAGGACCTTCTTCGAAATTCGTTTGCGGTACATGTTTAAAAGGTAGTAGATTAATTGTATTGTTGAACTAAAAAAAAGCGAAAATATATTTTTAATTTATTTAGTTTGAAGTGATATTATCTTTGATTGCATACACTAAACTGCTGAAGTCTAGGCCAGATTATATAAAAAATAGTTTGTTTGTGCACAAATGTCGATTCTTATAAGTCATGAATACTAAACTTATTTAAGTGATACACAAGTTGTAATACATAAGGTCTTTTATTATAGTACATTTAAAAATCAGAAAACTTTAGAATTTAACCCCAGAAGGAGTAGAATGCTCTGATTAAAAGTACGTTGCTTAAGGTAAGAAACAAAAAATTTAATTTTATAGAATAAAGCCATCTGCTTTATCTTTGTGCGAGAAATGTTACGGTTATAAATAGAAAAATTATTATTCCAGATAACACCGAAATATATACTAAAAATAAAACAAAAAAAAAAGACATCAAAATATTTCCTTCATTTCATTTTGTATTACCATTACCCCGGTGTAGCACAGCAAAGCACAGCACAGAGATAAAATCTATTATTTAGGTATCTTAACACCTACAATTATTTCTTTAATTTTCACTTGCTACAAAATGTGTGTATGTGTGTACTTCAAGTACGAGTGTGTAAATTTTTATTATTATTGTAGTAAGTGCCTTCGAAAGATTTAGGATGAAGAAAATCTTTGCAGTGTGGCTTGTAATCAGAATTTCAGTTGAGTATAAAAAGGAATTAACCAGATAATAATTATGGTAAGTATTTTATGGGACCTTTTTTTTGTCTTCAAGCCATTTTGGAAACAATTTATGTGCATATTGTTTGCTTAACTGTATTTAAGAGTAGAAGTTAAATACAACTCAAACTATTTATAAGCGCTAGTCCGTGCGTGTTGTAGATTTTACTAAGTACTCAAGTACTATGGAATACGAAATGAAGCATTTATATATATTAAATATAATTTAAATGCATATTAGTAAGGGAAAATATTAAAGATTTTTGAAAGCGTTTGGAGACAAAATATACCATTAAATATATTTAACTTGATAATGAAAAGATATATTTCCTTATTTAAATTTAATAATTAAATTAATTTATGTAAATTTTCGAATTCTATTCACTGAAAGAAATACTATTAAAAAACTTAAGGACTCATAAATTTTTTACTTTTCGTTACTGTTCTTCTGTGCGGCTCATTTTTGTAGAAAATATTTTTTAATTACTTATTCTGTGTCTGAACTTTCGGATGTGGACGATGTAATTATAGGAATGAATTTTGTAAATGTGTTCAAAATGTTTTTGATATGACAAAAATATACATATGAATCTTTAAAAATCTTGAATTAAAATAAAATTTTCTGACTTTTAACTAGAAATTTTTAATATTTCATAAAACAGAAAAATATTACATACACTCTCTTGGCTGTCACTTTATGTTGTATTATTTTTTCTACCGATGTGTTCGCAACCCCAGCTAGAATTTTCGATCGCAGAAGAATCTTTCGCAATCGGAGCGAGCGATTAAATTAATTTTCCCGATATCGTATTCCGACCACTCAATTTCAGTTCAATGGGAGAAACTGTGTCAGTACAGCGACTCTTCCATATGAGTGATCTACGATGCGCCTAATAGAAACTTGTAAGACTCTTTTGTTCTTACTTTAAACGAGCCTTGAATAAAGTCCGCAATGAGTCTTCTACGAAGCGCGGAAAAGGGTCGTGTAAGACTCTTTTATTTAAAAAGGATTATTTTTACATACATATATTTTTAATGATATTTTTTATTGTAGTATAATTTAAAAATTAATTTAATTTAAAAAACATTTTAATCAAACGAACATTTTTTATTTTTTATTTTTTTTAAGGGAACACTCAGGCAATTAGTATGCCTACCAACCCGTAGGTGTGTTAACTTCTTTGGGAAAGGGATAGTGAGAAAGACCAGATGGTGAAAGTGAGAAAACCTTGATGTTAACAACTCTGATATTACGCTTTGTGTTAGTTTTTAGATCAGTGTTGCAACGCCTCTGATGTCAAGTAGGCGCATTAAATGTGTTTTAAGCTTTTGTAGCCATTTTATTTATTATTTTACTTCGCCGTCGATTTTGCTACAATACCGACGAAGGAGGGCGCTGTGATGTCCGCTAGCATACACCAGTATCAATTGCTGCCAGTGCTGTTCAGTGACCAGAGCTCTATGCTTTCATCACTTAAACACTCCGACAACAACAAATACAATGGCATACTCTAATGCACATCCGAAAAATGCTGGATGTTATGACTTGTCTGAAGCTGGGCTCGAACCCACGTTCTTAGACATTATTTGCTATGTAGTCAACGCGCTAACTACTTCAGCCAACAGCACTACTTATTATCACTCTCTATGTAAACATAGAGTCCAACAATCGTCAGAATGCCTCGCAAATTCATCATTTAAAAGAGTAAAAAGTAATTTTACACCAACAATCTTCTGGATGATTGAAAAATTGTTTCTAATCGATTTTATAATTGAATCAATTACTCCAAAGTTCAAAAATTATGTTTTCTAAAAAATTAGAAGAAACTGGCAGATTGTGCAACACCATTATTTGTATATGCAGTTTACGTTATTGTAATCGTATTTTAGTTTTTTGTTTGTTTATGTGTTAATGTATATATTTAAGAGAACATTTTTCTCAATAACGTTCCTAAAATGATATTTATTTGAAGAAAAAAATTAATTAAAATTTTTTTTTTTTAAATTTTGGTAATATTTTTCATACAAATGCTTCACTGAGCAAACTTAAAAAACTCAGGAAGTGCTTTGTTTTTAAAAATTTTTGGAATTTGTAAAAAAAAGTAATTTTAAAAATTCCAAATTGTTGTTTCTCGACACGTTTTAAATACCACTTTCTTGCGTAACTTCGGCAATTATGTTCTTTATTAGGCTTGGGTTCTTTAACTCAAGTTATTTATTTTAGTTTATTCATTTTAGAAAGTACTACAGAGAAACTTTTCAATACTATAGGAGAATATAGCCTTCAACGTTTTTGATGGTCGCTACACCATCTCATCAGTGCTCATGTGTTTGTCTTACCACTTTAAATACTAAAAAGAAACAAAAGATTATCTACCAAGGATTCCAACACCTTAAAGACCCTGCAACAGCATTTTTTCGAATTAAAAATTATTCAACTTAATAATCTACTGACCGAGTACAGTAAAACTGCGTATTTAATTACCAAATACCAAGCATATAAGTTAAACCAATTATGCAGGATACGCTTGTCGTTCTGCCTTCGTTTCATTTAAGCAGCACGAAGAAATATTGAATTTTTTATTTTCTTTTTTCTGAAACTTTCAAAATATTGTGTACACATAACGTTTAAGTGAATACTTAGGATATTTTCTTATATGAAAATAAAAAGTAAAATAACTTATTAAAAAATTTATAAAATTGTAAGGATATTTTAGGTTGAGTTGAGTCCTTGTTGAAAACGAGTTTGCAAAATTTTATGTTAAGCCATCTTCTAGTTAACTTGATATAAAACTTGTAGCTTTCCACACAAAGACCTGCAAATACTATTTATATTTATGCTGAATTCGTATGCCTGAAAATGACGCATTTCCGTTTCCTTAATGTTGTTTTTATTACTGTGAATAGCAAATTAATTCTTTTTATCATAAATACCCATTTATTTTCATTTACTTTATCTACAAACATGCATACATACATACATACATCTTAATCTGTAGTATGTGTACATATATATAGATATACAGATATATATTTATATTTACATATATAAATATATATATTTTACAATGTCCTTCTCGTACATGTGTATGTTTATGCTGCATCCCTGCAAGCATTTTCTATTGTGAACAGTAATAAAAAGTGAGTTCGCTTTACACCAAAACACAAGTATTCGTTATGAAAATGACATTTGGGCGGCTAGAAAAAATTGCTAAAAGAAATGTGTTGATTGGTGATATCTATTTTATATTTCTAAGATATTAGAAATGACTGGATCGTTCAGTCCAGGTTTCGCTATTAGGGTGTTCCTGCCTAAGACGTGCAATACAAGATCTGATTTGGTATCAGCAAACACTGATTGCAACTTTCTCATGTGATCCTTCGCACTTCACCAGAAGACAAATAGTTTTGCATTGATACATTTTATTTGTATAAATTAAAAATGGTCTCTGAACTATCCTGTAGATGAGATTATGTTGTTTTGTTTATCAACAAGGACCAAATGCTCAGAGGGTATGATTCTTATGCATTTTTTATATTAGGCAATGTTTTTCTATTATCTAGCTAAATTTTTGTTTCATTTAAGTCCATTTAAATAATGATTTCTATTTGTTTTTAAGGCTTTAAATGTTGTGTTCACAAAATTTGCATATATTTTTTTAATTTTGTAATTTTTGTTGTTGCTATTTTCAACCTCAAGTATTTTACGGATGAGCAATAAACCTAATTAAGTATTTTTTTAATTTTTTAATCGAAATTGCATCGATACTTTTTTTTAAAGAATTTCTAAAAAACGGAAAACCCTCAACAAGCAGAAGTTTTTTAATAAACTTAATTTTATGGAGATTATTTATATAAATATAATTTGGGAGCAAATAGCTAATAGTTGATTTTTATCACATTGACCGGGGTTTTCATAATAACTCAGCGAAAACAACTCCATAAGCCGTTGCAGCTTTCTAAGAAAAAATTGTTGAATTTTGTTGTTTCTCCTGATTCGAAATTTGTTTGTAAAAGGTCCGCCATCTAACGTTTTTTTCAACTAGTGCTTATTTCGTGAATGGTAACACTTAACTCATGTCTGATTTGACAGATAATTAGTTTTATCCTTACGCTAAACGAATATGGTTGTGTATACGCTTGAACAACGCTTCGCGAAGTGGGCCTGCGATCGACTTACAGAAGATGCCGATTTTGCCAAAAAAAAGTCATATTTTCTAATGAAACTCATTTTTATCTTGGCGGGTATGTAAACAAACAAAATTGTCGCATTTGGGGCACAGAAAATCCGCACGCATACATTGAAAAGCCGACGCACCCAAAACGAGTCACTGTTTGGTGCGGATTTTGATCCAGAGGCATAATTGGGCCATTTTTCTTCGAAAATGAGCAAGGAGTGGCCGTTACAGTCAATGGCGATCGTTATCGGGCCATGTTGAGGAGGATGTTGGCAACATTTGGTTTCAACAGGACGGCGCTACGTGCCACACAGCCGAAGCTACATTCGATGTTTTGCGCCCTGTTTTTGAAGATCGCATATCAGCCGCAGAGCTGATGTCGTTTGGCCACCTCGGAGCTGCGATTTGATACCGTTGGACTATTATTTGTGGGGTGCGTCAAAGATAAGTGTTACGCCGACAAGCCAGAGACAATTGACGTTTTAAAGGACAATATTCGTAAAGCCATTTGTGAAATACAGCTGCACACAATCGATAATGTGCTTAAAAATTGGACCGATCGTGAAGGCTACTGCATGGCCAGCCGAGGCAGCCATTTGAATAAAATTATATTTCATTATTAACCAAAAGGGTTGTACTTTCAAATAAAAAAAGAAATTTGAGAAAATGATCAGTAGGTTTTTTTATAGCATTTTCAAAAAAAATTTTATCTGGCGGACCCTTTAGAAAGCAGGATTTTTGTTTGCAATATTCTACTGGGGAGCTCTATTTTTCGTCACGTAAAAGTGAGCTTTGTTCAAAGCATCAGTAATGGGCTAAACGTAGGACTCTTTGTTTAATTGCGACATCCAATTGTCTCATTGTTAAACTTCGAAGTTGCTTCTATAAAACTGTTAAACGATGAAAATCAAAACAAGTAGATTATTTTTAATCTATCTGCCTCTCTTTCATTCGATAAATGAAAGATTAAACAAGTTGGTGCTTAAAAATAAATTGCAAAATTTCTTCCTTCTTTTTGCGTTTCCTCGAAGTGACTTCGAAACAGCACATTTAGAAGGCGGTAAAATTTTGTATTGCTTTCCTTTTTGCTGAAAATCTGTTTTTTATTTTGTATTTCGTAATTCTGAAATCTGATTGAGCTACAGTGTTTAAATACAGAATTAAGGCCTCATTAGTTCTTACTTTTCGTTATCGTTCTGTGCCGTTCTTTTCTGTAGGAAATGTTTTTAAATTACTTGTTCTGCAAAAGGAATCAGCTGATTTGAAAAACAACAGAAAAACATTGAAATTGTTAACAAAAATTTTTCGTAAAATTTTTTTTTATAAAAAATAAACAAATTTATGAATAAAAAATGAGTATTTTATTTGATTCTGAATCAGAACTTTCGGATGTGAGCGATGTAGTTGCTTTATAGAATTCTTTAAAAGTTAGTACTGCTTTCACAAACAATATGTCAGTATAATCAAATTGCTTTTTGCTTTTCCGCCCTTTTGTTGCTTCAGAAACCGGGTATAATTTGCTTAGATGTGTTGATGTGGTCAGCAATAATTACTCTTGATTTTCTAATTGTTCTACTTCTGTATCCAAAAAACTTGTATTTTGTATTGGCAACTCAGGTGTCAAGGGTTGAACTTATTTCAAACAGTTGTCATTGGATGTGCATTCATTTCTTCAACGCCCTCTAAATGATAAAAAGATTTTATGTTTGTAAATATGGACGTTTGTACATATACTACATGTAAATGGAATCAAATTAATTAAATAGTTTTAAATAAAAAGTTACGGACGCAAAGTTATGGGAGGTATCAAAAACTATAACTGAATCTTTTAATGCCAACAGTGTCTAAATTTTGTGCCAGCACCAACTCTTCGACTTAATTAAAAAAATCTTCTGAATTTTAAGAAAATTTTTTTAACATTTTACACCACCACAACAAACTGTCACTGCAAACTAAAGCCAGAATTAGTTTGTACGTTCTGTTCTGTTACGAATCAGCTGTTTTGTTTCTGTTCAATTGAAAAACTGTATGTGTTGTTTATTGTTACTTTTTCGTTCTGTTCTATTGCGAACTATTCTGTAAAAAATGGAATACAACATTAAGTGACAGCCAAGAGTTTTTATGTATTAGTTTTTTGTGGAAAGAAATATTACAAATTTTGTTTTAAAAGTCAGATTATTTAATCTAAATTAAAATTATTAAAGATTTATATATTTTATTCAAGTAAAATATATTTCGCAAGCATTTACAAAATTCAGTCCTATAATTATATTCTTCACATTCGAAAGTTCAGACAAAGAAAAAGTAAGTAAGAAATATTTTCAACAGAAAAGAACAACATAGAACGGCAAAGAAAAGTAAAAACTAATGAGTCCTTAAGAAATATTTTCTACAGAAAAGAACGGCACCGAACGGCAACGAAAAGTAAAAACTAATAAGGCCTTAAAGCTGACGTCAGGCGACACAAATATTTGGCGAAAACGGCTTTACTACTACGTATGTTTACTTCAAACAAATATTCATAAAGTTTATTGAAATTAATCCATTTTATGTAATACCATTATATCTGAAATATGCCATGTATGTTTGGCATATAGTTTTCTCAGAATTAGTGATTATGATTACCTTAGGTTTTCCTTTACATACAAATACAATCACTGCACATGTAGCAGCAATTGCCAACTGATTTAATACATATTTGTATAAAATCATTTTTGTGTTTAATATGTACAACCACTCCTGTGACTGCTCTCGCTTGTTATAAAATAAACAACTGGAGAATACTTGTGTAAGTGGGAGTGTCTCAAATGCGTATTCGTTCTTCCAACACACATACTTATATACATTTGTGTACTGTGATTATATCCTGTACTTGGAATAAAAATATAAGATTTTCACAGAATATTAATGTATGCTATTGTTTAAATATTTATGTTTGTATTTTATATAATTTTCTTTTTGTTTTTATTTTTGCTCTTTATATTTTTGTTTTCGCAAACTTCAATAGAATTTAGACTTAAACTTTTTATTACCAACTTTCTTGTTTCAAAGATATTTAATTTATGCATATTTATGATACTTGTGCACATACAGTGAGTAAAAGAAATTGTGGGGCTTATTTGTTAAAACAAGTTCCACTTTTATTGAATTAATATGAAAATAAATTAGTAAAATATCTTAATGGTTAGAATGAATATATTCTTAATTCATGCAAATACAGCTCATCGTGCTCTGGACACATAAGAAATATGTCTACACATAATTTTTACGATTAAAATAAAGTAAGAAAGGAAAAATTTAAACAAATGAAAACGATTCCTGATGTATTTCGCCACAAAAATGCTAATCTTTTATTTTTTAATTTCAGTTGCTAAATTTCCTATTCTATGATTTGATGTTTGTGGATATTTACGAGTCAGTGTATATTTTTTTTACTCACTGTAAATACAGAGTACATCACATATGTTAAGCGGCAAGAAACCAACCTCAAGCTAAGAAAAGCTATATCAATTCAAGGTAAAATATGTATGAGCAAAAACAGCTGAACTCTATAGAATGTCAATGAATTGGGTGACAAAAGGTTAAAGTTAAATTTAAGGCTTGCATATTTAAATTTGTATATTTAAAGAAATTCAGGTATGAGTCAAAAAGACGTATCAAGTGTTATTACTTGAAATACAAATTAATGTAACACAAAAAAAATTTATTCCAGAAATATGCACAACAAATATGTTTATGATAAAATTAATCTTGAGTTGTTAGAGTACGAAAATTATAAATAAAACAAAGTTCAAGAAAGTAGTATAATATATAACTTTTAGAAAACTTGTTTTCTTTTTGCAGAAGACAGTTGGAATGACTTTATTTTATGACGCAAAAATTTACCAGTCTATTACCGATAATAGGTGTAATAAAGGCACAAAAGAAAAAGTTAATATAACAAATTGGAAAGATTTAAAAAACAAAACATCAAGTAATAGTGAGCAATTCTATTTCAATAAAAAAAGAGTTATAACACGTAAAATTGCAGCAAATCAAGTAGAGTGGAAAAACGTTGAAAATACATTTATTATAAATACATTTTTCGTTTTATTTAATACTAGTGTATCCAGCGGTCGACTCAATCGACCGCATTCTAGAAATTAATATTTAACATTTACATAAACACATACGATAAAACAAACAAACAAAAAACGTTCTAAATAAACATCTTAAAGCTCTGTCTCATTTCTATGCAAAAGCAAATTGGACAAACAAACATGCACACTTTGTTTATTTTTCAGGTTGAAACTGATACATACATGTGTAATAAGTGTGTAGGTGTTAGTAGCAACTTTTAACGCTTACAGCTCCTAAAATACTGATCCGATTTAAATAAAATTAATATTGTGTACATCTGTGTAAAAATCCGTTTAAAAACATATAAATTTTCCCAAATCAGTTCACTGTTACGGCACTAAAAGGGATCTCAAAAAAACGTGTTTGCCTATGGATAATATAGATATACTTATGGTAACTGGCAACGATAATTTTGCTATCATTGGAAAAAATAAAAAACAGCTCAACTGTATACAACCGAATACGTGTGTGTGTTGTATGATTCAAATAATCTTAGCTAACTTTAAAAACTTCGATGTTGTCATAAAAAGTTAAAAAAAAATCAATGCATAGAATAAAAAAGGCATATACAAAAAAATCGAATACCCTTTTTTTTATTTCAAAATTTTCGAGGAAATATTTCAAGGAAAACAAAAATAATTGCTTGATTATTGAGTTCTTGTTACAACTTTCATATTGTTTAATTTTTTCATTTGTTTTAATGAAAGTTTATTACAATTTCTCCAGTTGATCTAAGAAATATTTGGGTAAAGTTCCCTAATGATCTGCATTAGCAACAGTAAAATGCGCATAGGAAGAAGCTATACCCCTCAACAATCAATTTCGATTTCTTTTCAATTGAACTATTAATATTTTACTAAATATGTAAAATATTAATTTTGGGAAAATAGAGCGATTAAAAATTTAAAATACTAATATTTTAGCAATTCGATATATTCGTTATTTTATTAAGAGAGTACTTTTTATTTTAAGCGAAACCGTGCTTTATGATACGTTTAGTGCAAAAACGTGTGATTATCCATTAGTGTTTGAATACAAAACGCTTTTCCATTTTAGAACATTTTCTCCTATAATGTCCGTATTTAGATATTTTTTTTAATTCATTAAGTTAAAAAGATGTTTTTTCTTAAAAAAAAGTATATAAGCATGCAAGTTCTTAAACGTTTTTTACGATTTCCCAACCATTTCAATTTTATCTCTTACAACGTTACACCAAGTGCTACATTATTTCCAAAAGTATATTTTTGTATAAAAAAATACCAAGAGCATTAGTTAAATTTTTTTTGTATACTCTGTAGCTAGATTTATTGAAAACATTTCTAAATATAAATAGTAAAAGTTATATTTTTTGTGTGTTGAAATTAAATGCGGCGAATATCTCGAATAATAAAAATGTGAAAATGAGTGGGATATTGGAAGTTGCACTGATGTGTAATTCTGCAGTAGTACTTTCTAGTACTTGTTCAGCTGCATTATCAACATTTTCATTAACTCTGTCATTAACAAAGGACACAGCATCTCCTGATATGTTATCACTTGCACCATTTCCATTTGAATTTTATTAAAATTTCAAACGATGCCGAAGCCAGTAATTGCAATTAAAAATTGAATTAAGTTAAAAATAACTGCCTGTCGCACAAAATAAAAAAAAATTGTTACAACTACATATGAAAAAAAAAAACAAAACTAAGATACAAAATGACACTGCAATGCAGAATATTTGTTTTTCCACTTAAAAGAAAACATTGTCTTATATGGCACCTTTAATAAAAACAGAATGCTGGTGAAGACAGAATGACAATTAAATAGATTTAAGGATCATTTATCAAATGAAAGACATCTTTATGCAGGGCATTCTAAATGCAGCCACATATTCGTGATATACTTTAAGTCTAGCAATACTCAAAAATATTGCAGGCACATTAAAAGCTTTTAAATTTATTTGCAAAACTTAGGATAATATTACACTCTCCAGAATAGAATAATTCAAGTGGAATATAAAATATATTTGTATAATAATTTTTCACAAAATAATGATCGTTATGATGCATAATTTTTAGAATTGAATGCTCGAGTTGCATTAGCTGCGATATACATATCCATAATTTTTAGACCTAAATTACAGGAACTTCATTATTTAATATAAACAAAGATTATATGGTGGTTAATATGGTATTTAGTAGAATAGATGTGAAATAAGATATTATAGAAGTTTGAATAAATTTATGTAAAGATTTGGCGACAAATAGGTTAATGAATTTGTCAACGTATGCATGATAAATATAGAAATTGCTGTCTTTGCAATCTATAACAATCAATTGTCAATTAAAAATTAATTGTTTTTAATTCTGTCCATTTGCTGAAGACAATTACTTCGATTGGACAATCCCAATGAAATTTGGCGTTGGCTCACAAATTTTTTGCACTTAATTAAGAGAAGAATAACTAATCTTTAGAATTTAAAATGTATTTCCATTCATTCATTCATTTTCATTCTTTCTATTAGATAACAAATTATCTGAAAATTAACTAGTTTGTACGAGTATACGTAACGTACAATTATACAAAACTCCATGTGAACTGCACTCTGCGGTTCAGTACGTATTTCAGCAGGATGGTAAAGAACTTAGTTTTCCGCAAGCATTGCTAATTCTCTATGACTATTGATTACATGGCCCTGCAATCAAAGAACTGGAAATGAAAATGTAAACATAGCTTAAGCACAACTGCACCACTTGCCGCACAGAGCTCAAAATGGAACCCCCTGTTCATGCAATTTGACATCATTCAATTTGCTTTTTTCTTGGAAAATATTTATTCACATATCTGTGATAATAAATCAGAAACTATAAAGTTCTTAAAGCTCAAAAAAATTGTCTATTTACCAAGAGTGAGTGCGCTAATCGCAGCTGTCACAGCCAGCGTTCTCAGTTTTGGGGTTATGTCTCCAAATAGGGGACTTTCTTTAAGGATTAGGCATACAAATTTTGGGAAAATTCGCTGGGGTTTTTTTTTGGGGAAAAGCCCTTTTTCGATGGGGATTTTTGGAGATAATATATTATAATAAAACTTCTTATTTAGTTTTCTTTTTTATATTCGAATTCATATATCGACAAATCATATTTTCTATATGATAGTGATATAACTGGAAAAATCCTAATATATAAAAATTTATGTATTACAAGTCTGAGACTTTGTGTTGTTAATGGTTGTGCAAGTGAATTATGTACCCAAAAGTAACGCTTGTGTTGAAGAAGTCTTCTACAATGAAAACAACAAAAACCAAAATTCGCAACAGAATGCAGTATGAGTTATTAGAAGCACTTCTTAGAATAAATACACACTTCATTCTGTTTGTTGTGCCGACTTTATTCCATCTTCTCAAAGTCTAACACTTTTTAACACAAGCTATATAAGCAATAAAATTGCATTGGCAGATGATTGAAAAGATTTTGATTTTGAAGTTTATGAAATGATAAACATAGATACATATCTATTTAGATATTTAGAGCTCAAAGAACAAACTACTTTTAATAATATTACATAAATGGATTTAATTATATTTCCTTTCACATAATATTATTTCATTTTTAAGGATATGTAGGATGAGATTATTATCATTATTTCGACCTCTTTAATAGTATTTTTAGTAAGAATTCAAAAGCTTACGTTCCAAATTATAAATTAACAAATAACAAAATATTCAACGTTTTGCAAATTTTCTTAAGAAAAAAAATTTGTATTGTTACAGAATTTTTTACAAATAAGTGTTAAATATTCCATTGTGACTGCGACATATAGAATTTAATAAAGCTTTCTATTATAAATTGAGCCTGAAGCTTTAAAATTCTTATTACAGATCTGTGGGGATTTTCTTGAATAAGAAATTAGTTATTTTGGGGAATTTGGGGAATGAAAAATCGCAAATTGGGGAAAAGATATGAAATAAAACTGGGAACCCTGGTCACAGCCCGCAATTCAATTCAAACATTAATGACACCAAGTTATCTTTTAAACAATACCAGGTTCTTGTCTATGAAACACCATTCTATGCTTATTTGATTGAAAAATAACATCCGATTTTTATAGTAAAGGGTGTCTGAAAATTAACGCAAGATTTGAATTAAATAGAAAACAAAGTTTTTAGTTTTTTTCATCATTTTAAAATGAAATCACGTTGTTCTGCTGAGTAAAGGCCTCTTTAGCCGACCGTAAATCAACAATCGTACTTGAAATAGCAATGAAATGTAACTTGGCCATAAAGACCAACCTGTAGAAAACAGTATTTCGTTACGATTTTACGTGAAAAATGTTGACAGTGATAGAATGCATGTATGTTGAATATGAATGCGGCACACTTGCCGTTTTTTTTGTATTTTTTTCTTTTGATATTTGAACCATTTTAGCTGTTAAATTTGTATAAATTCATGGTATATTGAATAAATTTAATTTTATTAATCATCAATCGTATGTACTTATTTGTTTGTGGAATTTATGTGTCAATATTGAAAATATATAAGTATATATGTATGTACGTATGTGCATACATACAAACAAGGGTACAGAAAAAGATTTTTAGATTAAAATAATACCAAAAACAAGGGTGCGAAAAATTATTTTCAGATAATATGTATCGTATTCATAAAAAATAATTTGTATTTGAAATGTATATTAAAATATTTTCTTCCATAAAAGTTTTCTTTAAAATACATCTCAAACCTAAACTATATTTATATGAATACGGCCGTATAATACCAACAACAATAAAAATAAAAAAAAGCTTAAATTTAATCTAATATATATAAAATAATCTTTTGTTAATATTTAAATAGTTTACGTACTTTTTGCACCCAATTAAAAATACTTTGGACACATTGAACTATAAATGATTTTTATTTTTTTATGTGTCAAAAACACGACACAATTTTAAGTATTCTATAAGTACACAAACATTTACATTTACGATACAATTACATTTATGAAACTTTTACGATTTCTACGGTCGGCTAAAGAGGCCTGAATGCTTCAATTTTTCAATCTCTAAACTGTCAGCTATCAAATATTTTTGTTTATGCTTACTAACAATTTACTGCACAAATGACAGAAAATTAAAATCTTGCGATATTTTTTGGACACCCTTTACTAGCACATACACTGTGCTACAAAATCAAGCTACAAAAAATGGATTCCGAAATTATTTTACAGCAATTAATTGAGTTTAACTGTTCCTTTGTTCCTCTAAATGTTGACTCATGTTCAGTTCTTTCTGAATTGAAAACGCTATAAAGTTAAGCCTGATATCAATTAAATTGGATGAAAATTTAACTATAATGAGCTCGAAATGAAAATCACTCTAAATCATAAAACTTTTGGTCACATAAATAGATAAAAAATAAATAAATAAATAAGTAAATAAATAAATAAATAAATAAATAAATAAATAAATAAATAAATAAATAAATAAATAAGTAAATAAATAAATAAATAAATAAATAAATAAATAAATAAATAAATAAATAAATAAATAATTAAATAAATAAATAAATAAATAAATAAATAAATAAATAAATAAATAAATAAATAAATAAATAAATAAATAAATAAATAAATAAATAAATAAATAAATAAATAAATAAATAAATAAATAAATAAATAAATAAATAAATAAATAAATAAATAAATAAATAAATAAATAAATAAATAAATAAATAAATAAATAAATAAATAAATAAATAAATAAATAAATAAATAAATAAATAAATAAATAAATAAATAAATAAATAAATAAATAAATAAATAAATAAATAAATAAATAAATAAATAAATAAATAAATAAATAAATAAATAAATAAATAAATAAATAAATAAATAAATAAATAAATAAATAAATAAATAAATAAATAAATAAATAAATAAATAAATAAATAAGTAAATAAATAAATAAATAAACAAATAAATAAATAGAGGAAAGCACATGAAGGGTGATATTTGTGATATTTGAATAATTAGTGTTTATTATTAATGGATTTCGAAAAAAAACCCCGCTATTTCAAAGTTTTCTTAGAAGCTAGTCGACCGCGTACGAAAGAAAGCATAGATGATGAGATGTCGATAGTAGGGGAGCGCATTCTTTTAATTACCTGAATAACGGTGCTCTGTGGGAAGTCGTGTATCGTTAGAACAATGTTATGTGTATTAGTGACTCCAAGAAACTCCTCTTCAATACCCTATTTTGCGGGATAGTTTTAAGATAGAAAAACTTTAAGTTAAAAGTTTTTCAGATTTTGAGTTTTGAAAAAAATATTGCCTGAGATTGTAATTCCGGGGCGATATCTTTAAGTTTGATTAAAAATGTATAAAAAAGTTCTTGGAATTTTTGCAATAATTTTTAAAAAAAGTCAGTTGTCACTATGTGCTATTTTTACAGTCTTGCTTTATTTAATATTATATTTAGTTGAAATACACAAAAAGTTAGTTTCAAGGCGTCTTAACTGAACAAGAAGTAACTTAACATCAAATAATTGTTTATTAATTAAAAAAAAAGACTTTTTCAAAAATAGCGATCTTTGTTATATTGTGTAGTGTGCAAATGTAGGCTCGTTGTTCAAGCCGCAAAAATTGCATACCGAAAACGTTTAAATGTATGAAATTTGGCAGCTTGTTGATCATCGCATTAAATAAGTTCAGAAGACCTAAAAAAATGTGTGTTTATAAATTTAATAAAAACTTTCAGTCAAAATTTGGAATGAAAAACATTAACTGAAATAAAAATTAATATATGATCTTTAATTTGCTACAGTACTCAGCTATTTTAAATGACAATCAAAATTGCATTAAATGCAATTCCAATAATCTTTAATTTTTAGTTTTATTTTAAGTGATTTAAAATTTCTTTTTGTGATAACTTGCATACCATTTTAAAAAATGTTCGTGATATTTCAAATTCGCTCTGTTTTCAAGATTTTGTTGCTCAAAAATAATGTTTCTCACGATTGAACAGTTTTCTTTCACTGAATTTCTTTGTTTTTCGTGTTTTTTTTTTAAATAAATAAATAAATGAAAATTTATCTGCACGAAGCAAACTTACAACAAAATTTTTCCCACAATCTTATAACAAGTTGTTGGTATAAGAATACAGATAATTCCGTGTAAAAAATCGCATTTTTCTGAAGCCTTACAGCAACAATATTTTGTCAATAGTTTCATAAATTCTACAAGAGTTAAATAATTTTTGCTCTTAATATTTTTTCATATTAAAATTTATAAATGTACATATTTATTTTCCTTTTTCACATTTTGGCATAATAAATTTAATTACTTAAGTTTTTATCTGCTCTTTCTCTTTCTTCTGCCATTCATTTCCTGTAGTCACTTGCAGCAGCAAACACATCACATTTCCACATGGTTTTTAATAAATTAACAATTTATAAGCATTTGATTCATTTTTGCATTTTCATTTTTCATTTAATTTTCATGTACCACAATATTTACGCCATTTAACATGTGCTGTGTTCTTTTTCGAGATTTTATTTTTTTATAAAATTTTTTTCTCATAATTTTTGCATATTTTCCATTAATCTTTTTTTTTTGCTTGTTTTTATTTCATATATCTTTTTTTCTTTAAAAGCATTTTAAAAACAGCAACAACAAATAAATACACAAACCGACACTCACACTCGATTAAAATGCATACAGGAGATAAAAATAATCGTAAAATCCCGGAGTCGTTGCGAAAAATACGTCCAAATACGCGTAGTCCGTTCGGCAAACTGATGTTAAATTCTAAATGTTTATCAAATCTAAGTGAACTCCTAACTTGCCAGCGATACATGAAAAATTCGACACTGTGATTGCTGTTGTTGCTTTTGCCACTTTGCCACTTTGCCTGCTTCGTTTTTATTGTATTTTATCATTTGTTTTTATGTTTAATCTTCATTTCATTATTCTGCTTTATGTTCAATTTTCTCGTTACTTTCTTTTGTACGACTTTTTGCATTTTCCTGGCAAGCTGTGTTTTTAATCTTGAACCAAACATGCATGTGTGTGCGTGTAAATATGTTTTACCATGTATACAACTGCTCTGTTTAGCATGACATTGAGAGCAGAAACAGCTTCCTGTTAAGTAATCTCCCGGTTTTCTACATTTTACTTCGACAACAAAATAAAATCAAAAATTCTCTTGGGACTTTAAACAGTCAAACATCAATGTTGTTCATGTTGTGTCTCTATTCCCTTATGTATTGAGTATGTGTGAGTGTGTGTGTGTGTGTGTTGGTTGCTTGTTCCTTCACATTTGCTTTGGTTTTTGTTTTACTAAGCTTTTTGTTCATTCGAAAGCTTTCGCATATTTTTTGCGAGCACATGGAAGCTCATTCCCGATTCTCTTTTGTTAGAATTGAAAGAGAAGTTAAAACACTAAAGAAAAACTCTACATAACGATATAATTATATAATTATGTTGAAGATAAATTGCGGCGAATTTGATTTTGCTCATTAAGTATTCACATCGGGATATTTGTCAAAAGTAACGTAATTTTTGAATTCGAAAACACATACAATATTAACCTTTAACCGTTTTTTAGCAAATAATTTGGATTAATATTAAATTATTATTTCCGTACTAAAGGTAGGATCACGCAAATATACCAATCAGATCCAATTTTTTTTTGTGCTGAATTGGTGCACAATAATAATATTGTCCCAATCAAATATAGTGCAGTCACAGATTACCCCATTTTATAAAAATTTGATTGCCGGAGATTGGCGAAGAATGAATTTGTGGCAATAATTGCCGCAGCCCAGTCATACGATTGTTCTAACTTGCGGCAACACCAACAAACAGCTGTTATGGGAGTTTTTAGTTTGTTTTGTTTTGCGTGCATCATATCTTTTAATTGGCCTCTAAATTATTATTAATCGTTCACTGCTTACTATAGTAAAATAAATACAATTTACGTGATGTATTTTGCACTTAAGTGTTAACGCTTCAAAAAAGTTTAAATTTATGGTACACAAAACAATTGGACAAACACGAAAAATTTAACTAATTAAATAAATTGCCGCGGATCGTCTACTTTGATTGTCGCACGAGAACACAATAAATATTGGTACATTTTTAACATTTATATCAGCACAATATTGTTTTCGATTGCCGTAGGGCAAAATAAGTTGTGAAATCACTCGATCGGCGTACAAAATACATCGATAATTGGTGCTTTGGGGCAATCGTGTGATTCTACCTTAAGAATTCTTGTGCATTTCTTTATATTGAAGCGAATTCGATATATAAGAAGGTTATCAATTCGTTTTTATTTTGTTGTTTACGTTTGTTTTTTCGGAACTTTGCCAACTATGAACCGATTTAATTTTTTGTTTGTTTTATTCATAGTAATTACTTCAGCATTGATGCTGTTGATGAACCTTTTTTATTTTGAATGAAAATGGCCGCCTGTCTGATTGGCGGTCTGTGCCATTCTTTGAAAGTTTGCGGTTTTTACAAGAATTATGTTGTAAAAACATTTAAAAAAATAAAAATTGCTTTTCCCTTATGTAGAGCTTAACTAATGTAGGGTATTTTGATGTTGGCCTCCATAAAATGGTAAGAAACAGACTACCCCGGAATGATACCAATAAAGTTCCATTCTAAAACTGTCTTATACCCCTTTCTGCAAAGATCGGACAGGCACTCGTGGTATGACACACAATCGAGCATGAGCAGTAAAATTTGCCATGTGCAACCAAATTTTCAGTTATGACAAACAATTATGCAAAACTTTTTTGTTTTAAAAAGATATCACATAACAGCAAACGCCAATCAGAAACCACAATAAGATCACCTTATACGTGCAAAACAATTTGAATATAAATTGAAATCTTCCGATGAAGCAAAACCACCGAACTTATGATACGCTTCAAATTATCAGCTGTGACATCGGATCAGCAGCGACTTTTCTCTTTCTTTTTATTTTAAGTGTAACGATCAACGTTATTACGGAGTTTCGAAAATAATCACCAAATAGCAGGTCAGAATATGATAATTCTCCAAATTATGTCTTATATTTACAATAAAAAACTCAGTTTTATTAATTTTTATTAAATTTATTCTGAGAAGAAATTATTTTCATCAATATGCTTCAGTGTTATCAGTGTTTTTCTATATTGTTTATACCAGAGTACCAAATAATATGATAAATATCACTCATATTCATGAATACGAAATTTTAATTATTGTTTTGTTTGGTTCTATTCGTTTTGGAATAGACAAAAAATAGTTTGTTGTATTAATTCTTGTACATAAAATAATGTTTTTGTATTTTATTCAAAAAGGAATAGGAATATCAAATTTTATTTTGTAGTAGAATTCAAAAATGAACAGCAAGGAATTTGTAATCTGAATGTTCATGTACATGTGTGTATTTGTTTTTTATAAGCTGCACATAGCTGCATGTTGAATATTAGATATTCATTTTCGAATGCGAGTATAACACAAAATATTTTACAAGTTCATACATGACAAGTTAGCATGAATACTCATATTTGTGTATTCATACATGAATTCTTCTGACAGAGGGACAATTTATTAATTTTCTATTTAAATTGCTTAAAAGAAAAACCAATTTTTATTAGTTATTTATTTTTATAATTGAATATATTTATTATATGTTATTTTTTCTATACTCACAACATAAATTAAAGCAGATGAAATTATAAATATGAAATTTATTTAGGATAAATTAGCTTAAGGATTTTATGTTATTGTTTTATTCAATTTATTCATTCGCTCATTTAGATTTTGAGCGATTTCCGCTCATTTAATAAACTAATTCTAAAATACATTCTACATCTAAAGAAAATCTTTTTCACGTCTTCACTTGCTTCAATTTCTATCGCTTTTAACAAATGCTTTGGCAAACATCCGCTTGTAAGTAGCAAACTGTCGCCATTTTTCTTTGTCCTGCAACTTTAAGACAATTAATTTTAATTGTTTTTTAATAATTTTAAATATTTTAATATTATGTGTAAATTTAAAATAAAATATTATACAAAATTCGTAGTTTATTTCATCATTGATATTATATTTTTGTGAATGTGAAACCATAATTTGTGTTGGTAATATTATTTTGAAGACATATAAAGTTAAGACTGAGTCACGGAAAGAAATGTAGTTTTCTGTCTAAACAATAATCATGATGGTCTTAAGTTTTTCCTTGTGGATCAGTGTGTAAACATAAATAAATTTGTGTTAAAATTAATGAAGTTTTACCCCAAAAATGTGAAATTATAAAATCAAAATTGATATGCTTAAAAGTTCACATGTTTAAAATTGTCAAACTTTAAAAAAAAAATTTTAAAAAACAAAACTATAATATTAAAATGAAATACATAAAATCACAAAAAAATGGATGATCCTGAATCGGAAATTATTAATTTTATATTTATAATTTCATATCAAACAATAGCAATCAAATTAATATGTAATTAATTGTTGATTTATAAGAATGTGACCTAAATACGAATTTATAATTATAGTATGTATCTCAATGTTGAAGTAAAGAAAAACAAATGAAATCAAAAGATTTTCGGTAAATTTTTCACTTTTGCGGCTAACTGAGCGCTACCTAAAAGGTATTAAGAATCATTTTTAGGAAGTTCATATGTTCTAAAAAGTTATTTATTGAGATCATAGGTACATTTTTGTGGTTGATTGTTTTCTTGAATTTTTAACGGATTGCTACGTATGGACCTAAACAGGGAAAAAAGGAAAAAAATCTAATTTTTTTTTAATTTTTTTTGCAATTTTCGTCTTGAAGATGAAGATTTTTTGTTTTTATGACATGGTCTACAACTTTGCCTCAGAGAGTAAATTAAAATTCCGAGCGACACCGAGACCCCAAATCTTTTGGGGCCCATAAAAAAAACTGCATGACGTTGGGCAGAACTGGGAGATACGAGACTTATTTTTGGTCTTTTATCACGTAGTGGTATCCGCATATGGTTATTTTTACATGACTTAAAAATTACACCCAGTGTAATCATGCGCATTTTCACTAGCACTTCAATTTATAAGATATTAATCTTGTTGTCCTTGTCTCACTAAAGAAATATGTAAAAACAAATAAAAAAAATATATAAAAATTAAAATAGAAAATTCAAATCTTAAAAAAAATTAAATCGCAAACTAAAGCTGGATTCACCCATAAAATTTTTGTCCGGACAAATTTTTTTTCATATGTAGTTTAAGGTCTCTCTTCTTGAGAGAGAGAAATGATTTTTTGCGGACAACTCTCAACTTGAATTGGTTTAATTATAATTTTTGTCCGGACAAAATTGATCTGAGTTGCCTTATTACAGTGTTGCAACAGCGGTTTTACAACAGCTATTACATTTCTTAGATTTTTTCTGTAAATGTGTTGACAATAATTTCTCTTCATTTGGTTCATTAGCTATTAACAAAAGCACTGGGGTCTAATTACCGCTTTCGATATCGAATGAACTATCGAGCAAAAATAAAACTCGATACCTATCGAGTTGCCTCATGATGGCGGCATTCGATGGCAATCGAATCGAGTTTTCATACTAATTTTAAAAGATTTTATTAAATTTGTAACAGAGTGGCAATAAACATTTTATGAAATGTAAACTAAATAAAATAAGTGTAAGTAAGAAATAGAATTTTTTATTTTAAATAAAAGTTTGTATTTTTTAGAAAATGGATCAACAAATATTGATACTTTCGTATTTATCTTCGCCGGAATCAGAAGATGAATCTACTTTGGTGCGTATTAGGAAACAAATGCGGGATAGTGCAATTAAACAATTTTTTATTTTGGAGCCGAAATATTTTCCCCAAACTTGTATCATAAAATTAAGATTAATTAATTAATTATACATTTAGATTGATAAAAATGAATTAATTTATGTATGTGTAAATGAATATTAAAGATTTTTAGAATAAAGTAATAATTCCTTTTTAAAGGACGATGTGTGGCGATGTTTCAAGATGTGACGGCAATCTGTTCCAAACACTAATTGTGAAGTTAAAGAATTGTCCCGAAGAGATAAAATTTAAAAAACTATATTTAATTTATCTTTTCAATAAACATCATACTATTGATGAATAATCATAATATCACAAGATATATTGCAAAATAAAAATAGCAATGAAAAATAAAAATGAACAGTAAGCAGGCCGACGAATAGACATATTTTACACCGTTTCATAATAATAACGAGGCGCTATTGTTCTACCTAAAAAAATTACACTGAACAATATTTCCTCTGAACTTGTATTTTTCTGGAGTGTTTCAAAACTTTATTTTTGAAAATGATGTCTTTTTAAGAACAACTCCAAAATTTTCAGTACTTCTCATTAATATTTCTGAGTCGACATCTAAACTTTTCGCCAACTAGAAGAGTGATTTGTCACTTAAATGAACCTGCTTCATTGTTGTCAAATTTTAAAAATTAATTTTACCATAAAAATGTGTATGATTTAAAAATACTTTAAAGTTACATTTAAGAGCTTAATGCAAAATGTAAAAATATATGTAAAATTATATTGAAAAATTTATGAAAAGTCTCAAAGCAAATATTCTGAATAAAAGTAAACAAGACCACTACGAATGAATATAAGCCCTTTGAAAACCATTTAACATTAAAACATTATTTTGATAAATTTTTTTTACATGTTCAAACAAATGCTTAACTTTTATTTGTATGTAACGTTAATGTTTCATGATAAAAATGTATTTATTTCGTTTAACATTTTGTTGCACTGGATCTGTTGAATGTTTTTTTTTTCAGTCTTATTAATAAATTTTTATTGATGTTTTAAATTCATTCAGCCCAACAAACGATTTAACTAGCAGTCGCTTTAATGCATTCACATTTCATTAAAGTGTAACAAAATATAACAAGTTGATACGAGAGAATATTTTTAAAAACTTAAAAAGCAATATGTTTATATTGGCACTTTAATAGAAAATCTATTTTCCGATTGATGAAAAAAATAAAATTTTTAAAAGAAACTCAAGTGTGGGAGTCTTAGGTGTGAAATGATAAAATGAATCGTTTTGTATTTATTAATGACAATTTATTTATTTTACTTATTTTAGTGAAATGAATTTTTTCACTTCAATTACCTGCGTTGTATTTGTTAAATGGTTTGTGGTTTTTCATTTGATTATTTAAAACTGGTGGCATTTATTAGTGTTCTGTGCACTGTTTGTGGTTATTAGAAACAAATGTGTGTAATTATCATTATTATTAATTACATTTAGCAGCAAAAGTAAGTGTATAGAAAATTAGCGCGGGCATAATGCCATCCACAAGCTGAAGAGGGCTGCAACATATTGAATATGTAAATACGATTTTCCCACTAATTAGTAAAGTATATAAGCTAAAGTTTTCTGTAGGGTAAAACAATAGATGGTATCAGCTTTTATCGTAGATAAAAAAAACAAAGCAAGAGTATTATGAACTTATGCACATTGTCTTTGAAGATTAGTTGCAATAAATATATGAACAACGTAATCTAATGTACTCACAGTTATATTTTATGTATTACAATTACTTTTAATAAACATTTTATGTTCCGAATATGAATGTATGTATGATTTCTTATAAGAAATAACCCTCCAAAAAAAAAGATCATTAAAGGACAAGTAAAGTCAAATAGCGAAATAAAGACTTAAAAAAAGATATAACATTAAAATCTCATAAATTTCATTACAACAAGATTATGTGGCATACCGCATAACAATAAAAGTTAAAATGACAAGAAGCAACAAACAGGATAAAGAACAAACGAAAAACAGAACCAAATGACCGCAAGAAAGTATGCAACAACCGCTAAATTGTTGTCGCTTGTGGTTGTTAAAAGTTTGTGCAGTAAAAATACAACGACTGGCAATATTTTTAGAATAACTTTTCATTTTAATGAGTGTCAGTAAAAAAACAGAATATTAAAGATGATTTTTGTGATAATTACCTCCAATAATTTAATTGCATAGAGTGTTCATAGAATATTAAAATACAAAGAAAGCAACATGTTTTAAGTGACCATAATCTAAGAGCAACATGTCACGATAGTGTTATATGTTTGTAATTAAATCATATTATCTATTAATCTCTAACAAAGTTTAAAAGATAAGTATTTAATAATTAAATAAATGACACATAAAATAATTATTTGATTAATGAAATCTAAAGAGCACTACGATATGTTAAAAATTCATAAGAAACTGCTAATGACTTCGTAATTGATTTTTATTGCTCCCTTTTGCCCTTTTGAGTTTTATCTTCCATAAAAGAAAACAATCCCACAACGACATTTTACAGCAATTAAATAAGCGCATTTAATATGAATTCTTTTCGGAGAGAAATTAAAACTGAACAAGTGTACAGCTGTTAATAGATCTTGGGGTCTCTAACACTAATTAAAAGCAGGAATATAAAAAACGCCTCCAACAATCGCAAATTCACACCAAATAAACCAATTTGATAAAAAAGAAAACAAAGAATTTTTTTAAATAATTTTTTTTTAAAAAACTCCAGTAAAAAAATTGAAATATTATTTGAAAAACATTCTTTGAAAACTATAAAAAAAATCTTGGCCAGCTCTTAATTACTTAATCATAAATCTAACAAAAACACATGTTACAATTTTGATCATAAATTTTTTTCTAACAAGAGAAAAAATATACAATTATTCTCTTCAAATGAAAATCTCACTACGAATAATAATAAAATTTTTCGTATATATTTTCAGTTTATTGACTAAACAATTCATTAAGACTCATTTATCACGGAAAATAAACAGAAAAGAAACACATCAGACATCATTAATAAACACATCAGGCAAATACAAAAATAAATATTAAAATCAAAGTTTTTTTTTCTTTATATTTCATCGATACAGGCATTCAATTTGGTCACTGGCATCCATGGCTTCTTCACTCATTTCTGATTTGACCTCAAATAGAACATGACAGCAAGAATAAGTGGGTTTCTATTACTTCATTAAAAAAATATATTAATTTAAGTGCTTTTTTCGTAGTTCAATAGAATTTGCGATCATAATTTTTGTTTTTTGTGTCTTAAAAGAATTCATATGATTGACATGAATGCATTAATCTTGCGTACTGGTCACATAAATATAATAATTTATTTGTTTTATAATGAACACAAATGCATATATTAATTGCCATAGAAACATGAGTTAAAGCAAAGAAATGATACATTAACGATAGATCTTTTAATCTCAATAATACTACAAAATTATTGTTAAACAAAATATTTTCAAATGCTAAAATAAATTATGGTTGTGTAGGGTGCACTCAATTTTAATAGTTTGATTCTCAGAAATCAACAAAAAATTAATACACGTTCTATTTTGACGCGGTACTGCTTTGATGCTCTGAAGTTCCTTTTAGAAGACGCTTATTGCGTGGCGACCTCAATAGCATTTCATATGTTTTAATTGTCTGCCGGTCTGCCGCTCATTGCGTGGCCACGGCCGAAGGTTTGTAAGTTTTTTAGTCAGAAAGAAGTACAAATAGCAAAGTCAAAATAGCATGAAGAAATGAATCTTGTAAGTGAATCAATTAAAATTTACGCCAGCAGAGCACAGCAACGATGCTTCCAGAGGATACCACAATATCCATCATCATCGTTCATATGCATTTCATGTGTTTTATTCTTTATTTATACCAATACGAGACTTATTATGATTCCAATTATTTTGAAAAGACAAAATTTACCATCAATAATTTAAATTATATATTTTTTTACTAAATATCTTGCAAGCAGAGGAGAAAGAAGAGATTATTTTTGTCTATAATCCAAAGTAATATTTATAATACATAGTCCCGTCACGTATATCACATGAGAGAAGACCGCTTCTCCTAAAAACTCAAGACTTAACAAGTCGAACCTGACGTGTGTGAACCGGGTCTAAGATCCTGAACTTGTGCTCTGGAAGTAGTGCGAATTCGAAAAATGTAATAGTTTGTATATAATATTGAAACTTCAAACTCAACTTTCCACAGAAAAAGTTTTTGGAGATAGGTGAAGATAACTTCGGGACGACGATTAGGCTAGAGTTCGTATTTGTATAGAAAGACTAGACTACGATATAGTTTCTAAGCAAAACATCATGTTTTCAGATAATGGCAAACCATATCATTAATTTATTTAAGTAGTGTATTTTTTTTAGAAATTCGGGGTAAATAAATATCTACTTTCACACAACAAACCATTCATGTTCCCTGAAAGAAATTTATTTTTCAAAATTATCGGTAATTTTATCAAATTAAACAAATCAAATAAATAGCTCAACTTAAGCTAGTTTAATTTTTTATTGCTGCTTTAAAATTGTTGAACAATAATTTCTCAATTTTCAAGTAAAATAAATTTCAACTTAAATCAACTGCTTTGGTCTGTAAGTTTGCTTCAGAAGTCAAACCTCCTGCACAGCAATCTCATTCACAAATGCTAAAAAAGAAAGAAAATTCTTTCATTATTTCATCAGTGGCTTATAGTTTTCTATGTATGTGTCCTTTACAACTGCTTTGATTTCCAAATACTCAATTCAATGAATGGTGTGTCATATGAATTTCATTTCTGTGGGTAGTTGGCATTATAATGACTTAAACATTTAATCCTAATTGACTTGATTATAATAAAATCATGTTACAATAGATTGTGACACAAATGTCTCTTTGATGGTGACTAAAAGAGCTCACATTTACAGATTTTATTATAAAAAAATCTGGTCTTTTATTCAGTGATACTCTGTATAACGCCAAGTTACTCAATCAGCCATTATTTCCAGTTTTATAAAAAAAAATTAATAACCATAATAATCAGACGTATTTGTGAATATTATTCTTATTTGTCTAATGGTTTTGAAAAACTGAATGAATTCACTAAATGCTATGAAAAAACCACGATGGTTTTATAAAGAAAATACTGAATATACAAAAAATAAAATAAATAGTTATTCAAAGAACTACATAATATTTATTTAACACAAAAAAGAAAAGCTATCTGAAAGAAAAAACGAAATACACAAGCTAAAGGACATTAAAGGAAATGAGACAACTGACCGTAAATTAATACTGTAAATCACAGAGAAGTTTTATAAAAATCTATACACAAATCAGGTTACAGTAAAAAAAAATCTGAATTCACCATCACTCAATAAGAGAGCACTTATTAAAGTTGGATCTGAGAATCTACAAGAAATCATCACCGAAGAATTAAAAGCCTGCATTAAAGATATGAAAAACAGAATTAGTAGAGGACAAAGTAACGAGTAGGCTGTTAAAAATAAATTGTGATATGACAATAAAAATAATTTCTAAAATATCCCTGATGATGGTCAGCAAAGTTGAGCGAAATATCGGAAAGGAAAACTAAATAAATCTACAAAAATTTATATAATACATACGTGTGTTTTAATTAATTTTAGTTCACCTTAAGCCGACACAAAATTACCCTACACACGATATGAAAAACCATAAACCCTGCTGAGAAGATAAAATTGTTAGTGCATCTTCAAAGATTGATGGATATTGACTCATACAATAAACAGTTTTATTGTTTAATCTGTGCATTGACAATGGAATAATCCCATCCAAATAGCATAATGCAGTTGCAATTCTAATACATACGAAAGTGGATATAACTAATCTAGAGAATTATAAATAAAAATCCTTCCTATCTCACCTTTAAAAATTATTGACCAACATTTTAAAACGCCCTTTAGAAATTAAAATGGATTTCTGTCAACTTCGGGCACAAGCAGAACTTCGAAGTGCTTTGGTTCTAACGACCATATACAAACTTTAAGGGGACTTATCAAGAAAACTGTGGAATACAATAGACTCTTTGTGTTGATATTCATTGATTTAAAAAAAGCAGCATCGATTCAAGATTCTGCAGATCGTTTCACAAAAAAAATTTACATCGCAATGTAAATTTTTAAGACTAAATGTTGCGATTTGTAACTCTGACACGCTGCTGAAGTCAGGAAAGTAAAGAAAATTACACGCGCTTTTAATGTTTTTTTCGGTTTCAAGATGTTTATATGATTTTTTTGTGGCTAAGCGAATAAAGGTATTACATTGATTTTTTTTTCTGAAATATTTGTTCAAGAGCTATTTTTGGTATGTAAAAACGAAATTATCTTGAATATTATTATTGAAACATAAACGAATTGTTTAAAAATTAAAAAAAATTAAATTTATAAACTTTTTTGCAAAAAAAGAAAAAATAAAAATGGTTTTAAAATTGAAGGTAGCAAATGTGTAAATTATGTTTTATACCGCAATTAAATTTAGAATTTATTATTTTAGTTAGAAAAACATAAAAAAATCTGCCACTACATTTTTTATATCAAATTACACTTAAAACTATCAAAAAACTCAATCTTTCAATTCAAAAAACCCGTTTAATAATTTTTGGCCAGCTTTTTGGCTAAAATGTTCCTCTGTGCGGCCACTGTAAAAGTCATGTTACACATAAGTACTGAACAATTTAACATACAGAGGGGAGTTACACAGGGCGATTCTGTATCCCCTTAACTTTTTACTGCTGTACTGGAATATGCTTTTAAGACTCTTGGCTTTGACGAAAAAGGGTATTAGCATCGACGGCGAATATCTTAACCATCTACGGTTTGCTGACGATATAGTTTGATGATATCCGACAATCTACATGACGAACAACAGATGTTAATGCAACTTAAGCTAAAGACTAATAAGGTTGGTTTAAAAATCAACATTGAAAAATTAAAATTCATGAATACTCTTGTAATGGGTGGAGCAGAACGAGAAGAAATTTAACAAGTTCAACAATATAAATACCTGGACCACTCAATAAAAATCGGAAAAGATTACAAAACCTTCGAAATAGCACGTCCCATTGGTTTCGGATGGGCCGTTTTTGATAAATTAGAATACATATTCAAAAAGAATATTCGTATTTGCCTCAACAGAAAAGTCTACAATCAGTTTGTGTTGCCGCGAAACTCTAACACTTATGAAGAATACAACAATAAACCTACAAGTTGCACAAAGATCATTGGAAAGATCGTTTAACAAAAACCTCATTAGGAGCAAGAGCAACAGTGGCTGATGTAGTAAAACGAGTTGCAGAAGTAAAATGGCACTGAGCAGGGCACGAAGCTTGAATGAATCACAACCGGCGGAGCAAATGTTTACTAGAATGGAGGCCTCTAGAAGATAAGAGGAACAGAGGCAGACCACCGACGAGATGGAGCAATTATATTAAAAGGGTAGTAACAAATTGGATGAATGTAGCACAACCCGGAACAATATGGAAACATTTAAAGAAGGCTTATATCCAACAAAGGACTCAAGCGGCTGCTAATTAATAATAATGATGATAATGATACTTAATTAGAAAGAATTAATGAACTCCAAAAATTTTGTTATCTCCAACTACATATAATTAATTTTTCGCGAAGAAGGGATTTTTAATGGAGTCGATAAGACGAGGAATATTATTAAGTGTATGACCAAAGTATACAAAATTCAGAATTTTGTTTGCTGTTACCCAGTACGTCCTTGCATCTAGATTATGTAATTTTCAAACAATTCATAAATCACAAAGGAATTATTTTTAAATCATAAACTGTAAAACAAAACAATCAAATATTTTATCTTGAATTTTATTTGAATACACATTCCTGTTTAACAATTAATTAAAATCATTTTCCCAATTTTCTTTTCGTATTTTTTAGTCGGAAATCAATGTAAGACAAGACATTAACAAATGCAAGCGAAACAAGTTCAAAATTATCAAGAAGAGTTGTTGAAAAATAATAGTTTTTGCTGCTGTTTACTAATTTTGTGATTTTAATATAAATCATTATTTTGCTTTCTGAGTTTTTGCCATATATATATTTTTTTTGTCATCTGTATCATCCAATCATGATAAGTAGACTATAAAATGTAAACAACACTTTAAAATTCTTGTTTATTTGTGATTTAGCATGATGATGAAGCATTTTGTTCGTACTTGTTATTATTTCTTTGGTGTGAAGTGTTGCGTGCAGTCATGATTTATGCCTTCAATTTCAATGATTAATGGCAGTATTTTCAGCTTAATAATTTTTAATAATTTTTTTTGTATCAGTGTGTGTAATTCTGAGTTTGAAGGTGTTTTTTTTTAACGTAAAATTTTAAATGCTTTTGGAGATTTCAGTCATGTACTCGTATTCATAACTTTTTCTACTATTATATGGGCACTTAATTATATTTTTAAAAATATTTTTTTTAAATGGTTCGAAGAATATTTTTATCTGTTTTAGAAATTATTATTTCATCTTTTAAGATCTTGATTATGCGTACATTTTTATTTTAAACGAACAGTGGATTACATTTTTCTTAACAATATTTTTAGAAATAAAACGCGTGTATCCCCTTTTTTTCTTTTACTTTTAAAATGTCACTGCGTTGTTTATCTCCTGCGACTACGTGTGTCAATACTTTAAGCTTTAAATAGAAAAAAATTCCCTCGTACCCTTTAAATGAACAGAAAGACACTTAAATATTAACAGACAGTAATATGTAATGATTTTTTATTTTTCTTTTTGCAACTGAAAATTAATGGAAAATCACACATTAAAATATGATAAGCCTTATTTTTCCATAAGTTTTTGTTCGCTGATTTTTCTTGCTGTAATGATAAATCATGGGACATGAAGATAATGAAGTCGCAATGAAAAAATCATGATATTGTAAAATATTTTGTTGCGTCATGAAGAGTAATTTATTTTTTCAAATGTGGAAGTTTCCAAATGTATTTTAAGATTTACTTGCAGAGTTATTTTGATATTTGTAGAAGGTAAGGGAGCAACAAAATAAGTAATCAAAAAAAGAAAAGGATAATAAAAATTTGTAGAGTCTCGCCGAACGTTGGTATATATTTTAGATCGAGTGCGAACAGCGTACTCGAAACGGAACATTTGTTGTCATTGAATAGAAACAATTTAAATTATGATGATATTTTTTTATTTAATAAAAACAAATTTTATATAGATAAGCAACTTTTCTTTTGACGACGCTACACTTTTTGTACTTTAATATTTTACAGGATTTAATTTATGCAATAAACAAACATGTATAAAGAAGTTCGATGAACATCAATCGAACGTAGGTTTTTGTCCAACTCCGACACTGAACCAGAACATTCGGTCGGACTATAATAAGTTCTTTAAAGTTTTCTTGAAATACTTTATTTGCAAGCAATCAATTATGGTTGATATGATCGTAAATTAAAGGGAAGATGTGTATTAAGTTTAAATTATATGGTTAATGTATGTTTATTAGCTGCTCAGTTGAATTGTATTACAAAAATATGGTCATAAATGGTCACTAAATAATCTTACAAATAATGCAGAATGACATAAATCATAGAAAGCTGAAAGTGAATAATAGTTAATTATTCTCCCCGATGATGCAGGTTTCCGGTACCGATCTACTAATAAGTTTTTACCCTTTCTTATTATTACATCATCGGGGAGAATAATAAACTATTATTCAAAACATCCTAAAAGAGTTATAATTAATACGGCAGAAAATCTCATAGATAGAATACTGAATATAAGTGACATTGAATTTCGTAGGAAGAATGTGGGGAGAATTAGAAATATATTGGAACATATTGACTTCCCTTATCAACTTTCTAATAAATTGATTATACAATACAAAACACAGAGAATAAATAATACGACCACTGGGAATGAACCAAAAATTTATAAGTCTTTGACTTATGTACCGATAATTTCTGAAAGGCAGGAGAATTATAAAATCTACCATTTTAATAATTATAGGATGGCTCATAAAATATATTATACATTAGGAAGTTTATTCAGTAAAATTAAGAATAAGACGGAAATATTGGACAGATTTAATGTAGTTTACAAAATACCATGTTAGGGAAATACCACGGAGGGTGTAATAAAGTATATATAGGTACTACTAAAAATAAACTTAAAACTAGATTAGCCGGACATAAATCTGATCAGAAATACAAATACAGATCATCTCAGAAAACTGCATTAACATCACATTGTACAATGCTTCAACATACAGCAGATTTTGAAAACACAACAGTTTTGAACACAGAAACAAACTACAAACGTCATTTCATGCTCGAAGTGTTACAGATTATAAATACACCAACAGAACAAAGAATTAAATTTAAAATGGATACAGAAAATGTAGCTCAAAACTACAGACATTTTATAAAAATAAAACAGAAAATTGAATATTTTTTATGTCTTTGTAATAGATTTAAGTAATTTTGTATTTTTGTGTAATTGAATTATCAAATTTTTTTGACAATTTTATATTATTTTTTCAAACAAATTTAGAATAAGTTTTTATTGGTTTGTGAAAAAAACTTGTATTATTAATTAAATTCATTTTAATTGAATATATCCCTGAAGAAGCTTTCCATTGAGAAAGCGAAATATCGGATTAAATAAATTATTTATTTTCTGGACCTAACTCTTAAATAAATTATTTAATAAAATATAATAAAAAGGTCGAATAAATCAGAATAATTTTAACAAAGTTATGAATATTCACAGCTTTTTATTGGACAGAAAGGAAGCAGATTTTGTAGATCATCAGCAGGCAACTAGCAAAGTTAAATGCTTGCACTCATACCTTTGACTTAAGTGTGTTACACAGGGTGTCCGCCGGGAAAGTATAATACTTTGTTTGCTTATAACTTTTGATTAAATGAAAGAGAATGGATCTTATATTGATAAATGTTTTTTTTAATGTCGCCAGTTATGTATGGAATACAATATCAAATAAATGCCCGCATCTGTTAGCCTCACAAATGCGATCTCTTTTGAGCACATTTTTCTTTAAATTCTCATACATTTCAGGCGGTATTTCATTAATTTCATCACGAATATTTTATTTGAGGTGCTCAAGCGTTTCTGGCTTGCTTGCATAAACCTTGCTTTTCAGATATCCCCACAAAAAGAAGTTCGGAGCATTCAAATCAGGCACCATGGAGGCCAATCAACATCACCATTTCTTGAAATAACTTGTTGTGGAAAGAGGACTTTTTTTTTTTTATTTTTTTTTAACTTGGACCAGTACTCAGGGGATGACCCCTACATATGCAATGCATTGTGCCGGAACTAGAAAAATTGGTTATAGGAAGGAGGATAAAGGGAGTAGTGTTTGTGGACGTTCGATTTGAACTTTCCCACACTGAAAGTAACAGGAAAGACCTCTGCAGGAAGTTTATTCCACATGCGAACTGTTCGGTTAAAGAACGAATTTTCTCTGTAATGCGTAGTGCGATCTACTGGCATATCAACCACAAATGGATGCGCTCTTAACGAAGAACGTGTTGTTCGTACAAATGAGCGGGTTTCGGGAACAAGTTCCCTGATTTCATTAGAGAACATTCCATTGTAGTAGCGATAAAACAGTGAAATACATCCCACATTGCGTCGATGCTCCAGTGAGTCAATAGAGTTGGCTACCCTACTGTCACCGATGAGCTTCTTCGCCCTCTCCTGTACCCGGTCGAGTAACTTCAAAATAGACTTTGAAGCACCGGCCCATACATGAGAGTTGTATTCCATTTTCGGTCGGATATAGGTGGTGTAAATATTAAGGAGATCAGATGGAGTGAAGTATCTCTTACACCGTCTTAGAAAGCCGAGGCACTTGAATGCTTCTTTTGAAACCTGAAAAATATGATCAGTCCATCGAACATCACATTTAATTTTCATGCCAAGAACATCAAGAGTTTCTGATTCCTCAATATCTACACCACCCATTATTACAGATGAAGCAGCATGATTGTACGTACATTTGTGTGTAAGCATACAACACTGGGTCTTGCGAGCATTAAATTCGACCCTATTCGCACGTCCCCATTCATGGATTGCTAAAAGATCATTATTTATCGAATCATTCATATTTTGCCTCATTGCCGCGATCTCCGGCAGGCTTGGTCTGTTATTGAATGAATATGAATGGCACATGCTGCTGTCATCTGCAAAAGAGTAGATAGGATTGGAAGTTTGAAGTAGAAGGTCGTTTAAGAAAATACGAAAAAGTGTGGGAGAAAGAGCGGATCCTTGCGGTACCCCTGAATTAATCTTGAACTCGTTTGATGAGATCCCTTCTATAACAACTCGTATAGTGCGATCTCTGAGAAAGCTCGATATAAATCGAGAAAAGACATCACCGACACCAAAAGCAATAAGTTTTGACAGGAGTGCACCATGCCAAACTCTATCAAACGCCTTGGAAATATCTAGAGCCACCACCTTACTCTCGCCAAAATGGTGAATAGAATGACACCATCTTTCCGATAGAAAAGCCAGTAGGTCTCCCGTAGAGCGACCCCTACGAAATCCATACTGGCGGTCGCTAAGTAAGCTGTTGGACTCTAAATATCTCACAAGATGGAAGTTTACCATACTTTCCTTAACTTTGGAAAGTGCTGAGCAAATTGCAATTGGGCGGTAATTTTCAGGGTTGTTAGCCTCTCCTTTTTTGGGGATTGGCGTTACATTAGCAACCTTCCAACACATTGGAAATTCACCAGCATGGTACAATGTACTGAAAAGGTTAGCTAACGGACGCGCTAGCGTCGAAGAGCAGTGCTTCAAGACCAGTGCTGGAATACCATCCGGCCCAGGAGATTTATTTATGTTGAGATCTGCTAAAACCCTTTTAACTGCACGGGCTCGAAAGAATATTTTAGGCATAGTTACAGATACTCTTTCAAGCACGGGCAGTGGTTGAGTGCTTTCCGGCAAGTGGGAGTTACTTGCAAATAATTCAGCCAGAAGGTTAGCTTTATCAACCGGGTTAGTGAATACTTGATCATCCTTTAAAAGAGCTGGAATTGAGGAACTAGCATTATCCTTTACTCTTTTAACGAATGACCAAAAGCTCTTACTACCCCGAGGGGCATTAAGAACTTTAGCACGAAGGCACTGCTCGTACAAAGCTTTTTGCTGCCTTAATACTTTGGCACATGACGATCTCGCCCTTTTGCGTAGCGAAACAGTATCGGCATTTTTGTTATTACGCCATATACTGAATGCTTCCTCTCTGGATTTGACTGCATTTTTGCACGTCAGATTAAACCACGATTTCGCTCTAGGTTTAATGGATATTTGCTTAGATGGAATGAAAGCTTTCATTCCCTGCAAAATTACGCCTTCAACAATTTCCGCCTTGGCATTGACATTATTGTCCAAGAAACAAAGCTTCCAATTAAAATGCCTAAAGAATGCGTTGAGCTCAGACCAACGAGCCTTTTCGAATATGTATTTTACACCTTTCGTAGCTGTTTGAGAAACGTTGTGAAGTTCTGAAGACAAAAAGGAGGCGGAAATGCTTCAATGATCCAAGTTACGCTCATTTCATACTTTTGACGGTGTGAAGTTAGAAACAGGTCAAGAGTATTGTGTTGGTGCCCTCCAACGCACAAAATATGTGTTGGCTCATTCACTAGTTGCGCTAGGTGGTTGTGCGCTGCAAATAACTCAACATATTGGCCTTCTGGGGTTGTGTGGCTCGAATGATCTTGCCAAGATGAGTTGTGAACATTGAAATCAGCAGCAACAACAATTTCACTGTTCGGACAACTCTCCAGTATCTTCGATATGGAGTCGGAAAGGGCATCGAAGCCAGAAAAAGTTTTATCCCTTTCCGCATTTGGGCTTCTATATAGGAACCCGAAATGTAATGAGTGTGACCTGATTTTGAATTTAACCCAGAGGCAGCTAAATTCCGGATCACTCGTGCCTAAAGATTGCTGGCACTGGTACACTACTTCATTTCGTATATAAAGTGCAAGGCCTCTGTGAAGGTTAAAAAGTGATAGGAGGTGATACCCTGGTATATGAAAATCCTGTGGATCAGCATCCTCAGATACCTGGGTCTCACATAAGGCGAAGACGTCCGGCCGATGGACACAAACGTGAGCATAGGCAGAGAAGAAATTCGCCCTCAGCCCACGTATGTTGCAGAATTCAATTTTGAATCGCCCTGTCATAACAATGGTAGGAAAATTAAAATCGAGCGTTTTTTTGTATTATTTTACCGATAACAGTGTTGTTAATTGTTGCTATTATAACTGCTCAGTGACCAGTGTTATACCTTCGTCACTGAACAGTCTAACAACAATTAATACAATGCATCAGTAAAATAACCTAATTTGGAATTTTGTCACATGGGAAGCACAATAACAATGCTAAAAAAAAAGAGCCATAAAAGCCCTGATCTGGTCATTGTATCAAAAAACGACCCCTTGTGCCAACACTGGTTTTGCTGTGCCAACACTGTTCTCTCAGAGAGCTCTTTTATTTTTACTGTTTTTATTTGTTTTTGTTTTATTTATTTATCATGTAAGAATGTTGTAATTGTTAAATTATTTTATGAGTTTTTAGTTGTTTTTTTTTTTTTGTTATTTGATAAGTTTATGGGCAATATTTTTAAATTTTGAGTTTTTTGTTTTTATGTTATTGCTTATTTTAAACAAATATATATGTATGTATGTATGCCGCGGACGAAAACATTTAATTTTAAAAACACTTAAACAGGGATAGTGAACACAATAAACGCGGACAACGAAAGGGACACGTGCGAACGGTACGGATGACAAACTACTCTTGCAGTAATTCCATTGTAATCCTGGCTATATGCGATGTGGCACCATCTTGTTGATACCACATGTTAATCAAGCCCAAAGCATGCAGTTGTAGCATTAAAAATTTGTCAATCATATCACGATATCGCTTCCCGTTCACAGTTACCGTTACGCCGTTTTCATTTTCAAAGAAGTAAAATCCAATGATTCCTTCTGACCAAATTGCACACCAGACTGTCACGTTTGATGGATGCAAAGGTGACTGATGAATAATTTGAGGGTTTTCCATTGCCCAGAACCGAATATTCTGTTTACTCACATATCCATCCAAATGAAAATGTGCCTCGTCACTCATTACGATTTTTTCATGAAAATCGGGGTTGTCATGGGCGAGCTGTAACATCCTATTGGCAAAAGAACGGCGGCGTATCACCTGAATTTTATAAGGAAACAAATGCAAATCCTTGTGCAAAATTTTGGCCAAAGTTGGTCTTTGAAGACCAAGCTCCTGAGCATGGCGTCGAATTTAAGTTGATGGAATGTTTTGAACACTTTCTTGAGCAGCAGTAATGTTTTCAGCCGATCTTACAGTACGTTGTGGTCCAAGCTTGGGCCTATCACCTACAGACCCTCATTCTTCGAAATCATTCACTACACGATAAATAGTGCGTTTTGTTGGCACGTTGTTTCTCCCAAAAAGTTCACGTAATTTTCCCATTGTCACAGTAATCGGTGATTGCCTTTGATAAAATGTTTTAACGATTAAGACACGTTTGTTTATCGAATATTTTTCCATAATAAATTTGCCACGTGTCTACTTCACGACTGCCAAATATGAACTGTCAAGAATAATGTTTAATAAAATGGAGTCAAAGCAAAGTAGTTGTGGCGTTCCCGGCGGACACCCAGTATTTATATAAAAAATACATTTGAAAATAATCACTTTACCAGTGAGTTGCAAAAAAATCATTTTAAATAACTTGCAATTTCATTCATTTTTGAGCAGCTTTAACTTCAAGAATACTTTCTCATTACACCGTCCAACAATTTGAACTAGATGAGAGGTTTACAACGATGAGCGCAACAATAAAATAATCTGCATCTACAGTTTTGAATTTACCGATACTCTTTCCGCTTTAAAAACCTTTAATTCCCAGTCCACAAGTGCAATTTTTGTTGTTGCAGTTCTAGGAATTTCTGTGCGAAAAAGCGTGAGAGCAATACAAATGGTAAATATTTATATATAATCACTCTCACATAAAAATAACAATTGCTGCAATAAAAATTTCATGTGTGTACTGGGAATAAGACAAAAAAAATTTTCAATATAACAATAATGAACTATTATTTTGTACTCTAATTGTTTAATATTGGAGTCGCATGAAAACGGACAATTAAGACTATTTTTTGCAATTGGTTCTGTATCACCGTAAGCATCTACTGATTTCAGTAATTCATGTTATCCTTGAATATCCTTTGCAATTTTCAACAAAAACTTTTGTGAAAACTATACATTGTGGAGCTGAGTATTGAGTAATGAAAAGCAACATTTTGTCTAACAATAGTCATCATTGTCCTCTTCCATGCGAAGTCAATACTTATAATTTAAAAAAGAAAGTAGTTTATATTTTAAAGGGATTATTTTTTGAACAAATTGGAAGTTAGTAGTTTTTAATCCAAAGTGATTATTATTTTGGCTAAACAGTGGCGGATACATGGAAACACACAAGAACACTGATGATGGGAGTATAGCGGCTCCCAAAAACAACGTTGTTTCTGTTCTGTCGTGTAAGTTGAAATAATTGATGTTAAATTTTTCCTTGCTCCTTTGGAATATTGTCTCATGCCCAATTCTTTCTAACTAAAAATGTTACGAGCTGTAGCCTATATACATAATAATCACTTTGGATTAAAACTACTAGAAAGTAGTTTATTTATTTGTTTTGCAATTTTAAGGAACTTTGCGTAGTTCTTGAAAACAAAAATTCGAAGCCGACGTAACAAAACCAGACTTTTTCTAGTTTTCAGGATATTAATAAACCATGATTAGATTTTGTTTTTATGAACTACGCAATAAAGAGTCAGTAATAAAACAAAACTACTGTCAGTATAAAAGAATTTTTTTTGGCATAGTGAAAAATTTTTGCTCCCTTCAAAACACACGCGATTGTACCAACAGTTAATACATTTCATCCCAATTTTTCCAATGGCTTGTTTAAAGGGTTTTTACTTCAACTTTAAAGACATTTCCACTTTGCTATGCCTTCTTTCTATAATTCTAGCATTGTGAATGTTTTCAAATTAGGTGTGAAACAAAAACTTTCACCTTTTTTCGATTATTTAAAAAAAGTGTTTCTGAATTTCAAAGTAAAACGTGGAGTTTCCATTAATCCGTTGCCAAAGGTTCAATTAAAGTGAATTAAAAACAAAAATCTTTTGGAGGCGTCAGTGAAATACTTTCATACAAAATCGTATTATTGCATAAACAAAATATCCTTATTAAATGTATTTCTATGTAATTGATTTATATCATTATAATGTGGTATATCTAAAATTATTTTAAAATACTTATAGTACTCTTTTCAATTGAAAAGAAAAAGTGTTCTGCTTTAGCAAACGGCGAAGTGGAATCACAAAATAAGCATAGACGACTGAGAGCCTTCAAAAAATACTTATAAAAAATAGTTTAAAACAAATTAATTAAAAAATATTTTAATTAAATGAATAAATTTGCTGTACTTTCTGTACTTTTTTTTAAAAAAGCTTGATTTGACGATTTTTTAACTGTAAAAATACTTCTCGCATCGTTTTTATTTAAAATTTTTCACAAAATATTTTTACAGAATCACTTTTATTCACATCCTTCAAATAATTGTTGGAAAATAACCAAAATAGCAGATAGTTCTCGGATTATAAAAATAGAGAAGCACTTGCTTGATAAAACTGATTTTTACTTCCATTCTCATCGTATTTTTCAAAATCCATTCGTTTCATGCGAGAAATACAACACGAGGTATTGAATGCAAACCTTATGGCATTTTCTTTTCTGAAAAAAGTTCAACGTATCTTTTATTTTTTAACAAAAAATTGCAATTCAAAGTTCTTTTTTAAGACAAACATTTTGCATCGTGATGGTACAATAATTTCTAATAAACTCACGCTACAAATAAACCAAAATTATAGAAAAACCAGGGACTGAAAATAATAATTATTCTTGAATTTTCAAAGGAAAAAAGCAATCATATGGAAATATCGGAGAGATAATTCAAGCACATAATTTTGATCATTTTCCAGAATATTTTCAGAAAATCATATGCTTTTTAAATATTTGATTTTCATTTTTTTTGTCAGTAAAATTTGTACATTCCTGATTTTTATTATTTTTTTTTTGTCAGAAATGTTTGTGAGTTTCTGATTTTTTTTTCAGAAATATTTATCAGTTTCTGATTTTTATTTTGTCAGAAAAATTTGTCTAATTCTGATTTTTATTTTTTTTTTGTCATTAATTTCACATTCATCGTACACATAATAATGAAGCTAAAAATAGTGTTAATGAGCCAATCCAAACTGTATGTCTCTTGCTTATTGTAAAATCATAAGCATTTTCCATACATTTTCTTGTTTAAAAATTTTTAAAATTTAAGTTTTGAAATTGAAATTAACAATGAAGAAATGTTTATCCTTTAATTAGAATAAAACGTAATTGTAAAAAAGGTTGCTGAATAACATTGTTGGAAACTTTTGCTGTTAAATATTTTTAACAATTCAACTGACGTTAAAATTGAATAGAGAATCGCACTGTTTGAACCAATCGAAATAAGGTTCTTAAAATTAGAGTCAAATGAAAACTACGCATTCTTCATTACCTGAAAATTGAAAGTACTTTTAAATGGCAACAGAACCACGAAATGAATAACTGATATGCAGTTTTACTTTTGTATCAACGAACTTAAATATTACGGTCCGTATTAAAAAAAAATTATTTGTATTTGAAATGTATTTTAAGACAAATTTTTCCTTCAAAAATTTCCTTAAAATAGATTTCAAACCCAAATTATTCTTTCATGGATACAGCAGTACATGTTATATATAATAAATATTAGGAAATATCTTTTACTGTCGTAAACAGATGACTTAAAATACAAATTGTGTTAATTCTTGAGTTGCTTTTTAAATTATTTTTTACTTTGTTTTCTTGGGAAAATATTTATTTTGCAAAAAAAAAAAATAAAAAACACATTTTAGGATTTCTTCAATTGTAACAAACATTTATTAAACTTTAATTTAATCATTTATATTTTCTGCACAAGTTTGCAGTTGATTTATGGTTGTTGTTCTTTAGTTTTAATAAAAAATATTAATTGAGTTTGTCAACTTTCTGCCGCAAAAAAAACACCATTTGATATGAGAAAATACTTTAGTTAAGTTCAGTATGATGCGTATAAATATTGTGTAATTAATTAAATTAAGTTTTAAGGCGCTGGTATATTTGTTTTATAAGTTGATTTGTAGCAAAAGATTATTTTTGCATTAAGTTGTGCAAATAAAACACATAGATTTTTAAAATAATTTTGCATAGTTTGATATCTCGTCCACGACAGAAGATTGTAGTCATAATAATTTATTCAGCACAGTCACCAAACTACTCCATAATTCAATATATTATCACCCTCGATAGCTTATGATTCAAGGTAACAATCTTGTTGTAGTAAGTAGTGCTATAAAAGCGATTGGAATGTAGTCACCAATCGAAATAGGCGCAAATCGTCTATTCACTTAGTTAGATTAAGAGGCAAATATCATCTACGAGTATTTAACCGAATAATTAATAAAAAACTTGACTAATTATGGTTTTGTGTTTTTTTAAAGTCATATTAAGAGTTTTTTTAAACAAAGTAATGCACATAAAATAGATACATAGATCCTTTGTTGATGCTTAAAACAATTTGCATAATTATCTGAATAAAGTAAATTTAACATCTACAACTAAAAATTAAATAGAAAATGCAGATGGGAGTTTATGCATCACAGAAGTAGTTTATAAACATCTAGTTTTTGCTTATTTCGTAGTCATTTATACGTCTTGAAAATAAACAAGAAGAAATCATTGCAATACAAAAAGAGTACGAGTAAGTTCTATGTTTTATTTTCTTATTGTGGCCTTAATTTTGTATACAAAGTTTTAAATTTAGTGTTTTGTATGCAACAATTCCATATTTATTTGCTGCTTGTTTTTTTTCTCGATATTTTCTCTTATCTTAGTAAAATTAAATTTTTCTATGGTTCCTAAACAAATTTTGCATTTGTAAGTAATTCCTTGTTGGTTTCTGTTTTCCTTTTTGTTTTTGTTTATTTGTGGCTACCAGTATTTCCACCAGCTGTGCAATCAAATTTATGTTTTCTTTGGCTTTAATTTTTTAGCTTTACAACTTAAACAAACATGCACACAATGTGTTTGGCAAAAAGAAAAATATAAAAATAATAAATTTAAGTTATTACAAAAATGCAGTTGGTTTTCTTCTGTTACTGACCTAATTCATCATTGAAGTGTAAAATTAATTCTGCAAAACTATATGAAATAATCACACTGTGCTGCAAGAACGAAATCGTTTGACTTAAGTAAAAGAAAGGCACATTTAAATAAGACAAATTAAAAACAAGAAATAATGTATAATTATTATACATATTGATTATTTATGATCGATTATTGTATAAAATTTAATTTATATATTTTAAGTAGCTCCCATTAAAAAAATCTTTATAAAAAATCTTTAACTTTCAGTTCAACGATTTGAGAATTGAATTCGTTAATACGTTTATTCGATATCTCTTTTGTAGTTCAGTTTGATTTATTATTTGTTAGTTTAATGGAATATAATGTATTAATTGTTTTGCCTACTTCATTTTGTTTAACCTTTAACCTGTAACCTTTTGTACATGATGATGATAAACAACAACAAGTAAACATTAATTGATAAATTAATTATGTTGCAATGAAAACATCTTAAATATCTAATATTGCTAAAATGTTAAGTAAAATAATACCTTGAATAAAATTCAATATTATTACGAAGCATTGACACTTCACAAGAGTATGGTTAAAGGTCAACTGATGAAAAGTTTTATTATTCTGAAGAAATGTTTGCCCATTAGTTGGTATAATATTACTTTAAGATAACTTTAATCATGCCCCACAGAACAAAAATTTAACATTTTTAATGGGAATTGTTCAGTTGTCAACTGTTGTAATCTTCAACTATGACACTTTAGAACATCCAGCAGCCAGTTAGAAGTTCACGTTGCTTTGCGCTAACACGTAGACTTAAATTAGAGAATAGTAGATTCTACTTGAGCATTCAGTTTTTTTTTTAATTTTCATAAGTTTTATTAACTTTTTATACTCAAAGCTTCAAATGTCAACAATTAATTTTTCTGTTTTTTTGGGGGCGATTTACATAAGACATTTGAAAAACATAGGAAAAAACTTGTATGTAGGAAAGCGTATTAGCGAGGTGATGGCAGTACGGCAGCTGATTTCTTTGCCTTGCTTATGATTTTTATTTTGAATGTTTTTTATTTTTCTGTATTTGTTTTCTCTAGATGTTTTTGACAGAACCGATATAAAAAATGCCTTTTGTTCTTGTATTGTTGTACTAATAATTTCTTGGTATTTAGAGTACAAATATTTTTCATAGAAATTTTCAACAACATTTCAAAAGTATTGACAATAGTTTGTGAATTGAACAAATGGTTTGGCTAAATAATTCTGTGGGAAAATTCTTGTACATTTGTTAATATTATTAGATATTATTTTTTAAAAATAATTTGTCTTCAATTTATTAATTTTAAAAAATTTTTGTGCTTTAACACACATAAACAGCAGCGCACTGTAAATCTCAAAAGTTCAAATTAATTAATTTCCAGAGATTGACAAGAGTCAACATAGTGTTTTGCATATCGGTACGAAGACTAATATTCGACGTTTAAATAAAATGTGATATTGTAAAGGACAACAAAAATCCAGCAATAAGTCATAATTTGCTTTATGGAATTATCTGATGATTCGAAACAAATACAGGACCAATTAAATATCGTTTCATTTTCGAATAACACAGTTGTTGTGCAATAAAATTTGTAATAATAAATAACATCAAAATAACTTTGATTAAGTTCATTTTGTTTATAAATTATTCAAAACAAACAAACAAACAAACAAACAATCTACAGTGAGACCTCGATTATCCGTAGTCGGAAGAAAAACAATTTTGGAAAATAAAAGATTAAAATCTTTTAAAATTTTTTAGGATTAATTATTAGAAAATCCTCATCAGATTTTTCATAATCATTTTTAACCTAAGGTTCATCTAAATGAAACTAACGATGCGTGTACATATGCTTCTGACTTATCTTATTTAAACGAGGGATTTCCTCTTTTTCGTTTAATGTTACATTACATTGAGTTTGATTGTTCAATAACAAAATGCTCAGAATTCTGGATAATAGAGGTAAACACGGTTATTAATCGACACAAAATTTAAAATCACGAATAATAGAGGTAGAGGTCACAGTTAATCGATTAAAAAATAAATAAATTTATAGTAATTATTAAAAATCGAGGCCCCACTGTATTCAACGTACGTAAGAGAAAGTTGGGTTTAAAAAATTATGAAGAATTTAAAGGAAGTTGTGCGATGTTTTTATACCGTCAACAACAAGAAAGAATATAAAAAATGATGTTAAATCCTTTAAAATTTTTCCTCTGTTGAATTTGGATTTTTAACGATGTCCTTCCGCTCAAAATATCAACTAAGTTTTGTGAGTTGTTTTTATCCTTTAAAATTTTTGTCAATCAGCAAGATTTTACTATAAATGTGTGGAGTCTAACGAAACATTAATTTAAGAACTTCTATATTTAAGGTGTACTGTTTTTGAGGCGGAATATTTTAAAATATATTTTCAATAAATTTAGAATATGATTTCAGACATGAGACTGCCAATCCTGGAACTTACAGAACGTTATCTGGAGGTGGAATTCTGGTTCAAGCTAGACCTCTTTGGGAAATAATTTTTAGCATATTGAGTTTCAAGTGCTCCATTCTGTCATACATGGATCATTACTTGTCGCCAGCGATATTATTGTAATGATGCTAAATAGCAGTATTAATGCGGCCGTTTAAAAGTTCAATTTCGTGAAATTAAGCATTCGTCAAAGAGGTCTTTGAGGAAATTTCTAATATCGCACGGTATCCTACACTGCACTTTTCACGAATTATGATGAAGTAAATATATTTTTAAAGTTAACAATATATCATCATATGAAACGTAACACCATGTAAGTAACAAAAATTTCAAACTAGGTTTTCCATTGAATATTGTGTACGAGGGCGAATTGATATTGAAGCTACCTAAAAACCATCAAAAACCATTTATTTCTCAACAAAGTCTCCTTTTAGCTCAATACACTTAATAAAACGATATTCCAAGTTTGTTATACCATCTGAATACGATTTTGGGAACCCCTCAAAATACGCGGTAGTTTCGGTAATCACTTCTTCGTTTCAGATGAATCTTTTTCCTGCGATCCATTTTTTCAACTTTGGAAACAGGAAAAAGTCACTAGGAGCTAAATCTGGACTATAAGGTGGATGATCAACCAATTCGAAGTGTATTTCACGTAATTTTAGCATCGTATCTAATGCTGTGTGAACCGTTGCGTTGTCTTGAAGAAAGTGCACTTTTTTCTTCTTTAAATGTGGTCGATTTTTTTTGATTGCATCAATCAATTGATCCAATAATGCACGATAATACTTTCCTGTCGTTGAGGATCCTTTTTCATGATAAATGATGAGCAATATTCCGTGTGCATCCAAAAATACCGTGGCCAGTTGTCAGCCGATTTCAATGTCTTCGCCTTCTTCGGAGCACTTCCACCCATTGTTTCGATTGATTTTTGGTTTCAGTTGTGTGGTGGATCCACGTTTCACTAACAGTTATTAATCGACGCCAAAAATCAACAGGATTACGCTTTATCATGTCCAAACACCGCTGTGAAGTGGTCTGTCGAACTCGTTTTTATTCTACACTGAGCAAACGCGGCACCCATTTTGCCGATAGTTTTTTCATATGCAAATGTTCATGCAAAATGTTAAACACACGTTCATATGACATGTTTACCATTTCAACAATCTCACGTAACTTGACTCAGCGATCATTTATAACGATATCGAGTATTTTCTTGATATTTTCTTCAGTAACCACATCTTTTGGCCTTCCCGTTGATGATATTGTTGCAGTGCTTGTTCGGCCGTGTTTAAATTCAGCAATCCAATATTTTACCATGTAATCTGGCGGAGCAGACTCACCGTAATGTTTATCGAGCTTTTCTTTTGTCTCTTTCGCCGTTTTCCCTTTCAAATCATAGTGTTTAATCACTGCACGAAATTCACTTTTTTCCATTTTTCAAGAAACACAAAAGTTGCTTAATTTAAAGGACTACAACAAATAAACTGATCGATGAATTTGGGTGAAATTTTAACAGCTGACGTTTGACAGATAGCAATTTATAAAAAAAAGTTTTTGTGTTTGTGTTGCCATCTAGCGCTATGTAGCTTCAATATCAATCCAGCCTCGTACCATGTGAATAAGCACGTTCCTACAAACTATAATATTTTGTCAAAATATTGGTCAGTCTGTTAATTTTATACAAGTTTGAAGAATTTTTTTCATGTTGCTTACTTAAATATTTTATTAAGCTTATTCCCTCTCCTGCAAAATCGCAAAAAGTGTAGTTACATGATTTTACGTTTTATATGACGATATGTGATGTAGTGCTGAAAGAAATTTTTCATTAAAAATTATTTTAATGCATATGATGAAAATAATTGTTAAACTTCTCTTTTTTTTTTTGCAAGAACTTAATAAAAGTTATAGTCTTTGATCAGAATATTCCTTGTAAAATTGGTAACAATAATTGTTAAATTATTCATTATTTATTGAGATCAGGCATCAATCGACATGCATTTTTGCCAATACGATACCAAAGATAGCTTAAAACAGAAGCCACTATTGCTTTCCGCCTCTAAAAAAATAAACACCCAATTAAATAAGTTTTTTACCAAATTTTTGAGATTTTTACATACTTAACGTCACTGTAACTACTGATGCTTTAATTTTACTTTTGAATCTGAAATGTTCAAAGCACTATTACCAAATAAAGCTTTTTTATTGTATCTGGGTTGAAGTCCTTTCCATTGTCGATTTTTGTTACGTTTTAAGCCTGAGACATTTTATACTCATTTTAATAGTTTATAGCTTTTTTATGTTATTTTTTAAATGTAACATTTACTTTTGTTTACTTTTTACCTATTTTATTAAGCATAAATTTTGTGTTTGCATATTTTTCAGCTCTTTTTTTTTTGCAAGATTAACAAATAAACAAAATACTTTTAAGGTTTAGTTGTTATTTCTTTAATCATGCTACAGGATTTTTCACTTTTTACTTCTCCCTTATAAATGTTAACTTTTTTCATATATTTTTCCGCTTAACTGAGAATTTTCTTCAACCTTCATATTGTTGTAAGGAATTCGCTGAGTTACTGAAGCAAATTTTTACCCGAAAATGAGAAAAAACAATTCATCATTCCAATTTAAAATCTGGCAGCAAATATGCGAGTACCATTCATTGTAGGAGTTTTAAGCGAACAGACCTGGAACAAACCAATAACCAAATATTTATTTATTTTTTATTTATTACTACAGTCATTGTGATTTCAATACGACATTTCGATGATGAAAACTGTCTTCAACAGATTTCAGATTTTATTAAATCTTGTGGCCGCAAAATGAATACAAAAATATGGATTGCAATGAACATTCATGCAGCAACCTTCAGTATTTTTTTAAATATATTTTCATATTCTTTACATGTTTCGCCGGTGGTAAAAACCTTTATTGAGTATAAAACTTAATAATTTATACAGCTTTATAAAATGTTTTAAACAGAGCAATAAATATTGCTAAATTACAAAGTGATTCCGTTCGCTTTATGAAATATAATAAATATTTGGTGCCAGAAATGAGAGGCACAGCAAGTGCTCTGGTCACTGAGCCTTTGCCGACTTATTGCTTATTTATTAAAATATCTATTTTATTTGTAGCACCAAAGCAGTTATTTTTAGACATGCAACTAATGGCATAATTATGTATTTGTTATATAAAATTATACTCAAGAAAAGAATGAGAAAAAACCAAATTTCCAGTGTAGTAACTAAAAGCAGGGGTGTCCACTTAATGTAACCTATAATAAGTGCCACTCATTACATTGTAACCTAATAAAAAAAACATAAGTGAAGACTTGTAAGAAAACAAGGTACTTTTTTAATATTAAAATTAATCGAAGTGTCATAAATGTAGCGAAACAACTACACCAAGAACACAGTAAGAAAACTACAAAACTACAAAATACACAGAAAGAAAAACGCCGTACTAAATTCAAGTAGTTTCTACTTACTTTGAGTAAGAGTCGTACTTAAAATTTTTAGTACAAATAACTATAAAATGTACTTTAACAGAGACAAAAACAAGATTACTTTAGATAACCAATCCTGTAGTTTCCTAAAATTAGTAAAAAATTCTTTAATCACGTGAAAAATCTTGAATTAACTAAAAAATTCATAAATTAAACTGAGAACTTAAATCAATTAAATCTTTCTGTACTTGAGTTAAGTAAATCGGGATTACCGTAATTTTAACACCGCTTGGGATTGACTTAAGTACGGATGGATTGATTTTTCTTTTAAGTGTACTCCATGCAATTGTGATTACTTTGTTTAACATAATCATCGTGTGTTCCTATCATTATTTAAACAAACACAATCGCCACTGAATTCAATCAACATTGTTTGTGTCATATCAATTAAATTAACAAAGTATTTTGTTAAAATCGGTCGGTGCACAGTGATTTTATCCTCATATTGTGAATAGAATTTTATTTGTTCGCTTAAAAAGGAATCGTTAAGGGAGCCAATTTGGTTTGCTGGTGCTTGTTATTAAAGTTTCGAGAAATGTCGAAAATTTGTGGCAGGATATTCATATCATATCCCATACATCCTTAATTTAAGAAATGAAATTTAAGCTACAATAATAAAGAGAATAATATGCATCTGGAATAATGCTTTTTAGTTTCACTTCTACTTTCATTTCAGTCGGTGTAAGGACCTGCCTACTTTCCATATAGCCCTAATTTTAGAAACTAATGTAAAATGATAAAGAGAATTATGCGAAAACTTACAAATGTTTTTAAAAGCTTTGGTGTTAATTTCATTTTAATCGATAGAAGTTGTTCCAGTTGTCCTCAACTTTAAAAATTAAATTCAATCTATAATTATGATGAGACTCACGGAAAATATGAAAATATTTTTAAAAAAATGCTGTTAAAGTTGTTGATAATTTTTTATAATCAGTAGAAGGAAACGGCTACCTCCCGTGGAAATGGTGTCCCAAAATTAACGCAACATTTAAATTAAATAGAAAACAAAGTTTTTAGTTTTTTTGAGGTTTTTAAGCAAATGAAAGCAGTTTATTCTGCTGTATAACGTTTCATTTTTCCAAACCCCGAACTGTCAGCTGTTAACTTGTTTTTTAGAGATACTAATACGGAGGAAAATTCAAGTCTTGCGTTAATATTTGGACTCCTTTTATTTTTAATTTTAAAGTAAATTTTGGAGATTAAATTATTTTCTATAAAATGGGACTAATTTGAGATTCGGTTTCTTATAGAAGAAGTAGATATCAACTTGCTTTAGGTAGGTACATATACAGTAGTGGCCACGAATTTAAGACATGACATTTCACTTATATATTTCTGATAATTTTTACATCTTATCGAAATTTTAGATCCATGTTATTTTTTTAAAGATCCAGTAGTGTTATGAAAATGTAACGTTATTTGGTTTTGTTTTTTTTTACATTTTGTTGCTATTTTTATTATATTATTGTAAAAACGAGAATTTGAAGCTGGTCACGAATTTAAAACATATTAGAAATATCTAGTTTTTAAGTGAATGTTTGGTGTTTTTTGAAGCTAAAAGGTAAGTAATGAATATTTTATTCCATTTTATGTTGGGACATATCAAAATATTTAGTTAGAAATGGCCGGAGGCACTTGGAGTTTGGATGCCGGACGAAAGCTGATCCAACAAATGAATACTGACGGAAAAACACTAATGGAGACTTCCAAACTACTTAAATGTTCCAGGTACAAGATTTACAATGCCCTGGAACAAATCAAGCAACATTGTACTACCAGTAATGTCAAAAAGCACCGTAGATCCCGGAAAAGTACCTCCAGGGAGAATAGCTTAATTTATAAAGGACTGTTAAAGATCCTTTCACTAGCTCAAGTAAAGTTAAAAATGAAATTTAGCCGTATTTTGGTAGTAATATATCATCCAGGACAATAAGAAGACGACGTCTGAGTACGAAAAACTTACGTGGGTGTATTGCACAACGTAAACCACTTGTGTAAAAACAAATTAAATCCCGACTAGCGTTTTCAAGAGAACATATTAATAAGCCGATGACATTTAGAGCGACGAGTCGAAGTTTTACCGCTTCGGTTCTGACGGAAAACATTACGTATGGCGCCCTCCAAACCTGGAGCATCACCCAAAGTACACCCTTAAAAAGTTTAAGCGTGGTGGTGACAATGTCATGGTGTGGAAAGCATTTTCCTGGCATGGTGGAAGTCCCATTCAGAAGATTATCAATAAAATGGACCAGCATATTTACAGAAACACACTGACAAGAACTGTGATACCATTCGCTGAAGACAACATGCCTCTAATGAGGAAATTTATGCATGATAATGACCCTAACCACACTTCACGCCTAGTGAAAAGTTGCTTAGAGGAAAACATTATCATTGTTTTGAAGTGGCCAGCTCAATCCCCGGATCTCAATCAAATTGAGAACTTGTAAAACGATGTTAAGGAGCATGTACCAGCAGTAAAACCAAAAAACTCGAGCGATTTATGAAAAGAAACCCAAAAAGTTTATAATGTCATTCCAATGGAACGTTGTGGGGCATTAGTTGAAAGTTTACCCAGGAAAATGCACTGCTGTGATTCAAAATAAGGGATTTCCCACCAAATATTAAGATTGTTTTACGAAGCTGAGCTTTACTTTAATGAATTAACTTTTATTTTGCCTATGTCCTAAATTCATGACCGGGCTAAAACTTGTATTAAACTATATAATAAGTAAATAAAAATTTCTAACAAAATATAGGTAACAAGCTATTGTTATTTCTTTTTCATAATATTACTAGGATCTTAAAAAAAATAACATGGATCTAAAATCTTTTCGAAAATGTGTAAAAATTATCAAAAATATATAAGTGAAATGTCATGTCTTAAATTCGTGGCCACCACTGTATGTAAAGTTTTCTCGTGACTTTAGCTTCAAGTAATCTAATTTACATGGTATATAGTTTCTGCTTTAAGTCATCATTTAGAAGGATCATTAAATGGTACCATTATATCCTTACATTGGTAAGCTACAGTTGCGATCAGCTTTATCAAAAAACTGGATCATTTAATTGGTGGAACAAATTTTGCTACGTATGGCAATGTTGAGGTTATGTTGAGCAAAAAGTAGCGAAGTCAAAAACTCATCAAGGTATAAGGGATAGTAAACAAAAATCCACAAACGTCATTTTGTGAAATTCACTAAAAAAAATCATCAAAATGACGTAAAATCGTTACGTTTGGCACCCATGGTTGTGAAACTATTAATGGAAAAATTTTTAAGCTTAATAGTTTACCATTGATAGTGACATGTCACAACTTAAAATTATCTCTTACATATTACCAAAATTACAGCACAAAAGTAAAAAAATAATTGGGTAAACTTTCTTCTAAAACGGTTTTCTATACTGTGGAACTCAATTTGATTATAAAATTACAACCACGATTTTAAAAATCGGCTTTTGCTTCTTCTGAACATTTGTGAATTTTGAATTGTGACTCTTTTTAATTTTTTGATATACCTACATACATACTTATGAATAAGCATCCTATTTTTTAATTAAAATCAAATAAATGGCTGAAATTGTCTGTTTTTTTAAATCGTGGAACATAACCCTTCTTTTTACATTTATGATCGCTTAATACATTTTTAGTTAACTTGGCAGTTTCGTGGAACGTTAGCTCCATGTCAAACGGTTTCTACCTACCGGATGCTTATGTAATTATGATTTCATAACTTGCTTAATATTAAACTTTTTTTGAATAAAATTTCGTTTAAAATTGAGAATATGTAATTTAATGGTCGGGGTTTTTATAAATGCAATATTAATTTTTAATTTACTCACCTTTGAAAATTCAAATTCACCAGAAAATTTTAATTGTCTTATTAAACGCCCGAACCGATAACCGTTTTTATCACAATATTTTATTTATTGGCAACTCTCCTACAAATTACATTCTCTGCACTCACAAAAACAAAACAAATAACTTGCCGATTTGTTTTTGTTAATAAAGCAAAAATATTTTTTCTTATTTCTTCTGCTTTACTTCTTTTATTTTTTCTTACACTTCTTTACCGACAATGCCAATAACAACAACAACAGCAAATAACATTTTAATGCACCAGCATGCAGAATCAAATACACAACTAGGGCTACTAACAAGAACAAAAACAAGAACAACGAAAGAACTTTTTGCATTTTACTTATAGACAAAGTATGCATTAATATGATTGTTTTATGTATTTTCTTCTTAAAACCTAATTTTAACACTTTTTCTTCAAATTTTAATTAAGTTATTTTAACACAAATGATATTTAATAAATTTGACTTTAAATAAACACTGCAACATAATTTAATATGTATTTTAATACGAACGGCATTTTAAAGCGTGCGATTTTAATGATGACCACGTGAAAACTAAAATGTTTGACAATTACAGCAGAGTTACCCGCTCAATTAGAAATTGTTTATATAAAAGAATTGATATAAAAAGGGTATTAGAGATATCTGTGTGCATAGATATTTAGTAATTAGGAATGTAAGTGAGGGAAGAATTTTTATTATAAAGAAATTTATGGCATGCACATACATGCATAGATATATGCATATGTACATACATATGTACTGAAATAAACACATACTTTTTGTGCATGCACACACGTATATGTACATATGTACATAATGATATGTATGTATGTAAATAATTACAGTTTAAGATTTCCGGAAATTTTTGACTGCGCCGAAAAGGGTATTCAAAATTACTCTTGACAGGGTTATAGAATTTAAATGAACCATGGAAAATGTGTTTGATTTTAAGTAATTTCATATGAATCCAAATCATTTATGCTGTCACTTCACTTCTGTAAATTTGGCTAAAACTTTATTTCAATTTAATTTAGCATATGTATGTATGTATGTATCAAAATATTGAGTGTTCCAAAGATACTTTTTTGGACCCCTTTTTCTCCTTTGTTTGCCAACCAATTTTCTTTATTCTTTTGCCAAATTGTAGATGTTTTTGAGCTTTATTGATTTGACCTTATATTATTTAAATCGGTTCGGTATTAAAGGCATAAAAGGCTCCTAAATTTGACACCATTACAAATGCTAAAAATATTCGAGTCTTTTTGAACTCCCCCGCATGATTAAAAACATAATTTATGCCCACGTTTTCGAGTCAAAACGTATTGTTCATTCGGAAGAAAAAGGGACCCAAGCCACAACTCTTCTAAAAGAGTATTTTATAACTCGCATTTCGAAACAGTTTCAGGTAGTACTCACAATCAGTTGCGGCTCTTTTTCTAGTAATTTTTCAGTCATACTACGAGTCATTTACGAATCTTTTTCGAATCATATTATATTGCTGACATAAATGAGCATAACTTTTCAAAGCTCATTTGCGGTTATAAGCAGCAGCAACGGCAAAAGAATCATTGCTTAAACCAGTCAAATTTCGAGCATAAGCGTGATCAATCTATGATCTGTACATTTTGTTTTTGATTATTAAACAAATCACTTTCTAAGCATTTCCGGGAATCATTTTCGAGTCTTATTTGGAGCGCAGAACTGCTTAATCACTTTTTGATCATCTAAGGTAGTCGAAAAAGAATCAGTGTGGTGGAGCAATCTTCCACATGCTGACTGGGGTACATTCACTTATGTAAGTATTGGTTATGTAAGATTTTTTCTCATCAAATGAGAGAAGTTGAAAATGAAAAAACGATCAGAATTGAAAGATACGATAACGATACTGAAAAAGAATTATCGGTGATACCGATACGCATGTGAACTCGATTTAAAATTAACAATACTCAAGTAGAGTATTACTTTTGTTACACAAAATTACAGTGTGAGAGATTATTAATATTCATAATTGATATTTGCATTCATAAATACTTTTATTTTAAAATGACACTGTAAGAGATTATTAATGAGCCAAGTCAAACTGAATTTCATACCGATGATTTTATAAAATCATAAAAATTTTCAGTACATTTAAATTTTTAAGCTTCAAATTTTCAAACAAGAAAATGAATGCAAAATTTTTATGATTTTACAAAATAAAAAATATGTTATTCAGCTTAAATTGGTTCAATATTTAAAATTGAAATTAAAAAGAATTAAAAAAACAACGAACTGATGAAAATATATAAAGTTCAAAAGCTTCTTCTTTCAAAATCTGCCTAAAAATCTTTCTAAAAATTGAAATCGCTTGGTATTCAACTAAGTAACAGTGTGATAAGTACATATGGCTATGAAAACCGTATTTTTCAATATTTTGGGGGGTTTTGAAAATTCCAAAAACAGACTGTTGTTGTACTCGACAGTACATACCAGAAAAATGGTAACATCCCAGGAATTTTTATTCATTTTTTTGTCTCACTGTGCTATTTATCGTTAGCAGCAGTGTGAGCTGATTTTAAAATAGATTAAAAAAAAGCTAAAGAAGGAAATTTAAAGGAAAAAAATTTAATTTTTTTTATGGCTTTCCAATAGTAACTTTCAATTATTTCGATATTTTTCATAGTTTATTTAGTGCTTATTTCTTTATAATATACTTAGGTACAAATATTGTTTTGGTTCATTTAAATAAAAAAAATATGGTATCGATAACAAAATAAAATTCCTTATTAAGAGCCCTTTTCCACGGTCAAAGTTTACTTTGCAAAGTCTTGTGTTTGTTGGGATAAGGGAAAGAAGAAAGGGGGTGAGTACACACTTTGCTTTACTCGCAAAGTTGCTTTCTACCTCGTTCGTCATTTACACATACTTGTATTTGGTTGCATGTATGTGTGTCGTTTGCATGTTCATCCAACAATCGAACACAAAATTTTCCAAAGTAAACTTTGCGTGCGGAGAAGCGAAACAAAGTTTAAAAGAAAATTGAAAAGACTTTGTCAAAGTAATCTTTGATCGTGGAAAAGGGCTCTAAGCAAAAATTTCGTTTATAAAAATGTATATATTACTTAAAGCGAAAACAAAAGGTACTTCAATCAAAAATGAACAGTCTTATGAGGGGGTCAAATATCTCAAAACTATAAAAATATAACTTTTGGGTTTTTGACACAGCCTTGTCAAATTTTTTTAAGAATATTTATTTAACATCTGACGTACGGTAGTGGATTCATAGTATTTAAAGTAAATCTGTTTATAATTTTACTTTTTATTGTATTTATACCGCTGAATACGCGCTCAGCTTCAGTGTTACTAAAAGTCAAAAAAAAATTTCATCACAAAGGCTAACAATTACCTACATTCGTTTTTGTTATCAAATATATGAATCCTAAATTCTGTAGTTGACTTTTGGTTTGTCCAATTATAGGAATTTTATTTTTGCATTGTAATTCCAAAAGAGTTATATAGATCATCTACGATAAAATTTGACATATCTTGTTTGAAATGTTCATACAATTTGCATTTTGTATTGCTTAGATTATTTTCTAATGAAAAGAAGTTGTGATTTGTAAAGTTAAAAAATTATTTGGCAAACGTTGTCGTAGTTGACATTTTAGTTTTTTAATAAAATTTCAGCAAGTGTATCTAAGTTCTTTATATATTAAAGAATCTATTATGTCTTTTTTGAAATCAAATATTGTTAAAAACTTTAGTTAAAATACGGTGTTGGAATTATAAAATTATTATAAAATTATATAGCTCTGATTTTAATGGGTCCAGAATTTCGGAATTCAAAAAGAATTCATTACAAAGATTTTCCCTTTTTAATCATAAGTTTATGTATATATGTAGATTAAAGTTATTTTGATAAACTGTTTTATTTATTTTGAAATAACAATTATTAACACGAAATTTAAGTTAAAGAAAAAACTAAATGCATTGTTGAAAGAAGCTGAAAACAAGCTGAAAGCTAAATGAAACATTTAAATTTTAACATTAAAAAATAAAGCTAGATTTATCTCAAAAAAATCTAATATGGCCACACTGCTTGCAATCCTTGTTCGCACGAAACATTTGCTTTTGCTGGGAGCTCGATGACAAGGAACTCGTATCTCGTAGCGGTCTTATTTACTCCTATTTTTTTTTTTTTATTTTTAGTATTAACTATTTTTTCCGCATTGTTTGTAATTCACCAGATATCCAATTATTTTTTAATAAAAATAAACTTCAACTTTATATAAAATTACTTTGGACTGCAAGCAAATTACTTGTTCCAAAATAACTTGTATGGAATTTTTGTAAACATGAACTTCGTTCAGTACGTCTTTAAATAAAAATTAAATACTATTTTGTTATCTTTAAAATGCAGCACTTTTTTAAGAATAAATCTATGAAGTGTAGTGTATGTCAGGACATAAACTATTACTATTATTAGTAAATTTTACATACAAAAACAACCACTTATGAACAAGAAATAATAAAAAAGTATGTTTTACAAAATGGTCATGTGTTGGTTGTCAAGTGTGATGAATCACTTGTGAATTTGTAAAACTAAATGATATACTTCCTTCCGTTCCTTACAAAAATACTAGATGAAAAAACCTTGTAAGAAAAAAGGATTTTCAATTACTAAGAAGGAGGAAAGGAAAAATGTAAACTATGTCAGTAAGTAAGAAAAACAAAAAAATCTTAATTATTTACTGCAAATCTATCGTATAGTAAATTTCTGTTTGTTATACATATTTATTGCTTGTGAAATTTTACAGCATACACGTTGTGGTTACAGTGGGCCACAGTTAACAAACTGCAAATAATAAGGAAGTGTAAATATAAGAATGTGTTAGTGCAACGCGAGCGTCAGGTTTACTATAAGAAGATGATAAAGAGAATTTTGAGGAAGTGCATAACTGTCCAAGTTGCACAATATCTGCTTTGGTTTTGGCCAAAACACACAAACAGTTGCAATTAACGACTGCTTAGTATTTTTTTTAACTTAACTCTTGATCAGCTTTCAGTTCTTTAGCTTTTTTTATTATAAAAAAAATTTGTTATAAATAAAAAATTGTATGTGATTGCAATTTTTCTACTCTGTTCTAAAACAAACTAAAGGCTGAGGCACATAAAATCTGTCGTACGTTATATGTTGCTTTTTCCAACTGACAACTAACTTGAAATATGGGTTTTCTTTGTCACATTCCGTACGTTTACGTCAACGCAAAATACTAAGCTGGTCAACTTTTAACGTACCTTGAGTACTTTGACAACTATCAGTTTTTATTTGCTTCGTTTTTATTTAGATTTTTGTGTTGTATGGTGACAAAATTAAATTATTTAGAATCAAATAAAAATTACAATTAAAAGAAACTCCAGAATATCTTTGAATTCCATGAAAAATGTGTACTTTAATCAAATCAAGCTGATTTAATATCCGTCAACAAAGTACTCATTGCGTCCACATCCTTCGGCATTACTTCAATGTCAGTGAAGAAAACCAACGTACGCCGTTTTTGTATGTGCCTCGGCCTTTAATATTGACATCAATGAAAAGCGAAGCATATTTATTCTATTCAACTTCCAGCATCTCTAGAACAGAAAATAAAAAGCGTGTGATTGTCAAAACATTTTGGTACATTGTTTTTTATTGAGTTTGACAAACAGACGATGTATCTATCACAAATGTGTTTTTGTAGACTTGGCCAAAGAGATTATTTCACTTCATTTCTATTTTTATTTTAAATAATAAAAAAATGGTTGTAAAAATTTTTTTTGTTGTGTACACCGTACACACATTGAGGAGGCCCCTTCATATTATTACAACAGAGTCCAATAAATAAAAATACACTTTAGAATACAAAAAGTAAAATAAAAAAAAGGATAGAAAGAAATATAACAATAACCAACTAACTTATGATTTGTGGTATTTGCGATGGTAAATTTAATTTTTGGGATTATATAGTTGTTGATAACTTATTTGAAATTGATGAACAAATAACAAATGTTGTAAATTAAATTACAAAAAAAAATGTTGCAAGAAACATGCACATCTGTGTAAGAAATTTTTAATAATCAAATAAAATAAATCAGAAGAAAAACACATGCAAACATAAACTTGAAGGCGTCATAAAATAACCCCCTTAAAAAAAATAAAACCCACAAGTTTATAAGGAAGGCACAGACAATTGGGAAGTTATTCTATTTTCTTAAAGTCTCTTATTTAATTTTTTTTTGAAGAAAAGCTATTTTAGAATGAAGATAAGGTTAAATTAAATGGGCTGCCCATCTTGTGGCAAAATCACTCGGTGGCCTAATGCCGCATTGTCAGCAAAAATATTTATTCTTATCACTGAAATATGGAAATAATACTTAAATCTAAATTTACCAAAATGTTGTATGTTGTAAAAGTCGCTATGACAATAATATTACGGTTGTGGCAAGAGTCTTATGTTTGTAGCTAACAAACAATTTTTACTTTTATACAACTAAATTTAATAGCTATTATCCACACAAGCAGCAAAATTTTTATTAATATAGAAAAATAATTTTTTTTGTAATCATAAATAGTTCCCCATAACCACTCTGAATGTGAACTGAATTGATTATATAGGGGTTTTCAACAAGAACTTTGTTTTTCAATCGTGGCAACATCAACAACATGACACTTTTGACATTCAGTTTCTTGACGTATTCGTAGTAGTTGCGTTGGAAATTCTTACAATAAATTCAATTTTGTTCGAAAATCGCATTAAACTAAAAACTCTGTTAAAGTTACATTCTGTAAAATTCGTAATATTTTCGGACAACATAATCGTCCTTCTGATACCGCTATTAAGAATTTGGTCGTTAAATTTGACACAACAGCCTTGATACAAAATATGCCAACACCAACGCGTGTTCGACTCGGTCGTTCAATTGAAAAAATCGTAGCCGTGAGCCACACTGCTGAAGAAGATACAAATTTATCAATTCCTTGACGTTCTCAACATTTGGGGTTATCCAAAAAACACCACATGGCGAATTTCGCATAAGGATTTGAAGCCTTATGAGGTTCAACTGGTGCGGGAAATGAAGCCGACCGACCATTCACATCGCCGTAGGTTCACTCAATTCATTCAGGAACAAGTCGCTGGTTTTTCTGAAAAAATATTTAATTCTTCAGACGAACCCCATTTTCACTTGTCAGTGTACGTCAACAAGCAAAATTGCCGCATTTGGGCTTCTGAAAATCCTAGAGTGACTATTTGGAAGCCTTTGCATGATCAGCGTCTCACTGTATGGTGTGCTATGTAATCTGGAGGCGTGATTGGGACGTTTTTTGCGGTGACGGTAAATTGATCACGCTATCGCGAGATGTTAACAACTCAATTTTGGTCTATTATTGATAACGTGGATATCACTGACATGTGGTTGCAACAGGACGTCGACACATGTCACACAGCCAATGAAACGATAAATTTATTGCAAACCAAATTTCCCGATCGCATAATTTCACTGGCTGTTGCGTGGCCAGCCGGATCGTGTGATATTTTTTGTGGACCTATGTTAAGGACAGAGTCTATAGGGAGCCAATTGAATCAATTGGAGGATTAAAACTTAAAATCCGTGATGTGATTAACGAAATAGAGCTGCCATTATGATAACAAGTGATTAAAAACTTTGATAAAAGAATTGAAATTTGTCAGCGTGGTCGTTGTGGACATATGCCAGATATTACTTTTCATTCATAATTGCCGGAGTTTTCTCTTCGTAATACAATAAAAATTTTAATCATCTTCATTAAAATTTTTTGTTTTATTTTGTTTTAGAAAACAATGTTCTTGTTTAGCATACCAAACGATCATGGCTGCCAAAGGTCTCTTTAGTTTTTACTTTTCGTTACCGTTATGTGCCGTTGTTTTCTGTAGAAAATAGTTTTTAATTACTTGTTCTGTGAAAGAAATTAGCTGTTCTTAAAAGCAAAAGATTATTAAAAGAAAATTTTTGCAATTGTGAAGAAAGTTTTCGTAATAATTTTTTTTTTAATAAATCAATAATTAAAAATTAATATTTTATTAGATTCTGACTCTGAACTTTTGAATGTGGACGGTGTATGTAGTTGTAGAAATGGATTTTATAGATGTTTTCAAAATGTATCAAACAATAAAGTGACAGAAGAAGTGACAAGTGCTGGGCTTTCATCGTCCATTCTTTTTTATTTGACAAAAATATACTCATATAAATGTTTGAAAAATCTTGAACTAAAACAAAATTTTTGGAGTTTATCATAAAATTTTTAATATTTGACACCACAACAAACATACGCACTCTTGGCTGTCACTTAACGTCGCATTTTATTTTCTAGAGATATGTCCGCAACAGAACGGAATGCAACAGAACAGGAACAACAAATCACACATAGAGTTTTTCAATTGAACAGAAACAAAAGAGGTGAACCATTACGGAACAGAACGTAAAATCTAATTCAAAGAAAATTGCAGAAAAATATATTTTATTTAAAAAATTTTCTTATATTTGAAATATTTTTCTTATTTGTCTGGGTCAGCCATGCAAGTTGAAAATTAATTGATGTTAATGTTTTCCTTTTTTCTTTGGAATAATGTCTTTCTGTGACTGAAAATGTTACGAACTTAGGTCTAAAAATAATAGTTTTGAATTAAAAAACCAATTCAATTCGAAATTACTCACATTTTTATAGAATTGCTTACTTTATATAAGTGAAACTTATGGTGTTTTCTTTTAAAAAAAATTCAATATTTTTAGCCTATTTTATTGAAAATTTGCAACATAATGATTTTTTGAAGTAGTGAGTTTATCAGAAAATATTGTATCATCACTTGCGGGTCAAAATTTTTGTCTTAAGAAAACTTTGAATTGCAATTTTTTTGATAAAAAGTAAAAAAAATTTAATTTTTATTAGAAAAGAAAACGGCATTAATATGATGTTATATTTTTCTTTTATTGTCTTACTTAACTAATCGCATAAAAAGATGAGCTGCAGTATTATCGATATAAACCGAATTTAATATTCGGATCTTTAGAATCCAACCCCCCACCCGCCGATTCTATGCTACACTTTTCTACCACATTGACGCATGTTTATATAATATTTTTTTTAAAGTTATATCCATACCCATATCACTTCTAATTATATTATGAGATATGTATATTTTGGATACAAACATTTCTTTTAAATTGTTTTGTAATCTACTTTTTTATTTATATTTTAATAGGGAAGTTTTGAATAAACATTTGAAAAACAAAGCTCTTTTATATGATTTTGTATTTCAAAATATTCACATTCAAATGAAAATGAAATTATAGGAAATCGTGTAGATATTTAAAAAAATATAAAAACAAAAAAAAAACGTTTCTGTCACCATATTCTATATTCGTGTTACGGAATAGGTCACGTTTTCATTGGCACTTAAACAAATTTTTCTTAAATAAATTTCCCGCTTTATTCAAATTTAACATTTATTTTTTAAATTAATTTCTTTTTCTCCGAAATAGTACAAAAAACAAGCGAAATATTCAATTTATAGAATGTGAAATACGCAATTACACGTACGCCATAGAACAAGTACGTGTTCAATGAAGGGCATTGATTTGATTTCTTACCATCAAGCTCATGCATATCACAGTGCTGTAAAAGCTGACAGACAGACACGCAATCGAAAAACTGTCAGCTTGTCAAAATTCATATTAATTTAAAGGCAAAACAAACAAAAAATTAATCTTATACTGACACACATACATACATATGCACATCCATATTTAAATTAAATTATTATTATTATTATTAAATAATCTCATTAATATAAAATAGATAAGAATTTAAAAGATATAAATGTTAAGTTGAGACAGACAAATGCAGAAAATATTTACAATAGCAGATTGAACGCATAACAGGCCTGAGAAGAAAATGATAAGAAGGAGAAATTAGATTATAAAGTAATTGAAAGGAGGGAGAAAAATTTGCTTTTAGGCGGTTGAAGCATCGAATCCTGATAACACGACGATGTGCCATTTAAGAGACATTTGACGAAAGAAAAGTTCATATGGGCTGAATGATAAATTAATATCAGACAAATATGAGAATCCTTAATCCTTCGTAAACAAGTATTGTAACAAGAACAATAGTAATAACAACACAAATATGATAATTTATTATCAAAGCGTATTAAACCAGGCGACAGCATTACGGCAGCTGATTTCTTTGTCTTGCTTACGCTTTTTACTTTGAATGTCAAAAAGTGTGCCTTTATATTTTTCTGTATTTGTTTTCTGTAGATGTTTTTGACAGAACCGATATTAAAAATGCCTGTTGTTCTTCTATTGTTGTACTAGTAATTTCACCTGCTTAATACGCCTTGATACATACTTACATACTTTATTATTAATTATTGCAGCAGTTGCCGGATATTAAATAAATCTTTACTACATAATGTTCTGCCAGTACAAGGCTCACAATTCTCTTAACTTAATTTAGAATTATATCTTAAGCTTAAAACTCCTGTCTACGTTGAATGAAGGTTTTACAACTCTTCAATGTCTTCAATGCAAACCTTTAAATTGACCTTGTTGGGTAACATTCATTAATACTTTCCTATTTATTCATTTACTTTGTTTTTTTTCTTCTTATTTTGTTCGTTATTTAATTTAATTTCTTTACATACAGTTGCCATTTTAATTTCTTAATTAACTTTACGCCAAGTTTCACCTGAAAGGCATTTATTAATTACACTTCTTTGCACAAATTCAATTTCTTTGAGTTTCAACTGAGTGATTGCAGTTAAAATTGTTTTTCTTGTTATTTGTTTTAATAACTATAAGACCGGGCTGGTAAATTATTCTTGACTTCTTCAGAAGACTCACAGATTTGTTTACAGAAATTTAAGTTTAAAATGTGAAATCGTCACAGATATTTTTTCTTGAATGAAAAGTAAAATTGTGATATTTATTGGTGTGTACATCAGTATGGAAAATACCAAGAGTTACAAATTTAGGGGTAACTACCGTCTTAAAAGGTTTTAGATAACACATTTAAACACGAAAAAAATTTACGTGGTTCCGGCGATTGATTCTGGTTGAAGAGACAAAGACAACAAAATATACATGTGTCGGCGTTCTGAAAGATCACATATTAGAATTGTTTAAAGTTTCTCAGATTTGGCCTGTTATTGTAGCATATCGGTATATAAAACTGTGTTTTCTTTACATCTGAGGTGTAGGGTATCTTCAGCATATTTGTAGAAAATGGCATGGCAAATCTTTTCGTACAACAAATTAACCCTATAACTCCGCCTAATAACGGCATTTTTTGGTTTTATTCTAACAAATCGTAAAAAACACCCGGAAAAAGGGTGTTGGTTTTTTGGGGTTTGTGTTCGGGTTTTTTGTTTAGGGATGCACATCGTTCTTAAAAACATCGATGTTTGAAAATATCGATATTTTTTCGATGAACATCGATGTTAAAAACATCGTTAAAAAACGATACATCGATGTTTTTCCGATTTTTTTATTTTCTAATAATTAAATGATTTAATATGTAGTCTAAACAATTTTACAACGTACAAAATAGATTCATTACTTTAATATATCGGTTAATATGTGCCTGTAAATAAGACGTACTTAAGCGAAACAAAATATATATTTAATATTTCACAAGATTTATTTATCAAAACATTTTTATTTGTTTTAATTACAATCTAATTATTGTGAAATAAAGTTAAGGAAAAGTAGTTTAGATAATCTAGTCCACAGGAGTCTGTTTCTGTCCTGAATGATGGTTGCCCCAGCTCCCGAAAACAAACGCTCGCTTGGCAGATACGTTGCAACGATGGGTAGATATAACATTGCAATTTTCGAAAGTTTGGGAAACATAGTTTGCATATGCTCCCGAATCTCAAAAGCATCTCTTTTAAATGTCAAACAGATATATATACATATATTAATATTTTTGTTTAGCTTTTATATAAAGTTTGGCAAAAATAGATGTACAATTGATAATCTGTTCTAATACACTGATCAGCTCTGCAATAAACGATGTCGATGTTTTTTAATTTTAAGGGCGATATATCGCCGATGCATTGTCCATAAAAACATCGATGTTAACATGTTATATACTGATAGGGTGCAAGAACAGGCCACGCTAGGAAACTTCAACCGCCTTTAATAAGAAATTCCGGTACAATCTTTCAAAATTATATTTTTGTATATTTTTTGGTCTCCTCTAGCAGAATCAATCGTCGGAACTGCGTAATTTTGGAAAAACTTTGAAATTGTTATACAGTGTAATTGAGGGGTTTCATTTCGATGACCTTGGCCTCGCACATATAAGTAATGCAATATATTTTTAAGCAGAAGGCATTAAAAGCTTAACTATTTCAAATTCCACAGATTGTCGAGAAGAGGAGTATTTGAAAAATTTCATGCTGGTGAAGTTCTAAAATACTTATTCTTGAGCCAAAAGGCACAATCGAGTTACAGGACCTCAACTCTTTATCTACAAAAGAGAAAATAATTTTTACCTTAAATGAAGCACCAAAAATCTCAATAGAGGATATGACTGTTCAACTAACAGCTCCTATCAGCAGGAAACAAAAAGTAGATTTTGCGAATCTTTCATGCTTTCTTAATGCTTCGTAGTGGGCCATTTGCAATGGGAGTTTAAGGGTCCCGACAGGAAAAGCATGGGGTTAAAAAGATTCATAAGTTAAAACAGTTCAAAACGACTCCGAAATGCCACATCTGCTCGCAAGAAGAATGCAGCTCGAAAAGCGGCAAAGCAAACAAACAAAAGGCGCTGAGAAAATATTACATGCAAGTGTGCACAGAGATAGAATGACGTATGCTCTCCTGTCGCAAGTAGTAATAAAAGAGGAGGGGAACGTCATAATTGTTAGCGAACAGTAAGCGCACTTGACAAACGAAAGACGAAACAGAAACGGCTGTAATACGTATCTCAAGCAGTTCTTTCATACCATTGAAAAATAAGGGTAAAGGTAACGGATTGGTATGGATGCAGTTTGAGAATAACACATTAATAACTTGCTACCTCACTCCTAGCGATAGAGAAAAGCTTAAAGAAAAACTCGACTTCCGGATGTGCTTAATTAAAATGGAATGGAAAACTATATCACAACCTTCTGCATTTATGAAGTAGATCAGAATGCAGACGATGGTGAGCACACGTTTTTTAACTGCTGCAGATAGAAATGCTAATAGGTGGAATAAGAGCTGAAAACATCGTAGATAAAATTATAGAAAATGAAGAAAACTGAAAAATAATATTATTATTATTATTATAAGTGCTGAATAAGCGAGTACTCAATCATATTTAGTTTAACTCCCTCCTGTTCGTCCTCTTTGTGATAAATTAACACTCTCATAATATCGTTTTCTATAACAACAGTATTATCATTTTTGGAAAAATGTTAAACAATTTGTCCGATGTTTAAATGTAGTGAAATCATTTGTTAACACAAAAATAAAAACAAACTTGTGTTAAAGTCTGTACCTTTATTTGTAATATCCTTCATGTTGTTCAAAATTCTCTTATTCCATCTGCTTGCCGACAACCATCAGGTATCAAACACCTTTTATAAATTGTCCTGAGGAATATAAAAATATTCTCCAAATAAATTGTGTAAGAATACATAATGATTTTGTTTAAAGACAAAAAATATACACGAGTACATATATGTACTTGCGGCTTATGCGTATGCAGAAAATTTAAAAATATAACACACAATTTTATGTTCGTTCAACAACTCACGCTCCACACATTCAGGTATTAGTTGCTTTCATTGCGCTTTTTTCTTTTCGACGTGTCAAGAATATGTAAATGTAATCTTAATATTTTCAGTTTGGAAGTTCGTAAAGAAAAAGCTTTGGCCTGATGATTTTATTGATTTTGTATTTGCTCCTTTTAAACCTTAAATAAAATGATCATGGTTTAGGTTTTAATTTGTTAGCTGCTTTTTCTTAAATTAATATCTTATATCAGCCTTATTCTTGCAATTGCTTAATAATAGATTTTCAATCGCTTTGTAGTTCTTCTGTTATAACTTTTATTTATACCAGTATTTGGTTGTCCAAGATTTAAAAAAAATTCAACACACATACCGACATATGCGATTAAAATAGTTGTGTTCATTTAATTTACTAGTAAAAATTAGCAACGAGAGAAGAAATTTTCCAAAATTACTTTCAAAAATGTGAAAAAGCAAAAGAACACTTATAGGTCTGTAACTTAGTTGACTATAAACCGATTTTAAATTTTATATCTAATTTAGCAAGAAGAGACTGAGACCTTTAAAACGATGTATATGACGTTCATGTTACTCTCAAAAACATGTTAGTAATTTAACCGCAAAGGCATTTTCCATTAAATTTTTTCGCCATTTTTCATATTCGGACATTTTTTTTAGCAGTATTTCAAAGAGAACACTATTTTATAAGTTACAGACCTATAAGTGCATAGAAGTATGAAGAACCGGTTTTTCACCAGTAACTCCAGATTTTGGGCGTGTCCCTGAAATTTCAAATACAGATTCTTGATCTACTCGACAGCACCTACGAGAAAAATAACATCACATCCCAGGTATTTCGACTTCGTTCTTCTTTGCAACACAGTGTTATACATATATGTATGTATATTATTATAAAAATAATGTGATTATGGTCATTTATATTCAACATTGTCGTGACTGGCGTTTTTCGAGTACAACGCCAATAGTAATAGAATAATGAAAAGTTTTATTTAAGACTAATTAGCTACTTTTGAATAAAATGAATGAATAAAATATCTATTTTTAATTATTTTATACGTTATAACAGCCTGTCTACACGTGCTATTTTGATTACAAACATCGGAAATAACGACAGAATGAGGTCGGGTTAAATATATTTTTTAAAGGAAACAAATTTAAGCCATTTCCATTTTCATTCTAATAAAAAGCTTTATCCAAAATAAAATATCATGTTGCTGCCAGCATTAAGCCCCAAAAGCAGTAAAAAAGTAATTAAATAAATTATGTGTTAATTTAAATTTATTTGCAAATATATATCTGAACTAATTGAATTATGTGCCTGCTTAGTGTAAATTGTGTTAGTGAACGCTTTCTAGTAACAATTGTTACAAATTTGTAAAAAATTTTTAGTAAATGAACACAAGTAATGTCAGGATGTGCTTGAAATATTTATAATCAGGTATGTGATGAAATTCGATTTCAACACAAAAATAATCTGAAAATTTTTTTTTTCAAAAACTTTTGCTTGTTCTCTTTTATTGGTGCTAATTCCAAATCATCAGTAGACCTTAAACCATATTGTATTGCGTCTGAAAAATGACATGTGCTTGCATTTCAAGATATTTAACTCCAATAAATTAAATCTGCACCATTGATGAAAATTTCGAAAATCTCCATTTAATGAAGTAAATAAGTCCATGATTGGTCGCGTTCACAAGAGGAAACTGTTGCGCAGCCGTTGAGTGTTTGTCTTAGAAACGCAGAGTTGAGTAGTTCCGCCCCACACAACAGTTGAGTATTTGCTACCATTTTTTCCATCATAATTTTATTTGCTACATTTAGTCAACATGTTGTGTTTAGCGCCGCAGCTGATCAAGAGAGTTGTGCACTTTTATATTCTAATGCAACGCCGCACGGTAGCTGAAAATCGTTTTTCATTGGCCAAAAGTCGATTTTTTTTTGTCACCGATTTTTTAAATTTTTACGCCCTTTTGCTGCTAATATATCCAGATTAAGGTAGCCAAAAAATTAGGTTAAACTATTGATAATTGTGGACGTGGCATGCTGTCAAACTCAACGGTTTTTTTTAATTTCAGAAAAAGGTGTTTTTCTTTTGTTTTTTATAAAAAATAAATTGTTACTACTCGCAAACTATCATCGATAATGGCCTGCGGTCTTTTTTATTATGTTGGTAGGATTATAGTCTTTAGTTTTTGTAAGTGGTCAGAGCTCTAGCGTTTAATATTAGGGACGTTACGGAATATTTATGAAACTGCTATATTTTTCTCAAATTTAAACTTTAGTGGAATAGAACTTCTAGGGAACAAAGGGGAACACGAAATGTATACCACCAGGAGAAAGGTGAAAGTGTCCTCTTTACTAGTATATATACTTTTGCACCCGTGACGAGCCGTGTGTAGAACACTTTTTTCATTTTAATGAAATTACTCCAAAGTACTCGTATACAATGGTGTATATAATTTTCACTTTTTTGTCTAAAAGTTTATGGTTTTTACTTTAGACTACGTAAAACTAAAAAAAATTAATTATAATACCTGCGAAAGGGTTTAATGGCTTTGTTTTGATCAGCCAAAAATTGGTAATAAAATTATCACAAATTATCACAAAATTCTACAGTAAACATATGATCTGTTTCTAAATTTACCTGTTATCAAATGTTAGGGTCAACCAAAGTCATAAGCAATTTTATAACAATAATCGGGACATTAAACCACTAAAGATAAAAAAACAACCCAACAACAACAACAAATATTTGCGAGATACTAATCAGTTTTACCTGATATTAAGGTCTGGACAACATGTGCAGTTTTGTGCAATTTAGCACTACCTGCTATGAAATTAAAGATAAATGTGTGAATAACATGTATCTAAAAATGTATAAAGCTACGGATTCGATAAGGGATTACTCAGTAATAAGTTAATCCTCTAGGTGTACGGGTAAAACATAACAGACGCAAATAAAAATATTCAGAAAAATATGGAGAGCTTCAGTTATAAAGAACTGGCAGAAGAGTATTTTAGAAACAAAAACCAGGAAGATGTTCTTAGTTACGTTAAAATAAAATTAAACTTAAATTCTCGTAGCACCGAAATGCAAGAGCAATTATCTAATTTCGTCAAAGCGCTACAAAGAAGTTCGCTACAGTAAACAAAAGTGCAAACTGGTTAGAGGGCCAACTTACTGTCGCTGCAGAAACAGCAAAGCAAGATAAGGCTGGAAGACCACGCAAATCATTGGACAACTGCAGCGATAGATCTAAGAGGCGGAAACTTAAAGATATTAACGATGCAATTGGTTGTACAAATATAAAAGAATCTTTCCTACATCAATTACGATCACAGAACCAATTAACAAAAGTGGATATCATTGAAAAAGTTGTTAAAGATAGTCCAGTGAGAACAAAGCTGATTCTTAAAAGTATACCAACTCCGAGTGATGCAATACAGTACACAAATGAGGAGGCATTAGCATTATTTCTGGATTTGAAATTAACAAAACAGCAATATATTAAGCTCAGACTGCGTGCGATTGAAAAAGGTTCAAATATGTATCCAGCATTTGCCATCAAAGTACACTATTACAATCACACCAATTTCGGCAGAGGTACAACTACAACCTCTACTTGATCACACAGCCGAGCGCTTGCTACAATCAATAACAAAAAATGAGTTAAAGAAATATGGAAACACAAAATTAATTCTGTTTTGTAAATGGGGATGTGATGGTTCTTCGGGACAAAATCAATACAAACAAGTTGTATGTGAAAATATTTCGGACTCAGATATGTTCATGGTATCATTTGTACCATTGCGATTGAAAAAGATTTTAGAAGATTCAGAGCCTTTGACTAGTACAACGCAAACAATGGATATTTGGAAAAATGAGACACCATATTCTACGAAATACTGCAGGCCAATCAAATTTGAATTCAATAAAGAAACTCATGATGCCATTAACAAAGAAGTTATTGATATCAAGGCCCAAATTGCAACACTACAGCCATTACAATTACAGTTAGATGGGCAGCAAAATGAAGTAAGCTACCAATTAGTGCTGACAATGATAGATGGAAAAGTAGGTCAGGCTTTGACTAACACGAAGGCTGCATCCAGCTGCATTATATGTTAAGCAACATCAACCCAATTAAACCAAGTCCCGACAAAATCATTAGATAATACCGATGCATATGAATTTGGATTATCACCACTACATGCAAAAATACGACTTATGGAACACATACTAAAAATCAGTTATGATTTGGATTTCGGGTCTTCAGGATCAAAAAGAAACAACGAAACCAACAAAGAGTTAAGAAGTGCAAAAAAGAAACATGTTCAAGATGAATATCGCAAATTAGGATTGATTATAGATCAGCCAAAACAAGGGTCAGGCAATACAAATGATGGCAATACCGCAAGAAGATTCTTTTCAGATCCAGAAACAGCATCTGAAATAACAGGAGTGGATTTAAACCTCATTTTCAGATTTAAAATAATCCTAGAAGTACTTGCGTGCAATGAAGAAATTGACTCTAGAAAATTTGGAGAAATATGTCTGCAACAGTTCACAAAATCCTTTATCATGGAGAAGATGTCATTAAATATCATTTGGTGCCACTTGGAGATCTATCAGAGGAGGCTCAGGAAAAAAGGAACAAGGATTACAGATTTTATAGAGAGCACAATACTAGAAAAATTTCACGAAATTCAACAAATGAAGATCTATTTAATATATTATTGGCAACGTCAGATCCGTTTATCTCCAGTATTCGAAATCAATGGAAAGTGGAACATCGGGATTTAGATGAAGAAGCCAAAAAACTACTAAAGAACAGAAATAGCACAGAACAAAATATGGAATATTTGCAATTAATATTTGAGTCAAATGAATAATAATTATAATTGCCTTTCATTGTTATTTAAGTACAAAAAACATAGTATTAGTAAAAAATAATAATAAACAGAACCTACCATTGTTGCAAATGCTATTAAAATTTATTGCAGTTTTTATTTTTAAAATGTTTTTAAAATTATCAAATTTGACAGCAAAAAATAATAAATTTTTCTGTAGTAATAGCAATATTTTTAGATAATATTATTAAAGTTTTTTTTAAGTGTTACTATTCTTTGAGTGTAAACAAATTTGCAAATTTGTCAGCAACAAATTTTTAATTTTTCTGTAATAACAAAATCTCCAGTTGATTTTACTATTTTTTTCAGTGTAAAATTTTTTTTATGTGTAACATTAAAAAATTCCATTATTACAAAAAATATTTATAATTATTATTAATTTCCAAATATTAATTTTTTTAATAAATAAAAAAATAATAAACCCATATTTCACTCTAAAAGTTAAAAAAATTCAAAAGTTCAACTTTGACCTAGAATTCCTTAAAAAGTCCTCAATCAATTTTAATGTAATTTAAACTGAGTCAAGCTGAACTAAATATCTATCCAATAAAATTAAAATTACTTCAATATTTTGATCGGTTCAAAAGTTACAGAATTTTGGCCAATGAAAAACGATTTTCAGCAACTGTGCTTCGTTTCGTTAGGTGGCGGCTATGTACAAATGCGATAAAGTAACGAAAATAAAGAAATAATACTTAGTTCATTAAATAGACGTAGGTTTATTATGGTGTCTATTTATTTTAATTAAATAATTAGTTCAGGTTTTTGAACACAGCGGCAGCTTAGCCTTGAAATATAAATAGTACCGCCGCAGGTTTATCATTTTAATGCAGTGTTTTCTTTTGCATTTTTAGGTTGTGAATATTAAATTTCTGGTGCGGATTTTAAAATAGAAATGGAAAATTCCTGCCAAAGAAAACTCCACTGTAAATTCTGTGTTGTCCATACTTTTTAGTATAAGCCAACTTAATTCATTTAGCAAATTTAAATTGTTTCTGTTGCATCACTTTTATTTCTTTTCAATTGTTTACATTAATCAGCTGTTTATTATCCAGTCACTCATCAATCCGTTTCTAAGACGTAACTGTTGAGCTCAACAGTTGACAACAGTTTGATAACGGTTGAGCTCAACAGCTATGTCTTATGAACGTGACCAATGCTACCACATTTTAGACTTATCTGACAGTAACGATGTACTGAAGAGAAATCATACTTTATATTTAAATTTTTAATTTAATTTATTTATTTATTTAACCAATTATTTTTATATATAGTTCTCTATTTGTTATTCATATTTAGCCGGTAAGGATGTAAAAACCTATTGACTTAATAAATAAAATTTTAATTCACATTAGTAAGCTTTTTATGCAAATTAACGCTGTTGTCTGTCCACCCTGTATTGCAATTGATATCTTGCATAGAAAAATTAAATGACTAAAAATTAAAGACTTGCAACACAAGCTGCGAAGATTTTTTGACTTGTCGGCCGAAACAGCCACAGTCTTTGACGGGAATTTTACCCCAATCCTCCAGACTGGTACTTTTGAACAGAGTAAGCGAATGCACAAATATGAATAAAAATAATTTCAATTATAAGTAAAATGAACACACCAATTATTTGTCATCGATGAACTCTCTGTAAGTGATTTTATTTGTGGTAGAACATCATGGATATAATACGCTGATGTTATAGGACGCAATTGGTCCAAAAAGCTGAACGACATACGACATTAAAAGCTTGTGTATATTAAATGCTGCTGACAAGAATATTAAATTTTATGCTTGTACTCGGTCTTGGTTTACAATGAAAATGCTAAGCCTTTGGGACAACTTCCGATATTTTATTTTTTTTTGCTGGGAAGTAAAATATAGATTTTGAGGAGCTGCAGGTGCTTCCGAAAATAACACATTATTTTTTCTTAATGCCTTAAGAGTTACTTTGATTTCCAGAAATTTTAAATTCTCAAAAAAAAACTCTGAAACGATTTTGGTCGCTTTCAAACCAAATTTGCCACAATGTGCTGCACTTCAATTTCTTCTACATTTAACCATCAAATTAAAAGTTATTGTTATTTTCTCCGATTAAAATAAAATTAAACTAGTTTCATACTCGCATCATAATCATTCCAATTCTTTGCAACAAATTCGCACATCATTCTCACAAGAATATTTTTATTGTCTTACAACGTTTAACATTCTTTTTCACATCTATTTTTCATGAGCTGTCATTAAACGTCTCCCGCCGAAAACTTTGCTTCATACCATGTCAGGTTTGACAATTTTATTCAATCTATTTACACGAACACGTATTTTTTCAAATATTAAATACATTCATACATGCATACATATGTTTGTATGTATGTGGCTGAGTATCTTCTTAATATTTCGCTCTTGTTTCATATTTTTGTAATAGATTAAAATAAACACAATATACATAGATATCGACAGATATGAAAATAAAAAACGGAATCTTACTTGAATCCTGTTATTATACACAAAAGTTCCATATTAAAAGACCGAGGAAAATATGAACATGCATGTACGAGAACTAGTGTCTCCTCGGGGAGTCATATATTGGTTTCTAAGATTTCGTTTTCACTTAATATATCCTAAGCAAGTATGCGTGAGTTGGTATTTTGTGCATGTATTTAGGCTGTCTGGACGTTTTGTTTTTACAGTTGTATTTGTATTAATAAAAAACAAGTAGATATTTTCTATACGATGTGTTTGAATATTAAGAGAAGTCTTTAATCAAAGGACCTTCAGAGAGTAGAGTGAGAATAAAATTTATATTAGCTCAGGCTAAAATCACGTGGCACAGTGGAACCAAAATAAATAGAATAAAGTAACATGCAAAATAAATTTTAAAATATCTGTTGGTCTTAACTATTGGTTCGCTTCGTTTGTAATCTTAAATATCGTTTGTGGGCCAGTTTTTCTGTGTAAATATTTCTTGCAAAGATGCACCTTTTAAACCTAAAATCGATTTGATATTTAAAAATTTCGTAATTTAGAAAAGTTTTTTATGAACCAAATTTATTTAATGTGTACCTATAATTTTGAAAATGGCCGAAGTCAAGATTTAAGATAAAATAAAGTACCAGGTACTTAAAACGAAAAGTTTTTGTTTAACATTAATAACATATTTGATTATACATGCAAAGATAAAAACCGGGCTGAGGCAACCGGTATCTATGATCAACATACTATGATTAAATTGTATAGTTATAGTATAATCATTATATCATACAAATCAAATCATGTTATTATTAAACCAGTGACGGTGTATCATTTGATAATATACTGTCATATAACAATATTACTATATTTACATTTTTAAAATAATAACCAAATACAATTAAAATGTCAGCCAAACCATACGATTTGGGAGAGCCAGTGCAGCAGGTTTTAATATTAATACATGTATTATTTTCAATCTGGACCAAATAAAAATTATGGCATACATAACTATACAAAATGTTTTAAATAACTCACGTTTAAGTCTTGTAAAGGCAAATGACAACGGATGTATGGTGATGACTTACCTGCAGGTTTTGTATTCATAATCTGATTACAAACAAACACAATTCTATTTTTATATCGATAAAAAATCGGTTTTAGTTCAACAATGTTGCAGCTGCTACAGATAATAATTCTTAAATAATAAAAAACCCAACTTTTTTTATCTCAACTGTAGTTATATAAAAAAAACCAACAATAGGGTGTTTGCTACAACCATATGTTGCTTGCCAAAACCATGATATTGTTGTCCCAAGCATATTTAAACAGATGTTTTTTCTTTAATGTAGAAAGGTAACCATTTAAGAGATAGTATGTGCTATATAAACATTATATGGAATTCATCTAGTTTTAAATTTATTCATTTGTAAGTCATTAAATGTATCAACTGCCAGAGATATCCTTTCGGCCACCTCCAAATTTATAGGCTCTTATTACTTGTAAATATATTTTTCAGTACATCTTATTGAACAGATATTTAGGCTGTGTGGCCGTCTGTGCCCTCTTATCTCCCATAAAACTTTACGTGTAAATGTTTTCTTTATTGTTTGTTATTCTCGATAAAAATTTCATCAATATGTATTGGTTAAACATAAAATTTCTAATATTCTTAAATTGCTTAAAGGTATAAATAAATGAATGAATGCCCCCTCCAATAAAAAGAAACAAGAACTGATACGAAAATTTCATCAGCATTATTGGCATCGTACAATAATATTATTGTTGTGTTGTTCTTTTGCTGTTTTTTGGAATCTGGGGTACAATTTTTATTGCCAGAATTATTGCTACTTTGGGAACATTGTTTATGCCTCAAAATGCATCTGTGTACGAAAATTAAACTACTCGTATGAATTAAGTAAATAATATATGAGAAGAAAGTATTTTTCAGTAATTATATTTATTTTTTTAATTTATTAATTTATTTATATATTAGCCTCGATATATTTTTTCAAAGATTTAAAAAAAATGTAATTATATTTATTTAATACAAGAAAATGATGAATTTTTTCTTTGCAATCAATAGAAAGCCATTGAAAAATTATTATGAATGAGGTACATTGATGTCAACTTTTTTATTTCGATTATCGTACATCCCTAAAAATTAACGTTTTCTAAGTGAAATTACCGTACCCAAAGTCTTGTACAAAAAAATATAATATTTTGTTATTAGAGCAGGCTTATATTTGGAATTTAACATATTTATTTAAGAAACAACAAAAACTTATAATTTTGATATAGCAAAATAAAATGCTTGTTACTGTCTATATAAGTTTTAAAACTTAATTTTATTGCATTTATTTTTTATGATCATATGCATTTGGATTAAAATATAGAAAATGTTTGGCATTGAATTTAATATTTAAAACGTCATTAGGATTAAACAAACGATTTTGCGTGTAGAATTCCTTCAGTATTTAACTAATTTCTTATTTTGGTTTTGTTTAGATTTATTATTGAAAAATTTCTTTCCACAATAGCCGAACTATGTGGCAAAGGAAATATATAAACCAAAAATAATTAAAAACTTAAAACATTATGAAATCGTCCCTTTTCTCTATATTGAAGACGTTTTTATAAAACTGCGGAATGTAATTTTAATCAACATCTTATAAGCCTGAATTCCTGGTCTATCTCGTGAAATTTATCAATTTGAACAGCTTCTGAGAGATGCCAAACTGAAGGAGTTATGGAGGTATTGGTATTGAACAATTCGGGATTTATTACATCAGTTTTTTAAAAGACTGCATAATTTTTTTTAAATTTCTTGAGTGGTTCGTATGTATATTAAATATCTTGCAATCAGTTTTATATTCAGCTAATTTGTGTGTTGAGTTGAAAGAATTGCGAATACTTAACCGCTCATATATATCTTGTTTAGCGGTGGCTGATTACCATTATCCTCAGAATTAAAATCTTGCCACAAAGTGCCGTCTTAGTTCTTCAAGTCAATAAAATTGCTTAGGATTATTTTAAATGTCAATGATATTCGATTATATAGAATATGAATTTTAGTATTTTCACTTTGCATTTTTAAATTTAAATTTGTAAATGCCAAATACAATTTATTTAAGGGATCATCAAACCATTCAGAAACTTATTGAATTTAACAACAATTGATGTTATTTTGCATAATTGTAATAACACCGTACTTTTTATTATTTGTTTCTGGATCATGTGTAGACAGATTGTAGAAGAAACTTTTGTGCTCTATTAGTTAAAACTTTTTAAAATGACCGTACAAATATAGATATTTCTTGCCTACCATTCGGAGGTCTAAATTAACATACGGTTAACATTACTGATGAGGTATTTAATATTTAAAGTTAATTTTAAGTTAACTATACGTGTTAAAGACCAGCCAGGACTAATCTTTGCACCATCAAGTAAAATCTCTAATATGGCAATAATGACAGCTAGATGTCACTTATTCCATCAGCTCTAGAAATCATCTGACTTTTACCTGCAATAAGTTTGCATGCAAATAGCATTTCATTTGTAACACATTACAGACATATAAAGTAAAATCAATAAAGCAAGAGCACTTGTTCTGGCTTTTAGCCATCATAGTCACATAAAAAAATCTTGGCAAACAATACAAACTAATCAGCAGCCAAATTCATTCATTCATTCATTTTTGAAAACACTTGGAGCAATAAAATGATACAGTTAATGCCTGCTGTGCCAATGCCAATGCCTGATAAGAATATTCAGTAACATTTTAGGGACGCTTTTTAAATAAACAAAAAATAAACAGACATTATAAGAAACAACCTAACCGTAAAAGTTGCCAAATTTAGAAAAATAAAATGCTGCAGTTACAGGTATTTTTTTAATATACTTAAAAAATGAAATAATAAAAAAAACTGAAACGTTAGTTAATATTAGGCTCAAAATACGTCATAAATTTGGCAGAAAACAAATCTTTTAAGTACAAATAAAATGAAAATATTTCAACACTTGATTGTCATTATTTCCAAATAATTGGCAATAATTTCTAATGATGTTTGCAGGACATATTAATAAAGTGATACTAGGAAAAGCTGTATGAAAATTATGTTTGTCTCTTTTTATTCACTTGAGTGGAAAGTCTTATGACAATTTTCCCATTTTAATGATTTGAAAGATATTCTGGAAACAAATGAATGTTAAGATTAAAGCATAATTTCATTTTGATTCTGATTATAATTCACGCAAACAGAAATAAAGTAATTAATTTTAAGATTTGTAAATTGTTTTGGCCAAGGTAATTTGGATATTTTTAATGATTTCCAATAAGCTAACTGGGCCTATAATAATTATATAAATCAAAAACTTTTCTTATATGTTTCACCTGACAATTCGTCAATTATTTGTTGACATCTTCAGGGGTTTTTGTCTATTAAAATTAAAAAAATATATATCACATTATTACAAAGACAGACCACATCAAACATATTATAAACTTACAATTATTTAGTAATTTATCACATGAAAAAACAAAATAGTGAAAACATTTAACATAAAATTTAATTAAACACACAATTATACAAACTGTCGCTTGACAGATGGAAGCATCAGTTTTAGAGTATAAAACTAAAATTCAAGAATTTCTAGTTTAATTTGAATGGGTCACCCCCAACTTGCACAATAGTACAAATTTTGACTAATTATTGTGCCGTTTGCAAATTTAACAAACTTTTCATTTTCAAAACCATTTGTTCATTAACTTGGGGATTTTACTTAGAGTTACATGTGTGCTGTAAGAGAAAGAGTGTGTACTCTTGAAATATTCCATAAGGAAAATTCGAAGAAGTAAATTATATTGATCGATTGTTTTATTGTTGCAGTTGATTTCTTTTTGCTATAATGAAACCAATTAATTTTTAATAATATTTTTTGTATCTTCTTTTTGGTGTTGCAGAAATGGAATACTTCGAAAATTCAATTCAAAATAATGTCCTGGATATATGAAAGACTTAAATATTTTGTGAAAAGGATGTTTCACATTAAAAGGTTAAATATGCTTGGAAAAATCAAAACTAATGTTTGATCTTAAGAACTTAAGTTTTGTCTTGGCATGTAGAGCTAATAAAAATTTAATGATCGTTAGTGTGCACTTAATTCCGTTTTCCTTGACTTTGCAGTGCACTAACAGTTCGTTGCTTGTGACTTATTCACCTTATTTACACTTTGCATTTTTACTTATATTCTTATATTTATATTTTTATGTGCTTAAAGAAAACAACAGCCATTAGAAAGTTTAAAAATATATGATTTGGGAATATAATTTCGTTTAGCAACAGCTCCAAACATATTTCTTGCTCAAAAAGTTTGCGGGAAATTATTAAGAAAAATACTTTGTTTCTTCTTGCACTCTAAGACTCAAACTAATTTGAATTTATGAAGCTCTACATTAGCAACTTTGGAACAAAACATAAAGCTACTAATGCATTTGCGTATTTCATGAACAGATTTATTTTTATAAGCAAAAAAAAAAATATTTATTTTTTGAAAAATATCTATAAATTTTTTTCTTATGTTAAAAACTTTTTATTGAACTCTATTAGCTTCATTGAAATTTAAATAAACATGTCAACATCTAAAATTAATACTCTGCTAATTTTCCTTTATTGTCATGCTGCTTTTTTTTAAGGTCGCTTCTTTTGTCAAGCTCAAAGATTTAAGCAAAGCAATAAAGTGTCCTCTACCTTTAGCACCATTTTGTAGCACGAAACCCAATTACGATAATAAATATAATAAATTGCACCATGAAAAAATTATGTTTGAACAATTTTGTTAAGCAAATAATAAAAAAAGTAAAATAACCATGACGAAAATTAACTTTAAATCTTCCCCAGTGCATATTTGTGTTTTTGTCAGTCAAAAATGTGAAAAAATTGTAAAGAAAAGCAAAAAATATTTTACGATAAATTCACAAATTTCATTTTATATGTTTATTTAACAAAGGACTTCTGGTATCAACGACCCGCATAAGTGTGTATTAGTAAATTAAAATGAATATCGTGGTTATTGCTGTTGTTGGCTTTTTGTTGCTATTATCTTTTGTTGCACTTGTAGTTGTTGTATTCTATTCAAGTAATAAAATATTATACAATTTTCATAAAACTTTATTACAATCATCATCAACATCAGCATCAACTACTGCTACAGTAGACACATAAAGAGAAGTAAAAAGTCATACAAATATAGATTAACAAAACAGGGTGTTGGATTTGAAGTGAGCTTCGTAAAAAAAGTTATCCATTGCTGGTTTACCTGGCTCTGCCTGCGGAATAGTCAAAAGGAACTTATCGCTTCCGATGAACAATAATAAATAATATTTTTTGATTGTATTTTAACGGCTGCATGCAAACTGACATATTGAAAAATCGTCCAATGGTCACAAATGAAAAATCTGGCAAATATCATGTAAAAAAGACGCGTTATTTTTGGGGAGCTTTACGTATTTTTTGTTGTTTTTTCATATTGTTTTGCCTCCTTTTTCACTACGCAGGAAAGAGTAAAGGCAGAATTTGTTTGTACGTTTTGTTCTGTGTTACAGATCAGCTGTTTTGTTTCTGTGCAATTGAAAAACTGTATGTGTGATTTGTTGTTCCTGTTACGTTCTGTCCTGTTGCGGAAAAATCTCTAGAAAATGTTATACGATGTTAAGTGATAGTCAGGAGTGCATATGTTTTAGTTTGTTATGTTGAGATATATCACAAATTTTGTACTTAAAGTCAGAAAATTTTCTGCTAATTAAAATTTTTAAAGATTTATATAGTTTTTTCAATTAAAAAATGTTTTGCAAATAATTAGAAGATTCATTCCTATAATTACATCGTCCACATCCGAAAGTTCAACAAGTAAATAAGAGATATTTTCTATAGAAAAGAACGGCAATGAAAAGTAAAAGCTAATGAGGCCTAAATTAGTTGATTCAATTATTTTTTTCACAGTAAAGTCTATGATTGATTTAAAATAATTAATTCGATGATCATTTTAGTCCAACAGTTTACTGCACACTGAATGGACTCTGTGCTCAGCCTGGCCGCCAGTTACTGACACCTGTATTATCACAACTGTTTGCTCTAGTTGCCTAATATTAGTATACATCATTCGGGCTTCTGCAACCTCTGCATTCATTTTCATTAGGAGAGTTATACGAAGCTCAGAATAATTTACTGATCTAAAGTATAAAAGTTCCATTATGTGTCTTGTTGCTGGTCTCTGGGTCCGCAGTTTTTCATTCATGTTCATCATATTGATACTTTTTGATTCTCTGTATTGTTAATATGACATTTGTCTACCTAAGCAAACTCTGATTATATGCTATCATATTAAATATTTAAGGATTCAATGAGTCCAATCACTATAAGAGCTTTGCTTTATTCATACTTTTATTTTATGAGACCCTAAACTTTGACGTCGTAGTAGAATACTCTTTTTAAATTTAGTTATTCTACCTGTGTGTTCTGTTTCTGCAGTAAATCTGATGCACGCAGCTTGTATTTAATACCCGACTGGTTTTCTAGTGCAATGAACATTTACCCTTTTGCTAGATGATCCTCTAGCTTAACTTATTTGTGCTAATGCCCACTCTTGCTTTTAAATTACATGAGAAGATTGCTTATCAGCTTTCACGCACTAAAAAGTATGATTGACATGTATACAAGGCTGGGACGAAAATATTATGGTTGAAAACCCTTATGGCTACAGCAAACAATTTATTGTAGATTTTTAATATTCAAAACATAAGTTTGCTTTTGATAGAGAAGTTCTTGCTTACAGTTTTTAAAACTTGCATAAGTGAATAAGATGTTTATAAATTCAAAATTGAATATTGTTTTTAAGGGTATTTGGGACACTGAATCAAAAATAATATCTTTAAGCCGGCTTTACATTGGTTTTAAATTTGCCCAGTTGTTTCAGAGATATAGTTAAAGTTAAAAAAAATAGATCAATATAAAAATAAAAATGTGTTCTTTAGAAGTTCATAGAAAAATGTGCGAGTAGCATTTGGCTGAATATATTTCGAATGAAATCGTAATCGGTGCACAACTTGTTCATAATTTGCTGGGCAAACTGAGTTAATAAGAATCGTGGCTTCCATAAACAAATAAAATTGTTTAATATGTGTGTGGTTTCTGATTTTCTATTTATGTAGTAAAAGTGCAACTATTTTTGAATAAAAGCAAAACTCGTTCATCGATTTTTATGATCTATGTCCTGTTTTTCCTGATTTGGATTGTTCATGATTTTTAAAACTACTAAATTTTAGTTTTTTTTAGATATTAAAAAGATGAAAAATAAGTTATCACAAAACTTGGCATAACTCAATAGATTTTCATGCACATTAATGTTTTAGAAAGATACTTTACTTGGTAGTACCACGATCACATTTTCTTTCTAATTTTAAATTTTTTCATCCAAATTTAAATTGATGGCATCTTGCTAAAAAATTTGCTTCAAACTAGCGTTCGTCCTACTCACACCTTTCAATTTTTGTGAATTTTGATAAGCAGTATTTGTTAAAATCTTGAATGAGAACTGAAAAATAATTTGATGGTGTGACTGCAGCGTTAATATGATTTTTCATAAAGCTAAAAGTCCACAATTGGTTCGCACCCGATTAACATTGAATAGGAATAAAATAAAATTTGTATTTGTTTTTTTTACTTAAAGAACTATTACGCGGAAATTGTGATTCTCACAAGATCTATGGGTTTTCAAAAGTAACAATTACATCTACAAAAAACGATATTCAAAATCGTTTAATGAAGACTATGATTTTTGAAATTTTAATTTTTGGAAAAAAGTCAAAAATTAAAAACGTGCTGATGGAGAAAAGTGACTATTAGATTTGAAACTAACGATCTCAAATTAGTAAGCAATTGCAATAAAGTTCCATTCATGACGAAAAAATTTAAATTTTATTCCCTTGCGTTATAATTTATATTAGCTGCAATAAGGTTGGACTAACTACAATCAAACTTTAATAAATATTATTAAAATACTTGTTTTTTTATTATAAAAATATGATGAACAGCCGCGCAAATAAGCAATCACCATACATACACACCGATATGTTTATATATCATATGAATTTCATATAAAACATTAGTTTGATGTAATAATATATGCTTTAATATTCATTTAGTTAATACTAAAGATATTAGAACTATTTCAGGTTCAGCCATATTCGAGCATAAATTTTTGCAAAACTAACATTTGCTACGCTGTGGCCCCTTGATTATTTTTTTGATATGATGCATATTTAAATTATATATATGATAATTTTGATACCTATTTAGGTCACTCATTAAGATATTATGTTTATTAATAATTATTGTTAATAATAATATTTTGAATTTACTCATACAATTATATTACATTATGTTTGTTTATTATTAGATTATGGTTACCTCAAACATATTATTTATTGCGTCTTTGAGCATCAAAAATAAGACTGTCACTGCAGCTGGATCTGTTAAGAACTTCTTCAGCTCTTACCTTTCATTTAAATTGGTTTAATATTTTTAATTAAAGAATAAATAATTGAGTTAACAAAGATGTTTTTTTCTTTCTTTTTTCTATTGGTTGCAACCGCACTTGATACTGGACTAATTCTAGTTTTATTCGTTAAACAATATACTGTTTGTCAAGACATAACATTCTCATAATGAAAATAATAGTTTAATAATGTTAACTGGTTTAATGGTAAATATCTGACTAATTTAATTTATTTTCTGACTAAAAATGTTTCATATATTTTAATAAATTGGAAATTTTTTTGTACTGTCTTGATTTGTTTTTGCTTAATTAAAAAACTTCCATAAAGATTTAAAAGTATTAAATATTTCGTTGTATTTTCTCATTTTCTAAAACAACGGCTTAACTTGAAAAACAATATCATAAATTTAAAATGCAGAATTAACTTTTATAAAGTTTGTAAAAAAAATTTTAAATATTCCGTTCACTGAGCTCTTGGAAAAATATTGTTTTTTAATTTTCAATTAAGAACGATTTTCAAAAACGATTTTCTTTTTATCGTTTAAAGACCCTGTACGTTTTAATTCCCTATTTTACAGATACCACAACAACAAGCAACTCAAAATTATTGTGCGTGTATTTACAAAAAAAAAAAGAAGAAGAAAGTGTAGACACTCGACAAAGTTGGGGAAACTTTGTCCTTATCAGTAAAACTAAATATACAGATCTTGCGACTGTTTCGAATAGTTGACGATGATGATGCTGATGATGATGATGCTGACGCTATTGCTGTTTTTGACGAACATCGTAGTTGACGACGTTGTCGTTGTTGATACAAATGAATGATTTGTTACAGCAAATATACACACAGATACAATTTATTCACATCTGCATAATAATTTGAAATAATAATTTTAATACAAAACAAACAAAGTCGTACGTAAAAGAAGCATAAATTTAAATTTTTATTCGTCATCAATTCAAGCAGCACAATACAAACTACAAACTTTATGAGTTTTATTTAGGGACTTTTCAAATAAAATAATGATGCAATAACTGACAGACTGAATTTATATTCGTGTGTGAATTATTAAATTGTTCTTTATTATTTTTTTATTTATGTTTCCAATTTGTGCGAATTAACACTTATTCGTATAAGTTCAAACATATAATAGAGAAAAGTCACGGATGTTTGATTTGTGTTGACATATCTACAGATGAGGGGCTGAAAATAGTGCAAGTTCGAACAAAGTAAAATTAAATTGAACAAATTTTCTTTTATTTGTATTGTGAAATTTAAAAAATTCCCACAAAAGTATCAAATACAATTTTTTGTTCATATATTTTTTTTTAAATTATGTGGAAAATATTAAATTTTTCAATTGCAGAGTTTTACTATTTGTAACTAGTTAAACTTAACCTTCAAATATATAGAGGAAAACAACTATTGCCACTATCTTTTACTCAAAACAGTTGATAATAAGCTAAAGTTCTCAACCTTTTTTAGAAATAAAAAATTGAGCATATTCCAAGGAAATTATCAAACGTCAATGAATTCAATAGCCTACACGGACAGAACGTTGTTTTCGTAGCTCAACTCAAACGCCATAAAAAATTGTCTTGTTTATTTTAACTATTTTACCTTTTGTCAGTTGGTGCTGGTTGTAAGCAAAATTTAATCTTTATTAAAATCATTATTCGAGACAGGTCTGGATATTTTTTGTCAATGAATTCAACAAACAAAAATTTTCTTAACTCTTTAAATCTTTATTTATAAGAACCTTCTAAGTGAATAGAATACGAGAGTAATTTAGATTACAACGTGTTCGAAAATCGTTTGAAAAGCTCAAACCGTCCATCACTAATTGCCTTTGAGTTAACCCCTGCTTATCCTTTTTTCCCTATCCTTATTTTTTTCTCTTCTGTTTTTACTGTAACTTCAGCCTGTTCATCGAACACAATTAACTAAAACAATAAGTAAGAATATGAACGTTTTTGCTGTTTGGGTTTATGCAACACGAATGTCAAGTTTTTAAATAAAACATTTAACAAGTCGCACATTTTTTGGCCTTTTTAAACGGCAAACAGTTGAAAGCAAAACAAATATAATAAATTATTCGCGCTGGAAAAATATAATTAGACAAACTAAATAAAAATTCAAAAAAAATATATAAAAAAATTGTTCAAAATATTAATTTAAATGTCGTACAACGAACAATTCAAAACATGTTACACAAGCCCTATTTTTACGTTGACGTGTCGCCCAGTTTCGATTTAATTTTGGCGCGTTCCATGAGCGTTAACTTTTTTAGTTTGATTATAACTTCAATGTAAGTTATTATATTAAAAACAAAAATACACATCGCTTATTTGCTGCATGTTATATGTTAATAACTCAAAAAACTAATTATGCAGGAAATGAATTTAACGCCTTCAATTTACTCACAACTTAATAGAAAAAAATTAAATCATTCTTCTTTGAAGAGGTGAACGTAAAGGACATTTAAAGACAGTGTCCTCACAATATTAACAATGATGTGGTGATTAATACTGATGCTGATGACATATAGTTGTACATATCTAATCGTGTTAGTCTTCTCGTGGATATGTGCCGTGGATCTCTAATGTTGCGTGGGCTAAACTTAATAATCGAATGTTTAATTTCGTAAAATTATTTTTCCTACCAGTCCCTAAAACTAAATTTAACTCTATAGATTTTCCAGGTATTTACTTTAATGAAACTGTACTTAAGTATGTTGACAAAGTAAAATACTTGGGCTTCTACATTAATTCATACTTAACAGTTAAATACTATTGTTCTTACATTTCGTAATTTGAGAATGTTTTCTGAACCTGTCCCAAAAGAATTGAAAAAGAAACTGATAACAATGCAACTGTATTTCTTTTTGGCGTAAGATGTTCCCAGGTTGTGATTTATTTGACTATTTACTTGTTATCTTTGCATGGTTTATTATATAGAAAAGCTCCATCCCATTTGTAAGAAAAACTTTCTTTTGAAACTTTCATCTGTTGTGTGACTGTTTTGATACCAAAATATTTACATCTTAATACATCTAGATTTTTTTTTATTAATGCCATTCAATTACAGATCACTTTACCCTTAAACTTAAAATGTCTTTACCAATAAAAAAGACAGTTTTGCCAAAACTCTCTTTGATTTTTTTTAAACAGTTAACGTTACCTTTCGTTCCAATTTAATTACTATTAAAGATTATTTTATATTTTCAACGTTATTTTCAGAATTATTGCACATAAATACATTAGCTAAATTAAAATTGATAAAATTACAAAAAAAATTTTTATTATCCGACTTTTTTAAATGTTATTGAACTATTAAAGAATTATATTCTTAATGATCTTTTGGTCATAGAAGAATCCTGGATAAACTACCACCTACACTGAGGAAATCTACTGATTACATGGTACCTCATCTGGACTCTGATAAAGCGTTAAAAGTTCTAATTTTATCCAGGCGGGAGTAGAAGGGATGCACAATAGTAAGAAAATACAACGTCAGAGTATACACTGATGGATCATCAAGAATGGCCTGCTGTATCGGCTCTGGGGTCTTTCCATACGATCTGCGCATAGAATTCTCCTTCCGTCTCCCTAACGAAGCCACTGTGTTTCAAGCCGAAATTTTGGCTGCAAGGAAAGCGGCCAGTATGATGGTCAATAGTAAAGTCGGTAGCTTTGTCGACAGCCAAGCAGCGCTTCTATCCCTAAGATCACATACCACTTCCTCTATTCTAGTTGGGCAGTGCAAGATTGTGCTATCTAGATTGGATGGCCAGGCTGACCTCACCTTCATCTGGGTTCAAGCACATAGCAATTTTTCAGGCAACAAATGGGCGGACGAGCTCCAATGCCGAATTGGTAGCCATGTCGTTTGGCACTATTAGAAACTAAATATTCAAGTATTATCTCTATAAGGCTGAATGTAGATGGAGCAACATAGACACGTGCCATGTTGCAAAGAAAATTTGGCCCTGCTACAATGTGAGGCGATCAATACAATTAATAAGTAGAAACCGCACAGACATCTCCAGACTCGTTGCAGTGGTGGTGGGACACTGGACGGTCGGAGGAAACAATCTTCCACTTTCTTTGTGATTGTCCAGCTTTGCATCTCTCGAGACACAAGTTATTAGATAGTCATGTACTAGAAGACCTTTCAGACCTATCAAAGATTGGGCTGAGTGACCTTATTAGATATGCGACGGGCTGGATATATTACCAATCATCGCATACGACCACTTAAATACGGCTCTACAGAAGTTGACACTGACGAGTGAGTGGTATTTTTCAAAATAGAATCATTTAGATTTAGATTTGAAAACAAATAGATAAATAAAAATAAATCTTTCTAGGCTTGTCGAGTAGTTTTAAAAAAATTAGTGGCGTTCGGTTCTTAAAAGAAATATAAATTATTAAAAAAACAATGTTCAAAAAATCACTAATAAAATTTCCATTCATTTCAGTTTAAGCATGAATTAACTATAGTGCTATAATTATATTCCCAACTGTACAAATCATTGACATGTTTATTATGTCTTTTTTTCTCGCATAACTAATTTTTCTCTTATATATTTAAATCTTGTGTGAACGATGCTTAAATTAATTTTCTATTATTTATTTCTTGCATTTCGCTCATCAACTTGTTCAATTTGAATTTATTGGCATCTCAAAATTATTGCTGGCAATTTGGGATGGATGCTTTTTACGGTTTTCTTTTGTAACTAAGAAAATTAAATTTTATTGGTTAATTTTCATTGAAGAGATTGTAAAGTTCGGTACTGTTCTCTTGTTAAATGTTTCTATAAAATGAATCTTTACAGTAACGGAATTTATAAAAAAAATAAAGTTTCCAATTTTTTTTATATGTTTTATTCATTTTTAATTGCTAACGAGAAACTACTTCTTTCGCAAATTATTTCAAACATAAAATAATTTTTATGTTAAACTAACGAAAATACTTACCTGTCAATCGTGGCGTATGAGCAACTTTGAAGTTCACGGAAATCAAATATCACTCATGAGCACGAGTACATACTTAAGGCGAACATAAGCGCATACATAGTGTGTACTAGGGATTTCAAATAATAGGGTTTCTGCTATAATCAGCTTTAATGAAACTTGGCTTGAAAACAATATTTTCATATAGCGAAGGTGATGGAGAAATTAAAATTAAAATAAAGTTATTACCTATTATAAAGAGTATTCCAAAATTAACGCCAGAGTCTTAGTAACGCAGTAAAGGCCTAGTAAGCCTAAAAAATTGAATAGCTAAAAGTTTAGGGCTCGTAAAGACGCAGCGTTATACGGCAGAATAACGTGCTTTCATTTCATTGACAAATAGCTCAAAAATAGTGCAAAAACTAAAAACTCTGTTTTCTATTTATCTAAAATTAATTAATTAATTTTGGGATACTTTTTACTAGTTTCAGTTAATTACCTTAGTTTAATTTAAACGCAGCAAAATTTATGTTTAAGTACAAAAAATAATATAAAATTTTTTTTAATCGGTGAAATGTATGATCGATCTAAATTAACCAATTTAATCATTAATCGAAAATAGCAAATTTTAATTGAACTCCACAGTTAAGCAGGTAAGCCTCAAGTCAGCTGCTATAAATTTAATCAATTTTACTTTTTTCTTAAAACAAAAACTCATTAAAATGAAAAGTCATTTAAATAAATTTAGTTTGTTATTTCCGAAAAACATAAGTTTATTATTATGTTTTTCTTCAATTTTAAAAACCGCTTAGGCCCAAATTTACAACCTTTATTGAATTAACGATGGCCGTTTAGCCAATGACATTTTTATGAAAAGTTGTTATTTAAACCACTGTCAATTGTTAACTAAAAACTGTGAATATGGGCCTTAGAAAAGTTAATAGTTCGAATTATTTTTGGGGCATTTCGCTGAATTTTTTTTTAAATTTTACTTTATGCTCTCATTTGCAGCTTAACAAACCTTTTTTAAATGTTTTAAATATAATAAATGAATATTAGTTTTTTTCGTAGCAGCACTTTATACTTTGATGGCAAACTAATGTAACTCAGTTGCAAACATATGACGCACCTATTTTTCACTACTTCTATTTTGGCCTTTTGATTCATTAACTTAACATAACGATTTAATTGAAGGCAAATACTTACCACGTTGGCTTTCAAATATAGACTTAAAATTTTCAAAATTAAGGAGTCATTTAATATATAAAACAAATAAAAAACTAAATGTCTGCTGTTGGTATTGATCTTGCACATTTGAAGTTTAGTTGAACTTTTGTGTACTCTTTGAAAAATTATTTTCGGAACACATACACAATTAAAAACCAGGAGTTTAACAGGATAAGCGCACGCTCTACTACTGCGCCACTCAGAGAATAAGTTACTTATTTGTTGTTTACTACTAAGTAGTTATATAACTAATGAAAAGTAATGCATGTGGTGTGTAGCTTGAGTGAAAATGAAATTACCAAGTTATTGTTGGATCGATTTCCGTTAAAAGAATTTTACAACTAACTAAAAAGTGTCATTTTCCGATGAAAAACCTCTGGACCTGAACGGAATATGGCACACTGGTGTCTGGCTGCGGCTGCAGCTGCAGCTCACCAGATAAATGTGGTATCTTCTCCATGAGGGTTTTTACTAATTATTCGTGCCAAAAGCAAGACAATTGCCCATAGAAAGGAAGTAAATATGACAGGAAAATATACTTCGTAATGGCTCTGTATGTTCACATTATTACGAACGGCTATTTGGCGCAAGAATTCATATATCAAGCGACACTACAGGACCTTGGGACCAGATGATATTGTCCCAAACAGGCTGCTATCCTCATATGACATGTTCCCGTCATTCATGACACTACTCTGTGGTAAAAAAAAACAATTCGAATACTCCTGAATACACGCATATACGCTTCCTTACGCAGTTTTTTTTCACTTGTGATACTTTCAACCAAAAGCGAAGACATAAATATAAAAATGGAATATGAAAACATGCTGAAAAATATTTTTAATTAGGAAAAAAGTAACTTTGAAGCTTCAACTTTAACGACTCTTAAAGTTTTAATGAAAAATATATTCTAAGTAGTTGTATCTCAAGCTTGTCTCTTTATTTGCTTTATTAATTGCTGTTCCTCTCTGCAATTAAAAAAATATAATTACAAGTCTTTTATATATACGAGCATTTCTCGTTTTGAAATAAAGAGATATTTGAACAAGAAACAATCAATTTGTGTGAGTATTTGTATCAACTTTATGTTTATTTTAAGGATTTTAATGTCAAGTTTCGTATAAATTTAGATAAACCTTTTACTTATTACTTCCTTATGTGTTTTTATATTTTTGTTACAGCTATTAAGGCAGTTAGATATGTTGCTAGCTCAGACAGACTATGAACCAGCTGCCAAACCAGTCGAGTAGATTTCTGTCTCTTACTTACTCCCATTTCCACTTGTTTTAATATATTTTTGAGCAAAAAAAAACAACACAACTGAAAACTAAATTTACAGCTTGTAACTAACTGTCTTTGCCGCTGGCAATGCAGCTTCAGCTTGTTAATCTTGCCTCTTATGTAGCGGCATAATGTAAATGGCGGCAGTAAAAACACCCTTAACATTAAGCCAGTCGCATAATTTATGGCCTTGTTAAAGTTTGACATTTAATGTTAAATTCTTTTTCTTTCCTTGCCTACATATTTAGCTTTTATATATATTTTTTAAATATTATTTTTATATTTTTGCTATTGTTATTGCAACAAAGCTTTGTGGTCTCTTAGCTCACTTGTTTTCGCTTATTTCAACTATTAGAAGTATCTAGTGTTTTTGTTGCATTTCTATTCCGTTTCCGCTCGACACATTAACAGAAATTTCATTAAAGAATTGTTAAAATTATGTTTTGTTGATTTAAAACAATTTAAATAGTAGTACAGATTGTTAGTAATTAACTAATTACTGATAAAAAGAAAATGCAATAACAGTAGTAAGTTCATCAAGAAATTGGCAACAAAAAATTAATTATGCTCACTAATAATGTGTAAAGATTTGTATATATTTTTTTAAGGTTCAAAATAGTTTTTTAATTGTCTTTTAAAATTTCAATGGTTCAACCAGTACCAATCCCTTTGAAGTTTCTTCAAGCAATTAGCAAACTAAATTCCCAATGTAAGACCTTTATTAATATTTGTACTTATAAATTTCACTTAAAGGAAGCACATTGTATTGTAAGGACTTTCAAGTCCGAAGCAAGAACTACTCGTTTTAAGCTGTAGTTCTTCTAAGTGCTGAGACCACAGGAAAAATTACACAGCAAATTTGTAATCGACAGTTGTTGGTCATTACTGTACTTCCTGAAGGCATGATTTTTTTTACGATATCCCAATTGGAAGCTCCCTTTTTTAAAATTAAATTTGCCTTGTGATGAAATCATCAAAAAACCTTTAAAACAGTGGTCCTCACAAAGAGAGCAAGCTTAAAATTTTTTGTTTATTGTGGGTACACTGGGAGAAATTTCATGTTACTTACATGTACATTTTGAACAATATTTTTTCTGATTGCACACAAGGCATTCAGCTTCATTGAATATACTTAATGGAAACAAATATCTTCCCTTTTTATTATACGAATAGAATAAGGCAAAAATATTCAAAGTGTACTGAAAATATTTAAAATGCTGAAAAAAGGCAAATTGTTTTGTTTTTGTTTGATCATAAAAAAAGCGATATGGAATTGCTTACTTGAAAGCTAAAATACAACTGAATGAAATGATTGTTTATTACACTCTTTCTAGTGAGTTTCGTTAAAAATCGTGCCATGTATGTGAAATAACGAAAATCACTCGGCTCCTGGGGGCACAGCATGAAGATCTTTGCTCTAAAATCACATTTCTTCGTCTGGCTGTATCTTTCAACTGTATTGAACTTCGATGTTGCTTAATTGAAATCGTTAAACAACAACAATCCAATCTTACGTACTACTTTGAAACTCTCTCCACCTCTGTCTTTTGTATTAAATAAGTGAGAGATTAAATAGTTTTGTATTAAAAATTAAATGGAGCGATATTTGAATTCTTTTGTGCATCCTCGGCAGCGCTTTAACACAATGCATTTGTTCACTACTATAATTCATACTATTCAGCGTAAATTGTGTTTTTTAAAGATAGTTTACTGACAAATCTCGAAGTACATAAATAATTAACTGACCCTCCTACAGGCCATCAACACCTTAAAGTGAGTGGTCTGTTTTATTTTATTGTTGATAGAAATGTCGGTCATCACGTAGAAGAAAGTTTTTATCATTTTCTTAAGGTCAATATGAAAACAATTATAGAATTTTCTGTGCACGTGTGATCCTGCATTCCTATCTAACTACCAAATCTTATGGTACGTTCCAGTTACATTTGACTAATCAACCTTGATGTAAATATTGGTCATCGCTGGCTTGTCAAACTATATGAATTCATTCACCACAGTTAATGGACATTTCTATTGAAATAAAACGCGATTTCTTCAATTCAATTGTTATATTAAGAAAATCTTATGAACAATAGTGTAAATAATATGTACAATAATAGTGTGTTTTTGAAAATTCAAATTTAAATGTGAAAATAAATAAAATGCGTTCCAATATAGTGCCATGCAGACAAAACCCATTGAACACCACCACCATGCAATTCAAATTTCAGTGGGTTTTTTTAAAAGGTCCAAAATTTTTTCACCCACTTGTTTGCTTTGTTTCTCACGTGTCGATGGCATAGAGGAAAGTGACTGAAAGTGTATTAAATTTAGGATAACGTTAATTTTGTTTATAGCTTAAAAAACTTGTTTGTGTAGTTGAGGTAAAAGTTGCTCTTTTCTTACCATAATGTCCTTTGAATCCGCAGTGATATTGATATCCTTGCAATCAGAACTATCTTTAGTTTCCTCCGGCTGATAATTGCTTATATTATCCTCTAGCATGTCGCCATATTCAACTGAAAAATTAATAATAACTGGTATATAAAGTGCTGCGGTGTGAAAAAACTTTATTTCATTAAATATGTACTTATCTTTTTGCAGGAAATCAATATGTTACAAAATTGTAGCTTCGACATTTTTTTTAATAAAAATTTACTTTTACTGCCATAATCCCAAAATATGTGAAAAATGCAATATAATTGGTTAACGTTGAAGGATTTTTCTACCACCAATGACAGTCATTTGTTTGTTCAGATGTTAAATTTCTATAAATGTATTAGTATGAAAATTGTATACGTATCAGTTTCTGTCATTTGTTGTAGGGTGGCTTAATTTTTTTGAGAATTTATTTTTTGTTAATTATTTCTTGTGCTTATCGTCATTCACTAACAATCGCACAGTGGTTCAAGTTGGCAATCGTATTATATTTCTTTTTTAATTTTGCTATTACCGGAGATATTCACGAAATTGCGAGCAAAGTCGAGGCCAAAAACGAAAATTTTAAAATTGAAAGCGAAATGTCTTTGAAAATATAAAAAAAAGAAAAATTGTGAAATCAAAATGTTTATGCTTTACAACAAACATAAATCAGGGACAGAACAAATATACGATAAACAACATAAAAGTCATTTTTATTACTTATTTATGTATATAAAATTATTATAATTAATTATTTTTAAACTAAAAAAAATTCAATTCATCCGTACTTAAATCAATCCCAAGTGGTGTTAAAAGTGCGGTATCCGCAGATTTACTAAAATCAAGTACAGAAAGATCGATATAATTTAATAATTTAATGTTTAATTTAATTGAAGAATTTTTTAGTTGATTCAAAATTTTTCTCGTATTTTGTACCCATTTGAAGGAACTTTAGGATTAGTTTTCTAAAGAAATCCCATTTTCGGCTGATTGAAGAACATTTTATTATTTTTTGTACTCAAAATTTTGAGTACGAGTCGTACTCTAATTCTAATTTTGTTGACTAAGTGGTTTTTTTAAATAATTTTTTTTCGTTGATATAATGGTCTCACTTTAATTGGTTATGACAACCAAAATAATATATATGCAATGGAAATGGTTAAAAATTCGCAATATTAAATAAATAGAATTTTCTCTTAACGTTTTTATCTGAAATAAAAAAATAATAACTATATTCGGTCCCTGGCATAAATTCATTGAAATTAAATAATATTTGTAAAAGCTATGAAGCCCAAAGTTTTACATGCTCGAGGCAGTAAAATTTGACCGTGTATTTCAATAAGGTGTTCCTAATTTCAACCTTATTAAATCGCTCTTCTCTCCTTTTTACGTACATCGTTTTGTAATCGGATCAAAGATACAAATTTATTACCTTTTTTCCCAATTGGAACCACTGTGCTTCGGTGGTTAAAAGTATACAAAAAAATTGTATGTGGAAACTTTTGTGTCCGAGCCAAGAAAAGGATCACAAAAGTTTCACCCTGGCATCGTTAGAAAAATAAACAATTTTTTTCATACAAACTAATCTATAAAAAAGTTTAAATTTTTCTTAATTATTGACACTTTTGCATTGAAAAGGACAACATAAATTCTTCCTCTTTAGCATCCCAGAAAATTTCATTAATTTTGTAGAACTGATTTAGGTTATGTTATTGTTAATATTGTTGTTGTTGTTGTTGTTGACAAAACAAGACATTAAAATGAAAAACGTGTAAACACAATTTACAGCAAGTGCTCGAAAAATTTATGATAATCATGTTTAAAAACGCCAACTAGCCTTTTATGTTGTTGAGAGTTGTACTTAATATTTTTTTATTTCTATTCTTTTGTGACAATTACAAGCCGAAAACAAGCAACGCAGGCTGGATATTACTTGGAGCAACACAAATGTAAACTAGTTTGATATACAGCCACCCAAGCAGGCAGCCTGCCTGTGAAATCAAATATCAAGCAAATAAAACAATAAATTATAAATGAGTTTTGGAAATAAGATTGCAGTGAGTGTAGTATTTTCAACGTACAATTGCATTAAGCTCAAAGTGAAAGTAATTAGTTCTCGAGGATACTACACAATTAAGGAGAAGCGAGTTAAAACGATAATAAAAGCCAAAGAAATACAAAACTACAGCAGGACATGTTTAAGGCATAAAATTGATATTAAAGGTGAATTAAGTATTTGACTTGAAGCGAAAATTAAACGCAACTGATAAATGAGAACTATAAAATGTTTGTAGTACAATCATATTTGTTTGTTTTCAAAGTTTATGTAGCAAACAATAAAATATATTTTTTTTCGCATTTGAAATTTTTAAAAATATTCCATCGATTTACTCATTCAACTTTATTAATTTAAGCTCTTTCGTAGGGACACCAGTAAGAGGTTTTATGGCAAAGTGATGAGTTAACATGCCAAAAAAGATGTTAAGTGAATACTTTCCATTACTTCAATTTACTTTTCAGTACTTACTCGTACGTACCACTTTGGGTTGCAAAAAACGGCGTAAACATGGCAAAATCTAAAAGTCAAAGAAACCACAAAAGACAAGAGAAAAAATTAAGTGTCTGCTGTGAGTATTGAACTCGTGCTTTTGAAATAGCTGTTGTGTATGAAGTCAAGTAATGTGCTCAATGGCACAACTAACTTATTACATGTTGAAAAAAGCATATTTCTTCGACAGGGTTTGAACTGTTGATTGACCATCTGAATATCCGTGCCCTATTAGTCCGCCAATCAGAAAAGAATTTACTTGTTTCTGTAACTACTGTCAAGTAATTATCATGTTTCGTATTTTCTTTGAAAATATATATTGTTGTTAAGAGAACTCATTATCGAGTTTGTTCTATGATTTTATTGAAATAATTCAATAATTTTCTACACAGAAAGAAAAACGCCATACTAAATTCAAGTATTTGCTACTTACTTTGAGTACGAGTTCTACTCAAAATTTTGAGTGCAAATAACAATCAAATATACTTTAAACAAGCCGAAAATGGGATTACTTTGGATAACCGGTCCTTTAGTTTCTTAAAATGAGTAGAACATTTTTAATCACGAGAAAAATCTTGAACCAACTAAAAAATTCTTAAATTAAAGTGAGCATTTAAATCCTTCCGTACTTAAATCAATCTTTCTGTACTTGATTTTAGTAAATCTGGGATTACCGTACTTATAACACCGCTTGGGATTGATTTAACTACGGATGAATTAATTTTTCTTTTCAGTGTACGTATGATTTTCTCAATTTCTTTTGTATTAAAGTGCGTGTTATTTTAATTTATTTGTTTTTTTAAGTTTATGCATTCTCTCTCTTTAATTTAAAACACGCAGGATGTAGGATGTTAAATTTCTTTTCATATATATTCAAATTCATTTAAATCCCGAAATCCTTTTAGTTTGCACTTTTGTTTTACCAACAACTTTTTACCGCAGTTTTAACATTGAAAAGCAAAAAATTTCATAAACAATTTAATATTTTCACCTTTTAAGTTTGCAAGTGCCAAACAAGAAAGAAATTCCAACTGCCACTTTAACTTGAAAAAATAAAATATTAAAAAAAAAATAAGTACTGCAAAAAATTGTTGCAGAAAAAGCAAAAACACATAAATTCAGACATTTTCTCTTAAATTGCAAACAAAAGAAAGAAAAAAATTTCTATAAAAATAAAAACGTAAATAAACTTTTTTTAAAGAAAATTTGTTAGTTGGAAACTTTATTAAATATGAAAATTTATTTCAAAGTTTTATAATTTTTTAAGCACAACTTTTAGTTAAACATTTCTCTTTTATTTTTAACCAACTTTTTTTTCTTACTCAAAGTCATTAGAACAGGTTTATAGGTGTAAGTTAAGGAAGATGATAAGTTGGTTTTAGTTTTAGAAAAGGAATTTGTTATGCATTTAACTTTTAGAATTGAAAGTGAAAAAATAATGATTATTAAAAGAAGTGTTCAAAAGTAAACCCCAACAAATTAACTTTAATATAATGAAGTCAAGAAGTTATAAGTAACGTTCTTAAGGACAAATAACTGATTGAAATTCACAAATTTAAATCTATTTGTTTTCAATTGGACAAACAAAGTTAGACAGCTAAGGGAGAGATTTTAAATTAAATATTTTTAAACACAATCAAAAATCAACATATATATCACATAGAAAAGTTCACACCACTGCTTGTTGCAGTAGTTTTTAGCTTCATATAGAAATATTGAAGAGATAATCAAAGTCAGACAAATCTTAGTTTGATTATTTGTAAAATAAATTAGTGGTGTGGCAAATAAAATTAGTGAAAGAAATTGTCAAAGGCTGTGTGTTTTTATTATATGTAAGATAATCTGTAGTATGCGTTGAAACATGTTAGTTTGTCTGTGCTCAGACTCGTCATGTCTTATTGACATGATTCTTACTTCTTCTTCTTCTTCTTCTTTGAACTTTCATTGTTGTTCACACGAGTCATGTCATGTTGAAGACATTTACTTGCAAATAGCTTCATGCTAAAAAATACGAATGAGAAAGTAAAACGTAATGATAGTACATGCATGTGTGTACTCGTTTCTTCTCCCCTCGTCGCTCTCACCTATAAAGTAGCAATCATATCAATAAGACATGATGTGTTTGAATGCAGACTTTATGCAGGCTTTATCATAAATTTTTAAGGACAAATCTACTCAAAATACTTCATTTTGATCTCCTTAATTGTGAAACGTTGATTGAAATAAATATTTAAAATAAAGGCCTATTAACGCAAAATCTTAATAAAAATACATCGTTGTTGTAACTTCATTTATTTTAAATATGGTCGAAAATATTATTTTTCGAAATCGCTTTATCTTTGCAATCATCCTGCGTTGCTTTAACAATTAAAAATCCATATCTGTCTTATATGGCGTTTATCTAGTACATACGAGATTTTGAGCGAAATATACTTCGTCACTAGATTTTGTCAAAATCTACTCAAAATCTCGTAGATCTTAGTAATACAACTCTGGTTTTTCGTAAATTGTACTGGAAAATACTATGCTGTTCAATAACATGACTTTGAAGGGTGTGCTCGCCAGCTGTTTCGCATTTGAATGATAATTTTTCGTATGGAGTTTGACATTTGGAAATGAAAATTCCAATCAACTGTTTTTGTCATGAATACGAAATCTTAAAAAAAGTCAGGAATAAGCCGGTGTAAACGGTAGAGATTTTGATAGAGATTTCAATTGGTGTAAATAACATTTTATCCATCAATAGACATTGATATCATGCAAAAAATTACATTAAAGACCCTGGTTCACTATCCTACACGATCGTACGATTAATTCACACGAAAATTTTACATAATTGTGACCGACTTTCAAAAAACGCTTCGAAATGGCGTTTTAGGTGCCAACCTATTAAATGATGCACAAACATGTGTTGTTTTTTTTGTATATATATGAAATCTATTGTAACAAATACTGTGCTTCTTTTAAAAATAGAAAAAGTGAATATAAAATGTAAACGAATAAAGAAAAAGTTAAAATATTATCATATTATCATCAATAGTGCTGGTTAACAATAAATACTACTCTGATGAAAACTATCATTTTATGAAAATTTCCATAAAATTTATTGAATCGCACACCTTGTCAAAAAAATCTGTCACACAGTTGCATTTTCAGTGCACACTACCATATTTTTTTTCGCACACATGCCATATTTGGCAGATCGTACGATTATGTAGGATAGTGAATCACGGCCTTAAGAATTTACGAAAAAAATTAACTACAACTGCTGTGCAAGTTTAGCAATTTGACAACAACGTGAAGCCAAATCGCCTATGAGGCGGTGAAAATACTTTGAAGTAATTAAATTATTTCAAAGTTATCGTAAAAGGTGGCGTTGGCTCAGGTAGTAAGCACGTTGACTACAAACCGAAGGACCTTTGTTCAAACCCAGTGTCAGACAGAGTCATGAAATAAAAACACCACGCATTTCTCTGATGTCCATTGGTGTGCCTTTGTGTCAGTTGTTGGCGGAAGGTTTCAGTGGCGAAGGCAAGGCATGGTCACACTGGTCACTGAACAGTACCAACTTCAGTTGATGCAAAATCCAATGTAACATCAGAGCGCCCTCCTTCGTTGGTAGTGAGTAGCACAATCAACGGCGAAGTAAAATAATTAATAAAGAAGTGGCTACTAAACTAAACACAGCTTCAAAACTCGTAATGTCCTCCTCGCCACAAGAGGGGCTGCAACACTGCTCTACGAATAAACGTGCAGAAAAAAAGCAGAGTTGTAAAGAACGAATGAAGAATGCTTCACCTCCTTTCATATCTATCACTATCCCTTTCCACTACTTCCAGCGCAATGCATTGCATGTGTAGGGGTCATCCCCTGAGTGCTAGTCAAAGATAAAAAAAATAGTAAACGCTGAGTTTTAGCCGTTTGTGCTCTGAAAGTTGAAAAAAAACACAGAAAATTTGCAAAAGTGAATGCAATTTTTGTTTTGGGCGATAAATGAATGCCTGCCGTTAACTTATAAAAGGTTATTTCATGTAAATAACACCCACGATAAAGCCGTTGGTGGTTCATCTGTGAGTTCTAATTTTAGTATGCCTATTTGACATTTTAACCGGTATTGTGTTAATGTCAGCTCCAATGAAGTTTGTTAGGGTTGTAAATTTGGCTGGCTGTCCCATAACGTGGAAGATTAAACGTATTCCCTAAAAAAAATAATCTAAATTGGTCAAATCGCATGATCTAGCCAGCCAATGGACTGCTTAAAAATGTAAGACTAATTGCTTACTAAAATCGACTTTCAATAGGTTGTTGGTATAGCGTATTGTTCTTCACATGGCACCGTCTTGTTGAATTCACTTTTCATCCGTGTCCAATTCAACCATTTTGGGAAAACAAATTAATAATCATTACACGATATAGTTCTAACAGAAGTACGGCTCAATGGAAATGCAAGCTCATAAACCTTAACAAACAGTGCATCTTTCAGGGTGCATTGGCAGCTTTTGAACTGCCTCTGCTGCTCTTTACATCACATCCGGCAATCTTGTTTGTTGACATACCAATTGAGCTAAAACTGAGCTTTATCGATGATGGCAGTTGCAGTTTATCATGAAAAAATAGATCTTCCTTCACCTTTCCAAAAGCTCATTCACCAAAGAATTGAACTTGTTTTACGTGACCTGGCTTCAGTTCTTGCAGGAACTGCATTTTGTATGGTTTCATACTGGGGTCCTTAAAATCTTTCAGGTGGTGGATTAACACAGGTCCAATTGTTGACAATGGTGACGAATGGACATTAGTATTGTCCGCGGTACGCGCTCTTGGCATACGGGTTGGCGGACTAATGTCCAATAAAGTAAATGAGAAGCGAGACTTGGTCACAACCGCTTGAATTGCCCTTTCGATGGGTCGATTTGACCGACATATTTCTCACACAGCACGAATTTTAATAATGAAATGATTTGCAAGCAACAAGTTTTGTTTGTTGTGAAATGGCAAACCTTTCTGAGTATTTGACACAATTTTTTTTACACTGAAAAAATTTATTCTGAAAAACCATATAGCAAAATATTAACTTTAAATTAACGTATCATACTATTTCTAATTTCTAGTTTCGTATGATTTATATCTAAAGAGATTAACTAAAATATTACGCATACGTTATAGTCGTAATTAATGTCACAGATTTTGTGGATTTTCTTATCAAAGAAAATCTGTTCGGTATAAGAATCTTTTTTGTATGTAAATGTATTTTATATATATATTTCCCTCCTAAAATAACCCACTTTTAACCTGGCGTGAATTATGTGGGGTGCGTCATACCCCAGATGATTTTAAAGCTTACTTATTTTATGATATTGTTTTGATTGGATTTACATCGTAAGGCTGCAGAGTACGAGTTGTAACATTAGGTTTAGAGTTACGATAGCATCAACAGGAGATAAACAGTTGCAAACGTGACTCGGGTATGACACACCCCACCTCACAGCTAGTGATCCATTTTTTTTGTTGACAGTAAATTTCTTGTTTATAGTTATTTATGGTGTCTTGTGGTTTAATTTTAAATTTCTGAAGATGTCTTATAAAAAAAGTGGAACGCAAACTACAAAAATTATTAGAAGGCTACTCAAATAACAGTTCCTTAGACTCTGAGAGTGGAAAAGACATTGACAACGTTCCTGAAAGAAGTGAAGGAAGTGATTCGGAGGAAGAGGTACTTTTGTATGATTTGGAGGACCAGAAATATGTACAGATGAATACTAATCAGTTCCGGTGTGTACGTGATATTTTATATAAATCTAAAGATAGTACCAAATGGTCAATTGAATGCCCTAGACGAAGCGGCCACTTTCGTTCGGAGAACAATCCCTACGGGAAATGTTGTACTAATTGTCCTGAACATACCTGTCCTATGACTAGTGAAAATGGGAATGGTACAAAAAGTTCCTGAGTCGTGACTGGTGAAAAGGGGACATTTCACAAAACTAGAACAAAAGTGCTTACAAAATTTCCTCATTCAAAAAAATTTTACGTATTTTTTTCTATTTTCTTTTATTATTTATGCTGATAGATTGATTACATTAATTAAGGATATTATAAACTGATTAAAATAATAACGCATTTGTTGATTTTGACCAAACAAATTTTTAGAAAATTATTAATATAAACCGAAGTTATTCCCACTGAAAAATTAATACCAGCCATACGGGTTACATTCTGCTCCAAGATAGTTCCATTATCGATTTTTAAGAAATGCCAACAGGCACTAAGCGCACTACCACAGGACACGTACGTAAAGGTTAGGTCTAGAACCTGTCACCGAGTATCTTAATTATGTCAATTGACCCGCTCCAATGACAACGTCATGCAAAAGTTACCGGCACCTCTCATATAAAGTTCCGGAACTCGAACCAGTTGCTTGTTCCTAGGAACCAGTCACGTGACGTATCCTGTGACCGGTTCTTTTCCCTCTAGGGATATTTTTGATTCTCCAGGCATAAAAGGTACTGCAAAGCTTGTGAAATTGTGGAGTGTGTTTATTTCCGATATTATGTTGAATACTATAGTTGTGCAAACAAATAAGCAAATAAGTTATAAAAAGGATAAGAACCCTGGAAGTAAAATTCTGAGTCATATAAAAGATACGACGTTAGAGGATTTGAAAGCATTTATAGGATTCATGCATATCGCTGGACTGAATCGCTTAAATATACAAAACTTGAACGATTTTTGGCGATTGGATGACACTGAAGTTCATATCTTTCGGACAACAATGTCAATACAGAGGTTTTACTTCCTCCAAAATTCTTTGAGATTCGATGATAAAACAATGTAACGATTATTCACCCCATTCACGTCGGGTTAAACACTCCTTTCTTATTTCCTAATATATTAATACAATATTTAAAATGTGTTTACAGCATGGTTACAGCAATAAATAACAATGAATTTTCAATCTATAAATTATAAGGAGAAAAAGATTTCTTTATATTAACTTAATGAACTAATTTTCAAGAAATAATACAACATCTTGCAAACTCTTGCCACTAAAATTTCTTATTTAAATGGGCTATTGAAATGCTAGAAATTGAATCCAGCTTTTGAGCAATAAAATTGTTTAATTTCTTAATTAAAAAATTCTTTAATGCTTCAAAAATTTTCTAATATTTTGTTGCAGCAATTATACTTAAATAAATGGTAAATTTCAATTTGCAGCATGTAATAAGATTCTATATGGATGGCATTACTGAATATTTTACACCCTTCAGTCAAATCTGTGTATTAAAAAAAAAACTACATCAATACCTTCTCTGTGCAATAAATATTTATTGCAATCTGTTGGGTGTGGTTTAATAAGTAATTAAAACTGGAGTTTTTAAAACTTGTCTTTTTTGAGAAAACTTGTTTTCAATTTATTTGAAAAAACAAATTTATTTTTGAAACGCCAGTTTCTGAACAGGTTAACCTGATTTTTATAAAAGTACTCTGCGAAAGCTTGGTAACGACTTCCATTAAAAATGACATGCTTTTCAACACAAATTACGTTCATTAAATTTTACAGCAATTGGTCAATCACTTATTAGCAGATAAACACATGATTTATTCTCTAAAGGATCACACGATTGCCGCAAATACACCAATCAGGCCCAATTTTTATTATGCAGTCACATGTTTGCCCCGGTTAATAAAAATTTGATTAAGTGTTGTGTTTTTCTTCCGACGGGGTTTGATGCAATTTGGAATGAATTTCCGGTCTGTTTATCAACCAAATTTGACGTGGGATGACGGAAATTCATTCCAAAAAAAAAAAAAATTTGATTGTCGCAGATTGGCTAAGAATGAATTTGTGGCAATAATTGCCGCAGCCTTGTCATACGGTTGTTCTAACTGGCGACAACACCAACAAACAGCAGTTATGGTAGTTTTTAGTTTGTTTTGTTTTATCTACAAATTTTTTTCTTTGGCACATTGATGTAATTCTACATCATAGCTTTTAATTGGCCTTGTTTGGTATTTAAGAAAATGTTATTTTTTTTTATTCTCTGTACATTGAGTAACTTTAAATCGAGTATTTTTTTAAAATAAAAATAATTCTTTAATTGCAATTTTGAAATCGCACATTCAAAGTTCTGCTCAAATGAAATAGTTTAAGCCTCTTAATGATAAATAAAATAAATAAAATAAATAAAATAAATAAAATAAATAAAATAAATAAAATGACATGAAAAGCAGCCGGGAAATTTTTATAAAGTTTTAATACTTATTTACGACTATAGTTTTAAAGGAGTTCAAGCTAGGCTTAGAGGTTTTTTTGTTTAACTTTAGCTATTTATTAGCCCAATTCACAATCTTGTGCAAATGGTCTCGCATCGTAGCATTTCGAAAGTGGTGTAGCATACTTTTACTCTACACTAACTAAATATAAAGATATGCACTTGCTACTCTATAAATAAATAAGCAACACCAGTGATAGCATTTTGGTGCTTTTCGGGTTTTTTTTGTGCTTTTTGTCTCTTCATACACGTGAAATTTTGTTAAATACACGTTTATAAAAAGCGGGTATTTACAGTGCTTTTCACTATTTCTCACAGTGCTTTTTGTGCTGTTTTTACAACTGTGAAATGTTTTTAGTTACATAAGTTGGCAACTTCTTTTAAGCACAATAGTTGAAAAACATTCAGTTTGATGAATTTGTTTAAAACAAAATCTAGAAGTATCTTTAAATGCAGTAAATGCGTTACTGCATCTTAAATACGGTTTAATATTTGAAAATGTGTTGTAACAATTTTCAATTGCCTTTAAAAGTTAGTAGCAAAGTAAATTCGAAAGAATCGTACCAACAATTTTAATATTTTATTACAACTGTATTGTCGCCTGATTGTAAGAAAAATAAACGAAAATAAAATAACAATCGGTTGAAATGTTATGATAAATTTCATTCGGCTTTGAATTCCTTTTTTTAATCGATTCCTTATTATTTAGAATCTTCAGAAACTTGTATACTACACAGCGCTCCTTTAGTGCAACATGAGCATATCTTTAAAAATCCAAAACTTTTAAGTTACTTAGAAAAAAATAATACCTTCCACAATACAAATAACTCTCGTATGCTTTTTCGAGTCATTATTTGTACAGGGTGGCCCAAAATAAACGAAATGGTTTGAATTGCTTATAACTTTTTTATTATAATTTTTTCTTTCTTTTCAGTATTTTGTAAAGAAGACTTGGGGAATTTAAAATGGAATAGTACTCAATTGAACAACGTGCCCAAACTGCAAGGGACACAATAGTTCTTTTACGAGACATCTTTGGTGAACGAATTATTTCGCGTACAAATGATTTTAATTGGCCTCCGCGTTCACCGGATTTAACCGCTCCAGACTGTTTTCTTTGAAGTTATTTGAAAGGAAAAGTCTACATTAATAAGCCTAGAACCATCCAGCAATTAAAAAGCAATATACGCGACGAAATAAACAACATAACACCTGAAGTTTTGCGAAAGGTGACGAAAAATGTGTTGGAAAGAGCACGAATATGCGAAGCAGCAAATGGCCACCACTTGCAAGATATTATTTTTCATAGCTAAATCTAAAATATTCCCCATTTATATTCTGTATAAAAATTTTTTTTTTATAATTATGTCTTAAATAAAAAAGTTATAAGCAATTCAAACCCCTTCGTACATTTTGGGCCACCCTGTATAAATACAAATTTGAAATCACATTCAATCGAGCCTTCTAAGCAGTGGCGGATACATGAAAACACACATGAACACCGATGATGGGAGTGTAGCGGCTCCCGAAAAAGAACGTTGCTTCTGTTCTGCCGTGTAAGTTGAAATAATTGATGTTAAATTTTCACTTGCTCCTTTGGAATATTGTCTCATCTCCAATTCTTTCTGACTAAAAATGTTACGAACTTTAGCCAAAATAATAATCACTTTGGATTTAAAACTACTAAAAAAATTATGTTGAAGGTATTTTTTATACGTAAGAAGTTTTTCAGTAACATGTGTATGCTTCATCCAAATCAAGGAGCTATTCACACGTGATAACATTTTTGATGTTTCACTTTAGATAAATGACCACGGTGCAATAAAGGAGCGATATTCACATAAATACATACATATATTTTTAAGTTTTGTCTAAACAAACTATTTTATTAATTTTTTGTTTTTTTTATATGTACCTAACGTATACCATGTACGAGTATATCTATCTATCTGTTCTTTTGCTCCAGTTTTTGTTTTGCTAAGTTTTTTTAAACTTTTATTTTATTTTATATGTTAATAAATTCTACTATTTGATCTCAAGTCCTTTATTTATTTTGAAGCGAAAACTTTAAGTTGTATTTTGGGCAATTTTTTAAATTGCTTAATATTTTTTTGCATATCTATAATCTTTAAAATGTTTTTATGGTGCTTTTTTACGCTCTTTTGTAATTTTTCACGCTTTTTACTCTTTTTGGAACAGCTTACGGTATTTTTGTTCTTTCTTGAGATACCAACAATGAGCAAAAACTAAAACTAGTATTATATATTCGCAACCTATACATGTAACACTTAATTGCAAACCAAAATACCGAATTGCCTTTCGCCGTTCATTCATGCACATGTAAATGTAAATAAATAAAAAAATCTTTTTTGACAGCTGAGTGTGCGTTTCGTTTATTGAAAAAAGGTTTTTCACAATAAATCAACGTGGCCGTTCACGATTGCTGGGAAAAGTTTACAATTGCAAAAATATGCAATCTTATATGCTCAAGATTGTGAGTGTGACTATTGGTTTGTTTAGCTTCATTCTTTATTTGCAATTTTATGATTACTTTGGAGGCTTCATTTTCGTTTATTAAAATTTTTTCAGATTTTTTGTTGTTTGTTCCCTAAAATTTAATTTTTTTTCGAGATTTAGCGAGTTTTAGCAAAATTTATCCATTTAGCCAATTTTATTCTATTGTAGAATTTTTTAATCCAAATTTTCTTTATTTCAGCTTTAAAGAAGTTTCAGATTTTTGGGTCACATCTAAAACGTCTTTCTATGCTAATAACTTTCGTGATCGTATACGAATATTATATAAGATGCAAACGATTTGACAAACTAATTTTTAACATATTTTCTGTTGTAGTGAAGGGTGTTCTGAAAAGGTGGCTTTCTACTCGAATTCCACTTTTAGGTGTACTTTAAAAACTTTTACCATAATAAAAATGTTTCATTAAATTTATTACTGTTGCATTCTTAGCGCAAACTTTCTATAGAGTCATTAATTTGTACTTGTTAAAAAAGCTCTTAAAAAGAAAAGACCGTATATACGCACACACGCACGCACGCAATCTTATTTATACGCATAAGCAATTTCTCAAACATACAGGTGAAAAATTACAGACGCATAATACGAGTACATGATACAGTGGCGCAAGAAAAATTATTTTAGAACTCTAAAAAATTTCATAGCTTAACAAACTTTGATCAAACGAGTTTCACTCCTTTAAACAATGAATCATTATTTGTCACTTTCTCATTTATTTCCTTTATACGTGTACACAAAATGTTTCACATGTAAACATGAGAATGAATCATGTATTGAATTAATAATTTGGCATTTCCGCCTCTGTATTCATTGCGAATGCATCACTTTTAAATTCATGAATTCGCCGCGTTTTGTTCACCTCATATTGATTTAATTTAATGACGCATTCCTTTTATTGCCACGAATAAAAGAGAAGACCTCCTGCGGCTCCAGCCAGTTTGAATAAGTATAATCACCTATTTACATGTGCGAGTACCTTTGTACAGAAGTGAACTAAATAAAATTACTTATGTAAGTACTGAATTTGAAAGGAAGTCGTGTGTTGCTTTGATTATCCTCAGCCAACCAGGAACCCCCTCCTGCCCTTTAGCTCACTGAAGCTTCCCTTTTTCCCCATTTAATTTCTCGAAGAATCATTCTTCTTAACCAGATTCCAATAAAGGCAGCAAATATTTGCCACTTTCTAATTTAATTATTTTATACGTGTATTCCATATGTTTTAGAACTCTAAAAAATTTCATAGCTTAACAAACTTTGATCAAACGAGCTTCACTCCTTTAAACAATGAATCATTATTTGCCACTTTCTCATTTATTTCCTTTATACGTGTACACAAAATGTTGCAATATTAAACTATTTTTTATTAATGGCAAAATTAATCACCAGACTAGCGGAACGGGTCAGTTCTCATTTCGAGGTTGAACGAACACCAACTGCTTATGCCACGTTGGCTTGTCTGCAGAAACACGCAATGACGTGGCAGTAATCGAACCAGAAAGATTCAGACTATTGGTTCAGCCCACTACCCATTAGTCTACGGGACCACCATCATATCTTGTTACACAACGTATGCTGATGATAATATTTTCCAACTTAAATATATTAATAACTCAACAAAATACTTTCAAGCTTTGGAAAAATTGTCCGCTATAAATTTTAATTTTAATTTAATACTTTTAAAATTGCTAAAGGAAATGAATAAGTGATTTTAAAAACAATATACATTTTTCTATCTTCTTAACAAACTTCCCCACTGTGCAATCTAAAAAAGTATTTATTAAAGAAAGTGTGAGAAAGCAACTGAAAGTAATAATAAAAATATTTTATGAAAACAAACATAATACTTGTTCCTGTTGTTTCTTTATTACATTGCAAAATTAAATTTCATTAAAACAAACAGGTGTTGAAAAATATTGAGATTAATTTCTTTGACAGAGTGTGAAAAAGAGTTGAATTATAAAAACCATATATATAAAAATATATACATTTTTAAAAATTGCAATTTATGGTAACAGGAAAAGATTTCTTTATTAATAAAAATATACAAAACAGTTTTGAAATTCCATATTAAATCCTTAAATCTTTAACTTTTAATTACAAATTTTCATTAAAAGAATGATAGCTCTACATGGAGTTTACGCTTCGTAAATGAGCAGATATATCTTAGCAGAGAAGTTAGTAAAAAAGCAGAAATCAAAATATATTTCGCTTTTATAGAAAACGAAAAATGTTTTACATTTGAAACAAAAAATTTGAAATAATGTTTAAAAAACTTTGAACCATAAATATTATTCAAATAATTGTTACGCATATTTTACTCGTGCAGCTAAAACTAAAGATCCATTTGGTTTATGAGTAAAAACCATCCCTGCTCAAGAAAAACGAAAACGTTACGAATTGTAAAATATGGAAAAAAATAAAAGTTCACAATCTTGTTAACTCAGTGACAAGCCTTTAAGTTTTTTTTATAATTGTTATTGCCACCTCTGCTCAAATTTTTTTACTGCATATATATCATTATTCATTAGAAGGACGATTTTCGCTCCTTATTTTTAAAGTATTTAAAGTGCTTAACATCAGTGCCAATCACTGCGAAGCTGTCAGCCAGCCAAGCAGTCAAATAACAATAACAAATAATTAAGTGCATTTTTTTATCGATCCCAGACAATCTTCTTACCTGCTGCACTCCTTATTAACAACATAAAAAATTCAAGTGCAAAAATTTTATCTGACATAAAATAAATGTGAAATGAACAGATGCGAAAAAAAGTATACTAAATGAAAATTTTTTTAAAATCATTGTTTGATTATTATCTGGCAAAAGGAGTGATTGCTTTTGTTTGTTATTTACTGCTTAAAAAATAATATCATTAATTTTATTACTTTTAATCCATTTCGATGCTGCTTTTTACCTCAGCGTTACAACTCAATTACTGCCCTTTTTCTACCTCTTTCACTCAAGTCCTGTCAAAATATACGTCAGTTTAAAACACTTTAATGCTTAAATTTATTATTTAAATAATTTTTAGAGGGAAAATAAGCACAAGCGCAACTGATGAGTTAATGGCAAAAGTAATTAATTGAAAAGAAATGCAATTAATCAAGTAAATTAAATTGGTTCATTACTGAATACTTTTTATGTCCATTTTTTGCTCTCGCTATCAATTTATTTTAATTTAAAATAATCAAATAAATTATAAGAGATTTCCCTAGCGCAAAAAAAGTAAAAGTATTTGCTCTAAAAGAAATATTATTAAAATTGTAAATAGTTGGTTTGGAGTTTGACTTTCCAAATACATTTATTGGTTTTTAGTGTCTTCATTTGAAATAATAAGATTAAAAGTTTTAAGCTTTTAATAGCAGGATGATGAATTAAATCCCTTTTGAATAAAAAAAAAGAATCATAGTTACAACAATTAGTTGTTTAATTTTAAAAAGTTTTGTTTGAACTAAAATATCGAGGCATATCCCAAATAATAAATTTGCTAAATTCTTAATTGTTTAATGTGTTTTTTTATTCCAACTTTATCTTGCTTTTAATCTATAGTAATTGATATTAGGCTAAATTTCGTAACGCTTTATTTTTCAGAAAAAATTTTATATGACCCAACATTGCAAGGACCAAAAGAAAGATCTCAATATAAGAATCACTTTAAATAAAGAAATAGCTACTGGCTTGACCTTCGGCATATTTACTCTACTTTGTTACTTTAAAAAAATTATTCCGGACCTCTTTCTACGTTGCAGTGTAGAGGTTTTGGCGTTTCTTTAATCTTGTGCCATAGTTTTGGTTGTTCTAGGCTCGATTCTTTGTTCAGTCAGAATTTTGTTGATTGTGTCTTCCCAAGTAACTCCTTTTCTTCTTCTGGTCCTAGTACCGATCGGTTTAGCTGGTGGTACTCTGGCATTCTGGCAACATCTTAGCTTTTGTCGCTCGGTCCTATTATTCAATGGTTCTGTCGATAGGCTTGCTCGGTTTGTATCTTTTCGTATTCTGTCCCGCCGTGTTTTACCTGCCACACGGCATAAATATTTTATCACCGATGCCTGAACTCTGTTGTGATTTTTATATGTAAGCGCCCATGATTCACATAGTGTCTGTCTTTTTTGTGTTAATACGCAAGCCTCTTCTAGTCATTTCATCATTGAAAATATTCAAGTTATGTTGCAGAGATTTAGCTGATTTTGACACTAATGTAACAACATATGTGTATGCTAAAATTGAAATTTTCACTGGTTGCATGTTCAATTTTCAATTGTCATATGGATGAATGATTCCATGCACCTTTTAATTACATCGTCCATCAGTATTATAAAAAGATATGGACTCAGTATACCGCCTTGTCGCACACCTGTAGTTATCCCGCTTCTCACATATTCTCAGCATATTTCGTAAAAACTTTTGATTTGCCTACTAAGTTTGTTTGTTTCTTCTTTGAAATAGCTTTAGTATTTCTCGCCGTTTTATCGTGTCGAAACCTTTTTCCAGATCTATAATGCGGCAATGGGTCTTTTTATTAAACTCTTTGGATTTTTCCCATATTTCTATCATCTTGTGTTCAACGATTTTGTCTAAGACCACACTCTTCCTCCTCGAGCTTATGTTCTATAATACTTTTAAGTCTTTCGGTGAATATTCTTGAGTATATTTTACCCGCTACAGTTAGAAGTGATATTCCTCGGTGGTTCTGGCAAAGCTGGTTATATCCCTTTTTGAATATTGGATTAATTATTACCACTTGCCAGTAGCTGTTGACTATCTCCATGCCGCGTTTATAACTTTGAGTAGCAAAGTTTGTCCATCGTCGCCCATATATTTCCACTTTGTTATTTAGTTAAATGAATTTAAAAAAATATCAACTAAATGAAAACAAAATATACGCACTAAGGAAATCCAGAAAATTCCAGGATTTTTCGGGGCTTAGAAATCTTAAATCTTGGGATTTGTTTAAAAAAATCCTCAATTTGTAATAATATCTGTTTTAGAAAAATCCTTCAATATTTGGTATAATTAAAAAAACAAAAACAAGTTTTTTGATTTGCTTTATTTGTTTTCAAAGTAGAGTTCACCAGAAAATTTTCTGATGTAAAGTTTTACTAAAAAGCGGAGAAAAGAATCTCTTGAAAATTTGTTCACCAAAATTCCGCCAAGAATATTTGTATTTTTCTTAATAATTCAAAACTTTACGATAACATTTTATTCGTTAAGGAAAAAACTAAAGAAAGTAGTTCAAGTGATTGACTTTAGACGTTTCTAATTATTTGCAACTGAATTAAAAAATGAGGAGGTTTTCGATATGAGAGCGTATTAAACTACTAAATTGCAGCAATTTGTTATGTCCATTTATCTGTCAGTTTTCTGTAGGAAATATGCCACATAAATAATACTGTATTAAACTTAATGTTTGATAAACCATTTTGAATGTGACTTTTTCTTCTAATGAAGTACAATAAGTAGGACATGTTTAGATATGCACAACATTTATTAAAATATGCATGGAAATGTTCCTAAAAAAAACTTTAAAATATGCACAAAAATATGCACCCGAAAAAACACAGACTAATAACATTTAAGCAGTTTTCTTTAATCAAAGTTTATTACAATGTATAATCATAAATTTTTTTCAAGTTTTCAAATTGAAAAGAACTTCGGTTGTCGCACAAAACGGTCGGATATATTGAAGAAAAAACAAATACCGCGAAGCCATTTCTGCGACCCCCAGACTAATAGTCTAGCACGCTACCTACTACCCATGGGGGGGGGCTCCCCTGCTGTATTTGTTGTTTTTAATCTTGGTCAACGTTTGAAGGCCAACATTTCGATTAAATATTTTGTTAAGTTTTTCAATAAATATTTTATTCTCAATATTAAGATGTTTTTCTTTTACGTCTTCTCTGACGGATAAACCTTCATGTAAAGAAATTCCTTCGGTTTCTATTTTGATTACACTGTATGCTAAATCTTTTTAAAGATGAATTGTCAAATAAAGCCTGTGCATTATACAAGGTGGCGCTAAAATAACCTTCCGATGTTTTTTGGCTGTAATTAAAAAAAATGAAAAACTTTGATTCTTCTTGTGGATTATTTTTATTTGGTCTTTTAATTTTTTTACATCAAGTCGAGAATATGATGTCATGTAAATGGCCGCCGCCACAGTTGATTGTCATTTGAGCCCTTTTTATGGCATTTTCCATCACTTTGGCCAAAACTTCCGGCGATAGGTCCTCACATTCTTGACGGATATTGTCTTTAAGAGCTGCAAGAGTCTGAGGCTTGTTGACATAAACCCGCGACTTCCTGTTGGTGGTGATTAAGGATGGCTTGAGCGTATGTTAGACGCGATTGGCGGTCAGCAGGTAACAGCTGATGCACCGTCTGGACTTTGTACGGAAACATCTTCAAATCTTGTACCAAAATTCGCTGTAAAGACCGTCAACTGATACCCATTTGCGTGGCACGTCGTCTGGTCGATGTCGACGGCGCTTCCATGACATCCTCGGCAACAGCAGCAATATTCTCTGCAGAACGGCTACTTCGGGGTCTGCCACGCCTGGCAGCATCTCGTGTTGTGCCAGTCTCTTCGAGGCGAGCAAAATTTATAGCATTTTCTGATAGAAGGATTACTTTTGCGCCACCTTGTATATCAACTCCGCTTATTTTTATAAAGTCGTCGCAATAATATATAGCACTCTTTAACCAAGATCCCCATCTAGTGGTACAGGGCTTCGGGGGACTGACAATATTTTTTTGTATTTTTTGTATTTATTTATTTAAGTCTATGGACAACAACATATTTAAAAAAAACTAGTTACAATTAAATTACGTTTAATCACATTTATATGAAAAGACATATCAATAGGATTGTACAATTCATTAAAGTTATAGCAAATTCTACGGAATGGATCAGCATTAGGATAGTTTTGACAGTGCCAGAGGATGAATTTGACGAAGTGGACGTTGCGGTACATTGGTTGCATTACATTGATACGAGAAGGCTCCTGGAAATTAATTAAGACAAAAAGAAAACTGGTTTCACAATTTGCAACAAGTGAGTTAACATTGCAAAATGTAAGCGAAATAAATCTGCAATTCCATGCAAACCATGAGCCAGACATGTAACGTGCAACATATTTGAGTAAAGAATTTTTAATGATCGCATTTTGGAGACCATATACGGAGTTGCGTCAATTACCACAAGTAATTTTTGTTAACAAAAAAGCTGACACCATGCGTAATATTCAAATTTATGTAAGTTATATCAAAAATGTTGTTTTGGGAAAAATTATAAAAATATGCAAAATGCATAAAAAGCTTGTCCTGTTAATCTTGCTCAAGCAAGAACTTAACAAAATAAATGTGTGTGCTTGTGTGTAATTTTATTTTATTTATTGCTGTTTCCGTGGTGAAGGCAATAAGCAATTTGGTAGATTTTTTCTCTTTAAATAAATGTAACTTAAATATGTATACGTTTAAACTGGCGGTCGAATTTCGACCAATAAGGGAACTTTAGTTTAAGTATAAGCTTAATATTTAATTACTAAAATATGGTTGATTACGTCGGTTATAAGTAATACTAGTTAGTAATAATAGTTCCGGAGCGCATTATTCTCAAGGGATTTGTATAAATTTATTCACCAGCAGCATCACATAACAAGTGCCGAAATACATCAAATACATATGAACACTGATGTTAATGTTTTTGGGGTTTTGGTGCCTTCCAAAATCAACGCCGTTTTGTTCTTTCTGCGTAGGTTGCAGTTTATGGACGTCAACTGTTCCATTGTTTCTAGGAATGTTGTCTCATGTTAAATTTTTTCTGAATAAAAACATTACGAACTTTACTTTTGTTTCAGAATCAACTATTTTTTTATCAGCTTAAAGAATAAAATGTATTTTTCACAATATTTTTTCCTATTTTCGCTTAAGTCCTGTCGATTCTATATAAAGCGTTCGAACAAGCCAGTTTCATTTGGAAATATTACAAAACTTATAATTTCAATAATTCAAATATTTGAATTTATTTTAATATTTCAAATAATTATTATTCTTAGCAATCGCTTTGTAAAAAGCATCTTATTTTGAAAATAATATCTTAAGTTTTATGATTTTTTTTGCCAAATTTACCCAGTGTAACTTTATAATGCCAAATATATGTAGCTGCAACGCTGAGCTTTTGTATTTGGAATAAATGTTGCTGTCGTCTTGAAAATATTAAGAGCTTTGAGCACTTAAAGCATAACTCTCGCCGACATGTGTACATACTTGCAATGCGAATAAATAATTGAAGTTTAAACAGTTCGAACAAGAAAAACTGCCAACAAAAAGTATTTTCTTTTTCAACACTTTCTTATGGTAAATCCTACTTTTTTCTTGCTCTCCTCATATTTTTCATAGATAAAGTTTTTATCATCCATCATTTATCATCATCTATGCATAAATAAAAAGAAAACACCTGTGACTCGAGCAACAAGAAAAGCGTTTTCTTTTGGAGAAACATGTTATGGATATTTGAATTTTAGAAGAAGAAGAAGAATAAACTTTTTTTCGTTAAACTTTAAAGTTGGCATTATTTCTTGTTTACGTGCAACAAAATCTCTTGATCGTCACAAAATATCTGGAGCGTCACACTTACTTCTTCTTCCTTAAAACGCTTATAATTCCAGTTTTTTTTAATACATTGTTACAAGCCTATTACTTTGCAAGTAACCTCTAAGTTCAAGTCTTTTTTTAACAAAAATTTGCATATTTTCATCTTAAAATTTTAAAATAACTAGTCACTTTAAAAAAAATGAAAAATCAAGGTGAATCGTGATTTGGTGTTTATAATCGAAAGGGTGATTTTCGCAAAAGTCAATCTTGAGAAGCAAAAGAACATCGTAGTAAGCTTGAATTTCAAATATTTTTGCATTTTTAAGGATTTTTTATAGAAATTATAGAAAACCTAAAAAAATCAAATATATTGATTTTTTTGAGAGCCTAAAAGTACTACCGGATTCTTCATCACGTTCTACATAAATTGGCCACTCATACAGGCGAATTTAAAAAACTTTAAAAATAAGCAAAAAAACTCGTTGTGTACGTTCTTTTTAAATTCACTCATATATGAGCAGATATTGCGGCTAACAGGTACCTGGTGTACTTGAAAGTATAATACTTTCTTCATCACTGTATCAAAAGTACTATTTATGCAAATATGCACACCCACACAGGCACTTGCTAACAGAGCAAATGTGAAATTAAGAAGTTTCCTCACATACACCACTAAAATATACTCCGGCACACACAGCCACACATACTCACGCAATTTGTTGTATTGCTCATATTGTATTGTTCATATTTAAAATTTGAACGATACATCATATCCTTTTTCATTATGCGTTCACTAACAACAAATACCAGCCAACAATACCAAGAAAATCATCAACAAATTTCTCTACTTCTTGGAAACTTGATGTAAGGAAAATAAAACACAAACAACAATTAAGTAAATTAAATAAAAATTAAATAAGAACTTGACTCGTCAACAAATTTATCTTTATCCTTTTCTTTCTAGAAACTAAAAGTTTGTGATATATTATTCATGTTGAGGAAATTATAATTAAAATATATGTCTGTATGTATGTACACATACACACAAAGATTAAAATCAATTTTAATGAATTTTATAATGAGTCGGAAACTGAAAAAGGCACCAGGGTTACAAGCATGTATGTGAAATGGGTCTAATAATATAAATGCTATTGGCTATTAAAAGAGGTTAATGTTAATGAATATTTCTAACATGTTTTGAAATGAGCAATTGACTTTGAGTCTTAATACTTCAGTCGTATACAGAGAAAATAAATTCTTTGTGCTAACCGGGTTTGTAATCATATAATCAAATAAGTTTATCGGTTACAAGCGCTATAATAAAATTCGTTTATAATCACTGAATAAATTCTGTAGAAAGAACTGAATAAAACAGAGTTTGAAGTATTTATAAGACAATTCTACATTAAAAGAAATTCAAAAATTATTGTATTTCATATTTATTTTAATAGAGTCACAGACATAAATATAACTAAACGAATATATAAAAACACAAATGCATGTATGCATATGTATAAAAACGATGACAATACGCAAGACCTTTAGTCTCTTTAGCCGCCCGTAAATGTAGAATCGTAAGTGTAGTTGTGTAAGCTGATTGTATACATGAAAATGAACTTAAAATGTTTACCTGACCGAAATGTCACTTGGCCGTAACGTAGCAACGTGTAGAAAACTGAATTTCATTACGATTTTACTTGAAAAATGTAGACAGTGATGGAATGCATTTATGTTGAATATGAATGCGACACAGTAACCCTTTTTTGGTACTTTTTTCCTTTTGATATTTGAAACATTTTAGTTGTTAAATTTGTATTCATTCGTGGTATATTTTTCTATTAATTAAAAAAAATTATGTTAGTTATTTTTTTTTAATTTAATACATTTTATTGAAAACAAAATGCTATGCAATAGCTTTGCCGCGGCAGTTCTCGAGTGCCACATGTCTTTTTTTATTGGCGTATCAGTAACGCTCCAAAAGAAAAGGCTATATTAATACATTTTATTGAAAACAAAATGCTATGCAATAGCTTTGCCGCGGCAGTTCTCGAGTGCCACATGTCTTTTTTTATTGGCGTATCAGTAACGCTCCAAAAGAAAAGGCTATAGCCTTTTCTATTAATTAAAAAAAAATATGTTAGTTATTTTTTTTTAATTTAATACATTTTATTGAAAACAAAATGCTATGCAATAGCTTTGCCGCGGCAGTTCTCGAGTGCCACATGTCTTTTTTTATTGGCGTATCAGTAACGCTCCAAAAGAAAAGGCTATAAGCCTTTTCTATTAATTAAAAAAAATTATGTTAGTTATTTTTTTTTAATTTAATACATTTTATTGAAAACAAAATGCTATGCAATAGCTTTGCCGCATCAGTTCTCGAGTGCCACATGTCTTTTTTTATTGGCGTATCAGTAACGCTCCAAAAGAAAAGGCTATAAGCCTTTTCTATTAATTAAAAAAAATTATGTTAGTTATTTTTTTTTTAATTTAATACATTTTATTGAAAACAAAATGCTATGCAATAGCTTTGCCGCATCAGTTCTCGAGTGCCACATGTCTTTTTTTATTGGCGTATCAGTAACGCTCCAAAAGAAAAGGCTATAAGCCTTTTCTATTAATTAAAAAAAATTATGTTAGTTATTTTTTTTTAATTTAATACATTTTATTGAAAACAAAATGCTATGCAATAGCTTTGCCGCGGCAGTTCTCGAGTGCCACATGTCTTTTTTTATTGGCGTATCAGTAACGCTCCAAAAGAAAAGGCTATAAGCCTTTTCTATTAATTAAAAAAAATTATGTTAGTTATTTTTTTTTAATTTAATACATTTTATTGAAAACAAAATGCTATGCAATAGCTTTGCCGCGGCAGTTCTCGAGTGCCACATGTCTTTTTTTATTGGCGTATCAGTAACGCTCCAAAAGAAAAGGCTATATATAGCCTTTTCTATTAATTAAAAAAAATTATGTTAGTTATTTTTTTTTTATTTAATACATTTTATTGAAAACAAAATGCTATGCAATAGCTTTGCCGCATCAGTTCTCGAGTGCCACATGTCTTTTTTTATTGGCGTATCAGTAACGCTCCAAAAGAAAAGGCTATAAGCCTTTTCTATTAATTAAAAAAAATTATGTTAGTTATTTTTTTTTTATTTAATACATTTTATTGAAAACAAAATGCTATGCAATAGCTTTGCCGCATCAGTTCTCGAGTGCCACATGTCTTTTTTTATTGGCGTATCAGTAACGCTCCAAAAGAAAAGGCTATAAGCCTTTTCTATTAATTAAAAAAAATTATGTTAGTTATTTTTTTTTAATTTAATACATTTTATTGAAAACAAAATGCTATGCAATAGCTTTGCCGCCGCAGTTCTCGAGTGCCACATGTCTTTTTTTATTGGCGTATCAGTAACGCTCCAAAAGAAAAGGCTATATATAGCCTTTTCTATTAATTAAAAAAAATTATGTTAGTTATTTTTTTTTTATTTAATACATTTTATTGAAAACAAAATGCTATGCAATAGCTTTGCCGCATCAGTTCTCGAGTGCCACATGTCTTTTTTTATTGGCGTATCAGTAACGCTCCAAAAGAAAAGGCTATAAGCCTTTTCTATTAATTAAAAAAAATTATGTTAGTTATTTTTTTTTAATTTAATACATTTTATTGAAAACAAAATGCTATGCAATAGCTTTGCCGCATCAGTTCTCGAGTGCCACATGTCTTTTTTTATTGGCGTATCAGTAACGCTCCAAAAGAAAAGGCTATAAGCCTTTTCTATTAATTAAAAAAAATTATGTTAGTTATTTTTTTTTAATTTAATACATTTTACTGAAAACAAAATGCTATGCAATAGCTTTGCCGCATCAGTTCTCGAGTGCCACATGTCTTTTTTTATTGGCGTATCAGTAACGCTCCAAAAGAAAAGGCTATAAGCCTTTTCTATTAATTAAAAAAATTATGTTAGTTATTTTTTTTTAATTTAATACATTTTATTGAAAACAAAATGCTATGCAATAGCTTTGCCGCATCAGTTCTCGAGTGCCACATGTCTTTTTTTATTGGCGTATCAGTAACGCTCCAAAAGAAAAGGCTATAAGCCTTTTCTATTAATTAAAAAAAATTATGTTAGTTATTTTTTTTTAATTTAATACATTTTATTGAAAACAAAATGCTATGCAATAGCTTTGCCGCATCAGTTCTCGAGTGCCACATGTCTTTTTTTATTGGCGTATCAGTAACGCTCCAAAAGAAAAGGCTATAAGCCTTTTCTATTAATTAAAAAAAATTATGTTAGTTATTTTTTTTTAATTTAATACATTTTATTGAAAACAAAATGCTATGCAATAGCTTTGCCGCATCAGTTCTCGAGTGCCACATGTCTTTTTTTATTGGCGTATCAGTAACGCTCCAAAAGAAAAGGCTATAAGCCTTTTCTATTAATTAAAAAAAATTATGTTAGTTATTTTTTTTTAATTTAATACATTTTATTGAAAACAAAATGCTATGCAATAGCTTTGCCGCATCAGTTCTCGAGTGCCACATGTCTTTTTTTATTGGCGTATCAGTAACGCTCCAAAAGAAAAGGCTATAAGCCTTTTCTATTAATTAAAAAAAATTATGTTAGTTATTTTTTTTTAATTTAATACATTTTATTGAAAACAAAATGCTATGCAATAGCTTTGCCGCATCAGTTCTCGAGTGCCACATGTATTTTTTTATTGGCGTATCAGTAACGCTCCAAAAGAAAAGGCTATAAGCCTTTTCTATTAATTAAAAAAAATTATGTTAGTTATTTTTTTTTAATTTAATACATTTTATTGAAAACAAAATGCTATGCAATAGCTTTGCCGCGGCAGTTCTCGAGTGCCACATGTCTTTTTTTATTGGCGTATCAGTAACGCTCCAAAAGAAAAGGCTATAGCCTTTTCTATTAATTAAAAAAAATTATGTTAGTTATTTTTTTTTAATTTAATACATTTTATTGAAAACAAAATGCTATGCAATAGCTCTGCCGCGGCAGTTCTCGAGTGCCACATGTCTTTTTTTATTGGCGTATCAGTAACGCTCCAAAAGAAAAGGCTATAAGCCTTTTCTATTAATTAAAAAAAATTATGTTAGTTATTTTTTTTTAATTTAATACATTTTATTGAAAACAAAATGCTATGCAATAGCTTTGCCGCATCAGTTCTCGAGTGCCACATGTCTTTTTTTATTGGCGTATCAGTAACGCTCCAAAAGAAAAGGCTATAAGCCTTTTCTATTAATTAAAAAAAATTATGTTAGTTATTTTTTTTTTAATTTAATGCATTTTATTGAAAACAAAATGCTATGCAATAGCTTTGCCGCGGCAGTTCTCGAGTGCCACATGTCTTTTTTTATTGGCGTATCAGTAACGCTCCAAAAGAAAAGGCTATAAGCCTTTTCTATTAATTAAAAAAAATTATGTTAGTTATTTTTTTTTAATTTAATACATTTTATTGAAAACAAAATGCTATGCAATAGCTTTGCCGCATCAGTTCTCGAGTGCCACATGTCTTTTTTTATTGGCGTATCAGTAACGCTCCAAAAGAAAAGGCTATAAGCCTTTTCTATTAATTAAAAAAAATTATGTTAGTTATTTTTTTTTAATTTAATACATTTTATTGAAAACAAAATGCTATGCAATAGCTCTGCCGCGGCAGTTCTCGAGTGCCACATGTCTTTTTTTATTGGCGTATCAGTAACGCTCCAAAAGAAAAGGCTATAAGCCTTTTCTATTAATTAAAAAAAATTATGTTAGTTATTTTTTTTTAATTTAATACATTTTATTGAAAACAAAATGCTATGCAATAGCTTTGCCGCATCAGTTCTCGAGTGCCACATGTCTTTTTTTATTGGCGTATCAGTAACGCTCCAAAAGAAAAGGCTATAAGCCTTTTCTATTAATTAAAAAAAATTATGTTAGTTATTTTTTTTTTAATTTAATGCATTTTATTGAAAACAAAATGCTATGCAATAGCTTTGCCGCGGCAGTTCTCGAGTGCCACATGTCTTTTTTTATTGGCGTATCAGTAACGCTCCAAAAGAAAAGGCTATAGCCTTTTCTATTAATTAAAAAAATTATGTTAGTTATTTTTTTAATTTAATACATTTTATTGAAAACAAAATGCTATGCAATAGCTTTGCCGCGGCAGTTCTCGAGTGCCACATGTCTTTTTTTATTGGCGTATCAGTAACGCTCCAAAAGAAAAGGCTATAGCCTTTTCTATTAATTAAAAAAAATTATGTTAGTTATTTTTTTTAATTTAATACATTTTATTGAAAACAAAATGCTATGCAATAGCTTTGCCGCGGCAGTTCTCGAGTGCCACATGTCTTTTTTTTGTTGGCGTACCAGTAACGCTCCAAAAGAAAAGGCTATAGCCTTTTCTATTAATTAAAAAAATTATGTTAGTTATTTTTTTAATTTAATACATTTTATTGAAAACAAAATGCTATGCAATAGCTTTGCCGCGGCAGTTCTCGAGTGCCACATGTCTTTTTTTTGTTGGCGTACCAGTAACGCTCCAAAAGAAAAGGCTATAGCCTTTTCTATTAATTAAAAAAATTATGTTAGTTATTTTTTTTAATTTAATACATTTTATTGAAAACAAAATGCTATGCAATAGCTTTGCCGCGGCAGTTCTCGAGTGCCACATGTCTTTTTTTTGTTGGCGTACCAGTAACGCTCCAAAAGAAAAGGCTATAGCCTTTTCTATTAATTAAAAAAATTATGTTAGTTATTTTTTTTAATTTAATACATTTTATTGAAAACAAAATGCTATGCAATAGCTTTGCCGCGGCAGTTCTCGAGTGCCACATGTCTTTTTTTTGTTGGCGTATCAGTAACGCTCCAAAAGAAAAGGCTATAGCCTTTTCTATTAATTAAAAAAATTATGTTAGTTATTTTTTTTAATTTAATACATTTTATTGAAAACAAAATGCTATTCAATAGCTTTGCCGCGGCAGTTCTCGAGTGCCACAT